>WOXC01003875.1:0-552567 GCA_011680675.1 Gymnobelideus leadbeateri
ATATATGCTAAGTAAAGAGATGGAGAAAGAATGAAGGAAGAAAGAAAAGAAGGAAGAGAGAAAGAGAAAGAGAAACAAAGAAAGGCCCTTGGTGGCAAGTAACTTGCATACTACAATGATCTCCCTTCATTACTGCTTCATGCATTTTCTTAGGGACTCTAAGTATATGGGATTTATCTATATTGATCCATTGTCTGGAGAAGTCCAAAGAGCACAAACCTCTTTTTCCCCTTGGAAAAAATATGAGAAAGAATAAATATTACAGTCAAAACACCTAGGTTTGAATTCTGGTTGTCAATTGTATGATATTGATTAAGTCACTTGATGTTTTTGAGATCTGATTTCCCTATCTGTAAAACTGAGATAATGATATATGCTCTACTTCCATAGGGTGTTTTCAGATTAACAAAAATATTGTGCATGAAATATTTTGTGACAATAGAAGCTATCTATACTTAAATTATTTAACCTCAATTAGGCCATCATTGTTTCATTGCAATATTTTTGTTTCCTCTCCCTTGACTCTTTACCATAATACCCCTAACAGTTGTTGTTTCAAAACTTTCCTTATTCCCTCAAACCCTTCATATCTTATCCATTAATCCATCTTTTAGCAGATGACCTTGATTCCTACTTTACAGGGAAAATTGAGGCCATCTACATTCAAAATACTTCCTTTGCTTCAGTCTCTGAAGAAAAGGTGTCTTATTTCCCTTTCAAGACAAACCCAGCTACTTCCCCTCTTGATTCTTCTTCCTCTGATTTTCTCTTGAATACTTCTCCCAAGGAGGAAGTGTTAGAGCATTGGCTGTGAAGTCAGAAATAGATCTGCTTTTGACTTGCATCCCTTGTTATAAATGTCATCTTGGACTATTACCTTAGCCATTATGAGCCTTGGTTTCCTATTTGTAAAATGAGAAAGTTGGACTATATGACTTCTAAGGTTTCTTTTAGTTCCAAATCCATGATTATGTCATCACATATTATAATAGGGATTCCTTTCATATGTAAATTAGATTAAATGGATAATCCCTTTCAATTATTACATTTTAAGATTCTATCATTATTCCCTTCCACTCTCTGCTTTTCCTGTGGCTCCTTCTCTACTATCAGAGCAGACTTGTCAAAATCTCCTAATCCTATAGAAACAAAACAAAACAAACAAACAACAACAAAAAATCCCTTCTAATTAATCCTACCACTCCTTCAGGTTGTACACTACATCTCCCATGTCTTTTACTACCAACCTCCTGGAAATAGCTGTTTATTCTCACTGCCTCTAACTCATTCCTGTCTTTTATGCTTTTACTCTACCTAATTATAGCCCCACCATTCTATAGAAACTAATATTTCCAAAGTTACAAAACAAAAACAAACAACAACAAGAAGAATAGTAAAAACCCTCTGGATTACCAAACCCAACTCCCTTTTTTATTTACTTTTCATCCTCCTTCACCTCTCTGCAGCTTTTGAAACTATTGACCTCATTGATCTCTTATTGGGTTTCATGATATGACTTTCTTCTAGTTCTCCTACCAAGTTATTTTCTGGATTTTGTCTACTAGTTTTGATTTGCCAGCTCCTACTCTAAGAGCCCTAGCTTCTCCAAAGCTCCATACTATGGTAGAGGAAACTATAAACCTGCGACAACTAGGTGGCATTGTAGAGAGAGTACTGGCCCTGGACTCAGGGGGGACCTGAGGCCAAATCTAGCCTCGGACACTTAACACTAACTAGTTGTGTGACCCTGGCCAATTCACTTACCTCTGATTGTAAAAGAGAGAGAGAGAGAGAGAGAGAGAGAGAGAGAGAGAGAGAGAGAGAGAAGGTGGGAGGGAAAGAGGGAGGAAGGAAGGAAGGGAAGGGAAGAAGAAGGAAAGGGAAGGGAAAGGAATGGAAAAAGGAAAGGAAAGGAAAAAAGGAAAGGAAAGGAAAGGAAAAAAGGAAAGGAAAGGAGAAAGGAAAAGAAAGAGGAAAGGAAAGAAAAAGGAAATGAAAGCTTCCAGTTCCCAGTTATTTAAATTTGTACCTCTGTAGTCGTCCTTAACTCTTAACTTCTGCTCACCTCTCATTCAATCAGTTTCCAAGAAAAGTTTCTGCTGGCTCTGTTACACTTTTTGAGTCTGTCCTTTTGTCTCTACTCACAAACACTGCCCTTGTTCAGACTTTCATCACCAACTACTGTAACATCTCTCATGTATTTTCTTACTTTTAGTTCCTCTCTCATTGTTCACACAGCAATCAAAAGATTAATATTAAAGCTCGTACTGAACTTTTAATCCCCTGACTCTAAAGTCATCAGTGGCTCTCTATTACCTATAAAATAAAATACAAATCAGGCTAGCACTGAAGAGGTTTTGGAGAAGCTTTGGAGAAGTTAGGGCTTTAGAGCAGGACTTGACAAATCATGGCCTGTGGACAAAATCCTGGAAATAACTCCAGTTAGCTTCAGTGTCTTTTTCCAATATCATTCCATATGATTTCCCTGTACTTAGCTCATCAGAAAATTTGTGTTCCTATTGTTAAGCTCCCCAGATTTAACTCTCTGATTCAGGCCTACTTATATTTGCATATGTCATACCCCTCGCCTAGAATGCATTCCATCCTCACCTTTATCTGTCAGAATCTTTAGCCTTCATTTTTTCTCTCCCAATTGTCCCAGTTGTTTGTGCTCTGTCCCTCCTCAAATTATACTGTGTTTACATATCTTTATATATGTTGTGTCCCCAGTAGGATTTTGGGGAGGGAAAGAGCAGAGACATTTCATTTTCTGTCTTCATATCTATAATACCTAAAATAGTGCCTTGTACATAGCAGATGCCTTATAGTTGTTTTTTGAATTGAATCACTACTCTTGCCAGTATCAGAATTATTGCTATTTCATTTGTTACTTGTATCACCCAATTGATGGCTGTTGTTGTTGTGTTGCTACTTGCATCAAAACCAGAAATTTGTGTAGGGAGAGATCAGAAATGCTAGGTTATCCTTCTTCTGGTAAGTAATATTCCAGATAGCACATCTATAACTGCATTTATGTGAAGGGTGTTATAATTGGTTACCAAGAGAGACTGGAGTCTTCTCTGTATATTTTAAGTGATAGATTCTTATCATTCTGGTGTGGTTCTTCCTGAGACATGCTCAAATGGCACTCTCTTGCTATTTCCCAGTTTGAAGAACCATTAATAATATGATTAATCATACACAAAATGCTAATTCTTTCATGTGATTGGGTAACCTGTGGGTCAGAATTAGAAGAAATTTCTTCAAGGCCATATAACTATTACTTGATGGAAATAGAATGAATCTGTGTTTTGTTTGTTCTCTTTTAGTTCAAGTTCAGTCCTCTTTCCAGAAATGAAGAATCATAAGATAAATGAAAGAATGTCCAAGCAAGAAGAGCTCTTCCAACCATAGTACATACAATATTAAGGCATCAAGGCTATTTAGAGTAACTAAACATGAATTATTAGAACTGGAAGATATTAAATAAAAGCAAGCTCAAGTCTCTCATTTTACAGAGGAGAGACACTCAAGGAAGGGAAATGAATTCCCAAGGTCACATACATAGTTAGTAGCAGAAACTAGATACTATTAAAAAAAATTCAGCCCATGGCTCTCTCCATTGCCTCCTCTGGGTCTCCTTTTTCTCGTCTATTCTTCTGATCTTGTGATAGTGAGACATTGGCATAGAGGAATGGGATTTCTCTAAAAGACTCATTTTTTAAATTTCTTACCACTCTTAACTGTGAGGAAACATCCAGGGTATGGAAATAAACAAACCTAATAAACCTCAATCCCCATTCCCTGTTTCAGACATCAAGAAATACAGCTTCTTGAGTAGAAATGGGCATTTATTCATCCACTAGATTCCATATCTCTAATTTCAGTGTGGGAGAAGATTCTTTGGCATATGTTAAAAAAAAGAACTTGTATATTTGGAAATCTTATGCCTGCTTGGAAAAAAAATGTGTCAAATTCAGTCATTTGGCACATTGGTTTCCCCAAGAAAACCAAAAGAAGTCAAAGGCAATTAAAATCAGGTAGGTTAACCAAAAAGAGTCTCAACTATAATTTAATTCTCTTTGGACCTAAATATAGAAATACAAAAGAAATTGTGGTTATATGACTTTATCCCAAAGAAAGTCACAGCTTTTAGCAGAAATGTCTTAAGGCGTCTGCTTATAAAACTTCTGTATTAACATTATAAGCTACTGGGTAAATAATGCATGTTTTCAATTCAGTTGTAAATTCACATTCAGCCACTACAACAGCTCAAAGTGTCAGGGAAATATGATGCATTTTAATAAACCAAATATTTAGCCAAATACAGCAAAACCCATAATAACATTTTCCAGAGGACGAGAAAAGAAAACAGAATAAGTGGGAAACATCATATGTGTGAGCAGTAGACCGTGTCTTTAAAAGACAAATATTATAGGCAGGAAATATTGTAACTGTATTAATTCAATGAGTGCTCCAGTGTGTCAGTCATACCAGAGAACTAAACCTTCGCATTTTTCATGTGAAAATAACACAGAGTTAATTTTGTGCAACCCATGTGTGAACTTATGCATATGTGGGGTTCTGCATGTCTATATACAATATTAAAACTCTTGGGAATTGTCAGATTTACTGATGAGACAGTGTCCTTCATGGAGGCAGCAGGATATGCCTAGAAGATCATGGCATGAGAAAGCAGGAAATCTGGATTTTAATGTCCCCATTTCCACATGAGGAACTAGAGATGTTTAGTCAATTCACTTAGGGCTTCAGTGTCAAAGTTTCTTCTTCTATAGAAAGGGGTTAGTAGAATATTTGAGGATTGAAAAATTCCAGAACACATATGTAATCTTACCTAGAGTGTATATATAAAAGCTCTAGAACACTTTCAATAACAGTTTGGGCTTGGGAAAGTGTGAAAATGATATCCATAATGTACAGGAAAGAAAAGGCAGTGGGCTGATTATGTAGCAAGAGTCACTCAGGATGACTAGCTTCAGGACTGTATGCTATTCCCAAAATATCAAAAGAGAAAAAGCAATTCAGTGTATTAGTCCTCAATGAAACATTGAGTCCAATATGGAAGGGTCCTGCTGAAAAGAGCCTTCTTTGCCCAAAAAACCCTGAGCTTCGGGTCATTGGAGAGTTTGGGGGAAGGGAGAAGTGTAGTCTCCCTTACCTTGGTCTTTATCATAGCTTCCTGGCTTACAATAACTCACCTTTGATCCCTGGCTATCATTTGACCTCAGAGGTCAAATGTCAGCACTCATTGTAAAACAACTCCCATCCCGTAATCCCTGAAGCAAACAGAAGGGATCTTATCAAAAATAGTAACAATAAAGAAAATACTACCATGGGCCTGATTGTTGCTCCCATGTCACTGCCTATGCCCTGTTGTGTGCTGGTGCCCACAACTCATCCAACTCCAATGGGACTTGTACTGCTTTCAAATGCCTTCTGCTGCTGCTGTTTGCAGTGGTACCCACTGCCAGAGAAGCTTCCCTCCCTTTTTAGACCTACATAAATATCTATTCCACTTTCTTACTGCTAGCTAAACCAATTGTCTAAGGAGTCAAGTTCTTTTATGGGGCAATGGATGACTAGGGGCTTCAAGGTTCAGTTCAGAATTTGATTTTACAAAACAGAGGTATATACGAGGAGCACATATGTTCTTGACTTCCTACCAAGGAATTCTCAGAGACCCCCAGGTAAAGAAACTCAGAGAGAAATTCCTCAAATTTAAGAAGGCCTACGACCAACATGTAAGAAAGTCCATTATGAATCTTGTATGCTCTCTGTTCTGAAATATTCACAGTTGTGTTTCAGATAATTTCCTCTCAGACTTATCTAAATTAGGCCATACTGGTTCCATACCATAAAGCTCTGGGTTATAACAGAGGGTGAACTCACTATATTCTTTAGTAATCCATTCCAGTTTTGAGTAGTTCTATTTGTTAGAGTTTGTTTTGTTTTGTTTTTCTCCTTAAATTTTTCTCTTCAAACTTTAACATTTGCTCTAAATTCTCCCCTTTGAAGATAAGCAAGATAAGCCTATAATGACAGAGTAGGCCCAGCTAGACAATAAAATCCCAGTCCTTATAGCAGGTGCAGATAATTCTCTATCTGTAACTAGTCCATGAAGAAGTTTTCAGGAGCCAGTTTCTGGTCACAATGAGTCACAGTTGGTATGTTTTTCAGTTTTTTCAGTCATGTCTGACCCCATTTGGGGTTTTCTTGGCAGAGATACTAAAGTGTTTTTTTTCATTTCTTTCTCCAGTTAATTTTACAGATGAGAAAATTGAAGCAAAAAGATTAAGTGACTTGCCCAGGATCACACAGTCAATAAGTGTGGGAGGTCAGATTTGAACTTAGGAAGATGAGTCTTCCTGACTCCAGGCACAGCATTTTATCCACTGCACCACATAGTTGCCCTGTTGATACCATACAGTGATTTAAAAAAAGAGTCTTCTAATTGTATCTGGAAGCAGAAGAACCAACAACTTGGGAGAAGACACAATAATTCAAAGTTAAAACAGTATTGTTCAGTTCTTTCAATCATGTCTGATTCTTCATGAGCTCATTTGGGGTTTTCTTGGCAAAGACATGGTAGTGGTTTTTCCTTTTCTAGTTCATTTTACTGATGAAGAAACTGAAACAAACTTGGTTAAATGAATGGCTTGATGAGGGTCACATAGTAAATGTCTGAGGTCAGATTTGAACTCAGGAAAGCTCTTTCTGACTCTAGGCCTATCACTCTATCCATTACACTACCTAACTGGCCATTAGGTATCAAATAATGATAAAAAAAAAGTCTAATTCTTTCTGGAGGCAGAATAACCAATGACTTGGGAAAGGCTGAATTGAAATTGAGTATTCATAAAAACGATGCACCTGGGGCCTCCTCTCCTTCAGACTATTTCTTATGATGTCTTCAAGTGAAGAGGGTCCCTTGGAGCTTCAAGGTCTAGAAGGGACATCTATATGCATTTCTTCATCCAACTGCTATTTGTCTATGAGCATAATTCAATTTTTCTTTCATATATCAGTCCCTGCTCATTGGTGAATGAGCATTCTAAGATAGATGTGTCCAGGTGACTATGAGTTCAGGAGAATTGAAGTTTATTTTATTAAAATCCCAGAAATTTGAATTGATAAGAGTCCACTGGAGATTGTAGTAATAGCCAGAGAGCAATAATGTCTTAGAACAGCAGAAACAACCATAACAGGTGAGGAGAGACAGTAACCTAAGGATTATTGCAGCACCAGGGATTGTACCCCTTTGTGATGAAGAGAAGTGTCAACTCTGTACTCTTGAAGTGTATCAGTTCTCAGAGTTCACCAGTGACCAACTACATATAGGGGACTGGATAATTTGTTGGTGATTCTAAAGGGAGAAAAGCAGCCCCAGGGCCAGGAGTTACCAAATCCATCCTTGCCATGTATTTTCAGCCTATTTGTTTCACTGTCACTATATTTTAAGTTTGAGCACACTATCCCTACAGGGACGTTTTGTGTGCAGAGGGCAAGTACCCCTAGCTAGGGATTGTGGAGGTCGAGGTGTTATAAATAAATAACCAAGTCCTGAATCAACTGACTGTTAAGAGAAATCAGTTACTCTATCTATCTATCTATCTATCTATCTATCTATCTATCTATCTAAAGCACCTACTTTGTGGCAGACACTGTAAAAATCACTAGGAATGCATGTATGAAAAAGAAAAAAAAGTCTTTTTCCTCAATGAGTTTGCAACCTAATAGGGGAAGAGAACACACAAAAGGAAATTGCAAAGGAAGGGGATGAATAGAAAGGCAGGTACAAGGCTCAGGGACATGATGCAGCAGTCCCAAGGGGTGCAACTGTGTGGAAAATTAAGCAAACCACAAGCTACTGTTAAGAAGATAGCAGCTACAGGGTTATCCCCAGAAACATTAAAGAAACATTAACAGTCACCATTGTGGGGACCCAAACTCTGAATCTTATGTGGGTTGAGAGAGTGAGGTAAGATAGAATGTTATGTCTGTTTCTCCTCTGGGGTGCTGGCCCTTCAAAGACACAAGCAAAGTAACCATATTGTCCTTAAACATCCCCTATTCCAAGCAAAATTCTCCCAACTCTTTTGACCAATACCAATCCAATATGAACTCAATATGCTATATTATTCTTTTTCCCTCTTCTGGACACTTTCCAGTTTCTCATTGTCCTCAATTTGATTTGATTTAAAAAAGCATTTATTTAATGTTTTCTTTATCTAGGCTACTGTGCAAAGTGGTGGATCCAAAGACAAAAATGAATTTGTGCTTGAGCTCAAGAAACTTGAATAATCCTAAGGAGACAAAACATGTGTACATATAAGTAAAAGCAAAATTTTATGTAGTAAATAAAAAGTATTTGGGGGAATAATGAAGTTCTAACAATTTGGAAGATTAAAACATGCCTCATGGAAGAGGCTGTATTGAAACTGAGTCTTAAAGGTAATTAGAAATTCCAAGAGTCAGCAGTGAGGAGACAGAGATCATTCCAGGTATGCAGGAGAGCCTATGCGAGCCCAGAGGACAGAGGTGGAAATGGAAACATGTACCAAGGACAGCACATAAGCTTGTTTGGTGGTATAGATGATATGAGAGGGAAAATAACATGAAATAAATCTAAAAAGATAATTTACAGTCAAATTGGGAAGGATTTGAAGCATGAAACAAAGGGACATTATACCTGAAAGTAGTAAGGAAGCAATTAAGCTCCTGGACCAGTTCAGACATGAATGGAAGTTTAGAAAAGGAGACTTAAGAAGCAGCAGCAAAGAGTAAGGGTAGGAGAAGTGTGTGAGAGTAATGTCATGAAAACCAGCATATCCAGGAGGAGGGATGACACCTACAATATGGTAACTGAAATGAAGACAATGTTGGCAATACAGACTGATCAGAGCACAGTAGAGTAGGCCTAGACACTGTGCATTCTTAATGCACCATTAGACCTTGTTTCACTTGTGCTGCCATAGTTTAAGCTTAGAGTAAACTGAATGCACTGATCATTTTCGTATGAATTGCTAACACTGGCTTTCCCATCTTACATTTGCAAAGTTTGTTTTTGTTTTGTTTTCCTTGAAAGTGAGACTTTACATTGATTTGTATTAAATTTCATTTTAGGTTTGGCCCTATGTTGGAGTCTGTCAAGATCTTTATTTTTATTTTTGAAATTTTTTATTCTGATTGTCATCCAGTGTGGTGGCTCTCCCTCTGTGTTTTGTGCCATATGTAAATATAATTTTTTTAAATAAACAAAAAAGGAACAGATTCTATGCAACCTAATCTCAGAGTAAATCAAGTAAGCAATAATTAAATCCCCGAAGGGGTAGAAAAATCCTGATCCAGATGGATTTAAAAATGAATCCTAAAAGACTTTTAAACAACAAATAGCAACTATGATAAACTCTTCAGAAAAATAGAAGAAGAGAGAACTTTAACCAACTTTTTCTATGAAATAAATGTGTTTCATTGTATCTTCTAAAAGATGTAAACTACTTGAGGTTAATGACTATTTTTATCTTTATATCATCATTACCAAGCATGATTCCTTACACATTAATCAATCAAACAACCATTCAGTCATAATGTCTTTAACACCTCCTATAAACCAGGCTAATATACTAGGCTCTGGGAATATGAAAGAAAAAACCAAACATCTTCTGGCCTCAGGGCTCTTGTATTCTATTAGGAAAAACCCTATGGGGGGCGGAGCTAAGATGGTGGAGTAGAAACAGCTCATCCAAGCCACTCTGCCCCCAGATTACCTCCAAACTATGTAAAAGGGAACCCTGAACAACTTCTGGAGCCCCAGCATCCACAGAACAACACAGAGAAGCTAACCTCCTGCTAGCACAGCCCAGCAGCCCTGCAGGAAGGACCAGTGCAGTGCTCTGGGAGCTGGCAGCACAGCACTCAGAGCTCAGGGAGCTGAGCACAGTCTGCCTGAGCCGCGGTTTTAGCCCCAGGGTGGCAGGGCCAGCAGCTGGCTGGAGGGACCCCAGAACACCAGCAGCTGTGGTGATTCCAGAATTATCAACATAGACATGCCTAGCACAAAGTGAGAGGTTAGTAACCTATGGACTTTGGGACCAGTATTTGGGGAATGTGTCGACTTGCTCCCCTGGGAGCTAGAAGCCACTGAGGAGACACACCATTTTGTAGTTTTCAGAGGCAGCTCCAACTCCTGGCCTGTGAACTGTAGGGAGATCCAGAGATCAGTCTTGGGGGGTAATCACTCTTGCTTTAACCTCCCTGGATCTGGATTGTGATCTGGGGTGGAGGTCGTGGGTATGATTCCAGCTTGCCAGAAAGGGAAGTTGCCCCCTCACACATTCTTGACAAAAATTACCCTATCTGGCTGCAAAGCCATAGTGTGGCAACAAGCCCAAAAGTCAAGTAATTAAGTGGCAACATGCCAAGGCAAAGGAAACAAATTAAACAGAAGAATGCAACCCTAGACTCCTACTTTGGGGGCAAGGAGGGTCAAAGCATGGAGCAGGAAGAGGACTGTGAGGTCAGAAGTCCTGCTCCAAAAGCCCCAGGGCCATAGAGGACCTTTAGAAGGACTTTAAAAATCAAATAAGAGAAGTGGAGGAAAAATTGGAAAGAGAAATGAGAAGGATGCAGGAAAAGTATGAAATGAGGGTCAACAGCCTGACTGAGGAAAACAACACCTTAAAAAATAGACTAACTCAAATGGCAAAGGAGGCCCAAAAGGGCAATGAGGAGAAGAATGCCTTAAAAAGTCGAATTTGCCAGATGGAAAAAGAATCTCAAACGTTCACTGACAAGATTCATTCCTTCAGAGTTAGACTGGAGCAAATGGAAGCTAATGACTTTATGAGGAATCAAGATGCTGTTAAGCAGACCCAAACAAATGAAAGATTAGAAGGCAATGTGGAATATCTCATGAGAAAAAACCACTGACCTGGAAAATAGATCCAGGAGAGACAATTTAAAAATTATTGGACTACCAGAAAGCCATGATCAAAGAAAGAACCTAGAAATCACTCTTCAAGAAATTCTCAAGGAAAATTGCCCTGATGTTTTAGATCCAGAGGGCCAAATAGAGGTTGAAAGAATCCACCAATCACCTCCTGAAAAAGATCCCAAAACGAAAACTCCCAGGAATATTATAGTGAGTTTCCAGAATCCCCAGATCAAGGAGAAAATACTCCAAGCAGCCAGGAAGAAACAATTTCAATATTGTGGAAACACAATCAGAATAGCCCAGGACCTGGCAGCTTCTACACTGAGGGATGGAAGGGCATGGAATATGATATTCCAGAGGGCAAAAGACCTGGGAATGAAGCCAAGGGTCACCTACCCAGCAAAACTGAGTATTTTGTTTGAGGAGAAAATATGGTCATTCAGTGGAATAGAGGACTTTCAAGCATGCTTGATGAAAAAAAACAGAATTGAATAGGAAATTTGACATCCAGATGCAAGAAGCAAGAGATGCCTGAGAAGGTAATCAGGGAAAAGAAATCAAAAGGAACTTATCAGTTGAACTATTTACATTCCTATATGGAAAAACAATAACTATGACTGATGAAATCTTTCTCACTGTGAAAATAATGGAAGAAGGGTATATGGTCATATGAATACATATGTGAATGTGTGTACCTATGTTTACAGTAATATATGGATAGAGGGGATAGGTTGAATTTCTTGGGAAGGGAGGATACTCAAGGGGTGAAATTATGAGGTGAGAGAGGCAAGAGGAGATGGGGAGAGACAGGGTAGGGTAAACTATCTCATGCAGAAGCAAGGGGAAGTGGTTGCCAGGGAGGGGAAGAATAGGAAGGCAAAAAGGCAAAACCACATTCTCATTGAATTTGGTTCAGGGAGAGAATGACATACATACTAAATGGGATATCTCAACCTACAGTAGAATAGAGGGAAGGGGGATGAGAGGAGGGATGATGGATGGGAGGGCATCCTTGGGGGGAGGGGAGGTTGGAAGTACCCACTATAGAAGAGGGACAGGATCAAGTAGGGAATAGACCAGGTGGGGGGTGGAATGAATGGGAAGGAATTATAAGCAGCCTTGTACAATATATCTACTATGATAATGTTTTGCATAGCTAGACATGTACAACATACACTAAATTACTTATCTCCCCAGAGGGAATGGGTGACAAGGGAGGAAGGAAATGGATCTAAAATTCAAGGTCTTAAGATTAAATGTTTCAAATATATATATAATTACTATTATTAATACTCTTTTACTTGTAATTGGGAGATAAGATGTGCAGGCATTGGGACACAGAGATTCACCTTGCTCTAATGGAAAAGTCGATGGGGGTATGGGAGAAGATATGGGAGAGAGCAGATTGGAGGAAGCAATATCTTATGGGCCTGCTATTCTGAGAGGGTGGGTAGGGGAAAAACAGGGGGAAAAATGATTGTAACTTAAAATCTGGCAGAAATGAATGATGTAAAACAGAAGTTAATAAAGCATTTGTTTAAAAAAAAAAGGAAAAACCCTATGTCATATACTCTCTACAAACACACACGTGTGTATATATATATGTGTGTGTGTGTGTGTATATGTATATATGTATTGTATATGCATACTGTGCATGTGTATAGATTCATATATACAAACATATATTATTTATGTAACTATGTGGTATTTTGTGTATGTGTGTTTATTTGTGTATATATGTATATGTATGTGTGTATGCATGTATCTATACCTATGATTTATTTTAACAGTAAAGACATCCTTAAATGTATTAGTAGGGCACATGAAGGCTACTGCAAGTGACATTCTACAGTAGACAATTTCTGCATCATACTGAACAAATGTTATATAGAATGTACTATGAATATTATCTTTTGATTTTAATCAAAACAAAACACTTAATTCAGTCCACCAACGCACTATCTTAAAATCTGCAGTCTAGCAAAGCGACACTCATCCACTTATCAAAACCATTCAGGATTTCTTGAAGTAAGTAACAATAGAAATATTCTTGCTTGACGGTCCTCTGATCATTAATAAAAAGAGACAGAAAACAGGGAGTTGTATGCTTTCCAAAAGTTTTCACAACTGTCATAAAATAGCTCCAGTGCAGAGCCCAAATTGAAGTGGGAATCCCATATTTATAACAAAGTTCTCCATACGTTCCTGTTTGTTGATGACTTTGATCTAGAATGGGGGTGGGGAACCTTCAGCCTCAAGGTCACATATGACCTTCTAGGTCCTTGGGTGCAGCCTTTTGACTGAGTCCAAGTTTTACAGAACAAATCCTTTTATTAAGGATGGTGAAGTGGTCTTGAGGCCACAGGTTCCTCATCCCTGACTAGAATAAAATTTTATTTTTATCTCATTGTTTTCTCATTTCTAATTTTGTATGCATTTTATATATTCAAATTATTAAATTAATACGTGTATATAAATAATAAATGTGTGTATAAGTACATATATACATAAATACGCACATATGTGAGTATCAAACCTTGTTTACTCCTAAATGTGAACAATGAAAAAAAAAGCGTGGAGCCCACTAGACTAGATAAACTCGTAGTTTCCCTTTATCTCAAAATCTATGTTCCTATGTTCCTAAATTTATTATCGAGACAAAAGTGAGACATTAAACATGTTTTGAAAAAGGAGTGATATAAGTAGTCTTTCTTTTTTCCTTAAAAATTTTATGCCACAGTCCTACACAAGAAGCTGCAATAGATGCACATTTCTTCTTGAATAAAATATTCCAAACCTTTTTTAATTAAATGAGCTTTATAAATATGTATCCTAGTAAATTATAATTAATTATATACATTATAATACTTTATAATGTAGAATGTAATTAATTATGTATAAATTATGTCTATTATATTATATAATGTTATTCATTTATAAATATATGTATATGTAATATATGCACATATACATACATGCACACATATATGAGAGAGAGAGAGAAAGAGAGAGAGAGAGAGGCTTACCAATTGCAACCTCTTTTCCCCAGGTCCACAGAACCCTCCCTTTTAACAAAGAAGCATAATTACACAAAATAAATACACTGGAAATGTCTGCCAGTGGAAGAGAGGTGGGAGGTACGCATCACCCTCAGTCCTCTGAAGTCATGATTAATCATTGCATTGATCAGAGTGAAATGACTAGTTCTATGTGTAAGGAAGATTTATCTGGCGTTTATGCAGGGTAGATGAGAGGGAAGATACTGGAGGTGGGAAGACTTGTTAAGAGGATATTTCAATAATCCTGGCATGTGGTGATGCATGTGATAGTAGAGGGAACAGAAAGAAAGGGAGAGAAGTTATTGTGTTCCTTAAAAAGAATTTGAGGACAGGCACACTCATGTCTCTCTGGTCTGGGCTTTTGCTTATACCGTGCACATAGTAAGCTCTTCACAAATGTTTGTAGATGGAATTACATTTAATTTGGTCTAACATATAGATGCTCATAGATATTCTTTCCTGATCAATGACTATCTCCTTGACTCCTAAGATATACAGCTTGGGAATCAAGACTTCAGAAGCCCATGAAACAACAGAGGCTTCAGAGATCTACCCACAATTTTAGACTGGTTCTATGAGAAAAGTGTAGACTCACAACCATATTCAACAAATGTGTGTGGTGGTTGCCTTCAGATTCAGATATGTTCCTTACATGTATTTCTCAAGTAAGAGAAAAGAGAAGAGGTGGGAAGCAGAAGACTGAAGATGACATGTAACCTGCCTAACTAAATATAGGTGGACAGAAACATAATAATTCTTACTCAAGTTCCTGTACTTCCCTTCCTCCATTCCTTTAGATTTCCTATCTAATGAATTTTGACAAAACATGTTCCCTTTGTGAGTCTCAGTTTCCTCACTTGTAAAATTAGACTGGATGTCATACAAGGCCTATTTCAATGCTGGAATTTTGTGACAAATATTAGCTCGAATATTTTGTTATTATACAAATATATAGGATTCCTTCTCATTTTGACCTTCTAGATTCTATGCTGTAAGCAAGCTCTAACTTCTTATATTTCTATGGTTCTAATGGACCTTTTGGGTTTGCCATTCTATGTTCAGTGTCAAGTCTCTTCTAGCTCTAAGAGTTCTATGCCAGAAAAAAGGAAGAGATGTAATAAAGGGAATTATTCAAGAAATGTAACTTTCATCTTCTTTACCTTCTTGTCTATACATTTTAGGTGAAAACATTTGAGACGTAAGCTCTCTAATTCTCACCTTCCCAATGTGAGTGTGACTTTTAGTGTGACTTAGGTTATTTGTGAAAAAAAAAAAAGTTTGTGAACAAAAGCCAAATCATTTTCTGAATTCCTGAGCAAGGTGGGCACAGGAACGAGACAGAGGATTCCCCCCACCCCCACTCTCACACACACACACACACACACACACACACACACATTGATATATGAGTGAGAAAAAGAACATGACATTTCCATGAAGTCACCAAAAAAACTGGAAAACATATTTGGTGTTTAAACCCATAGTGGTGTTTAAGAATTCAAACGGCGGGTTTTGGCAGCCTTCTAATTGTAATACTGTAACATTGCTGCAGGCAATTTTCTTTGATTTAATTAGATGAACTGTGGTATTTTTTTTTCTTTTTGCAAAAAGGCTTTATTATGTAGAAATGAAATATGTATAAATTTAATTTTTAATCTTGTCACTACTGAGTGGGAAGGAATACGCTGATTCTTTTAATTTACCCCCTTTGTTTAAGAAAAAAATTAAATTAATCTTATCACAAGTGTTTATGAGTAATTGATTTGATTTTTGCACTCCAGTCAGAAGTGATAGAGTTAAGACTTCACTGATTCCTTGCTGTATAGAATGCACTGCGTCTGTCTCTCAAAGTGTAACCACTCACAGCTAGAGACCTTAATTATGTTAGAATTTCACAAACTATGACCATGATAATATTAACATTTAAATCATAGTTTGTATTGGGAAATAGTATAATTTATAACCTCCCTGAAAGTTTCTTTCAAAAACTTATTTTTTTTCTTTTTGGTACTACTATGCTTGTAAAGAATCACAGTTTCATCCTTCTAGATACATTCTGTACCAGGTTACATTATAGCTCCACCAAAACAGAAGCGCTTCATGAAATGCTCACCAGCACCAGCACCAGCACCAGCACCACCACCTCCCAAACAAGCCATTTAGTAGGGAAATTTAAGTAGGGTGATGATGATTTTCTTCTGGGAGAAGGAGTTGGACTATGAGTCATCCTACCTAAGTAAGGCAAGGACTGATCATTTTTTATTTTATATCTCTGGTACTTAGCACATAGCTAATGCTCAATACAATGTTTGTTAGGATCATAGTATTATAAATGTAAAGCTGAAAGCGTCCTTAGAGATCATAAGGAAACTGACTCAGAGAGGTTAAATGATTCATTCAGGGTCACATAACTACTAAGTACCTAAGATAGGATTCGAATCCAGGATTTCCTTAGTATTAAGTCTAGAGCTCTACTCGGTGTTAAGTTGAGAGAATATTGCCTTGAGGGCATAAGAATGGTAACTGAAACCAGTTTTCCCTCTTCCAAACAATATATTTTTCTTCATTCTATTCCTTGTGCTTCAAATTTCCTCTGTGCCTTTCTTGCTTGTTGAATTCAATTATCATCTCCAGGCAGATGATTCATATACGTAGCTATCTCCTGGGCTCCAGTCTCACATTACCACCAGCCTTCTGGATATCTTTTGAGATGCTTATGCTACATAGACATCTCAAAATTCAACATGCTCAAAATAGAATTCCTTATCTTTCCCCCCAAAGCCTCCCATCTCCCAAGGGCACCACTCTCCTTCCAGTCACTCAACGTTTCCTTGACTCCTCCTCTCACACTAAACCCCTATGATTAATCCTTTGCCAAGTCTTGTTTCCATCTTCACAACATTTCTCTTTTGATATATTTTCTCTACTCACAAAGCCAAATACCCTGATGCAACTTCTCATCAGCTCATGCCTGGACTATGGCATTATGGTATTCTCATTGGTCTCTTATCCTCAAATGTCTTCCCAGTCTGATCCATGCTCCACTCAGATGCCAATATGATGACTGAAGCATAGGTCACTCTCCTCTGCCCCTCTCTCCCATTCAATAAACTCCAGTGCTTCCTTATTTTCTCCAGGACCTAATATAAAAAATATAAAAACCTATATTTGGCATTTAAAAGTCTTTATAACATGTCTCCTTACCATCTTTCTACATTTCTTATACTCTCTTCCACATACTCTACCATACCCATACACATACTACCACATATTTCAACCAGTCAATCAGTAAGTCAAAAGGCATTCATTAAACTTTATGTGCTAGGCACTGCCCTGAGAAAGGGGAATTCAATTAAAAGCAAAAAGATAGTCCCTTCCTCAAGGAGTTTACATTCTACTGGGGAAACCAACACATAAACAATGCTCAAAGTGGTTTGATAGGTGGAGGTAGAAGGTTACCTGGCTTGAGGGCATGATAGAGAAGTTTAAGGGGTGAAACTTGGTCGGGAAGGAAGAGACGGCTATTCTGAGTGCTCTCTTTAAATGGGGGCTTTGAGAAGAGTCCTCCACTCATCTATTATACAAAGTAGCTTCAAGTGCAGAGGTTAACCCAAAGTGTGAGTACAAAGACCAGTGTGATCTTCAAAGATGAAGAGTTCTCTGTGGTTTGGTAGAAAAGTCCAGAAGGGTGCAACTTTCTTGTTATTTCTCTAGCATTACACTCAGTCTCCCAACATTCTACTTTTTCATCTGCTGCTTCTCATGCCTGGAATGCTCTCCCTCCTTGTCTCTACTTGCAGGCCTGCCTGGCTTCCTTTAAGACACAGTTCAAATGTCACTTTCTGAAAGATGAGTTTCCTTTACCTCATGTCCCTTACCTCTTTGCTAGTCTCTTCCCTCTGACATTACCTTCCATTTACACTGTATATATGTTGTTAGTATGACTTTTACATGCTTCTTTCATCCATTAGAATATGAGGTCATTGAGGGCAGTGACCCTGGTTTTTTGTTTGTTTTTTTTATCCCTAGTGTTTAGCTCAATTCCCATTACATAGCAAACATTTAATGTAATGCTTCTTGACTGAATTTCTATCTGTCCTTTACAGGAGAAAACCAAGTTATCTTGTATTTTCTCGATATCTTCACATGGGACAATGTTGTACATCTCTAAATGAACTTATGTTGTCTACTAAGTATAGTTTCTCCATCTGTTAGAATATAAGCTCCATGAGGGCCGGGAGTCTTTCTGGTATAAATTTAGTGAATCCACCAGCTCAATACACAATAAATATACTTATAAATATGTAGATAGATAGATAAATGCATGAATGAATAGACAGATAAATAAATAAATGAGTGAATGAATGACTGAATAAATAAAATTATAGTGATTTGCCCAAGATCACATAACAAATAGGTGCTAGAGCCAGGATTGCAACCAAGGCCTTGTGTTTCCAAGTCAGGACTCTTGACTATACCATATTGCTTACCATAGCTCAGCTGCCAACCTAATGTTTGATTCTTACTGTAGGTTGGATAGCACCAAAGTTACTTTAGATTAAGGGTGATTAGCAGTTCTCTTGGTAGAAACATATGGTCCCCACTACTTTATTCGTTCGTTCATTCATTCATTCATTTATGCTTTTTGGAGGGCAATTGGGGTTGACTTGCCCAAAGTCCCACGGCTAGTAAGTGTGTCAAGTGTCTGAGGCCGTATTTGAACTCAGGTCCTCCTGACTCCAGGGCCAGTGCTCTATTCACTGTGCCACCTAGCCTCCCCTCCCCACTGCTTTATGGTAGATATGAGACAGATATCCCACAGTAATTTTCTCCTACCTTCTATATAATCAGGATTGTTTTTCAGGAAGAAGTCATGTAGACAAACCTTTCTAACAGAGCAAAGACAGACTCACTTAGAGAATTGTGGATTAAAAGGTTGCACACTTAATCACGCAATTGTGCAGTAGGTTTAAAGGGCTCTTATCAAAGACATTCCTCTGTGGTTCCTGTTCCCCCTCCCTATCTCTTCTATCTCTCAAGGGAGAAGGTAAGGAAAGGTAGAGCCTATCTTTTTAGGGAATGATGAGATTTTAAAATTTATTTTAAAAACAAGCAAAACCCACCACTCCCAACATTCCTGCATGGCTCCCCCAATATAAAGGGGGTACAGATAACAAGTGTGTGTATAAATTTTGAATGAATGTGATGGGAAATGGAGTAGAGATGATGAAGCTTGGAGCCTAAGCTTTCTTCGCCCAAGTGTGGTGGCAGACTAAAACCTCTAACATCCCAAATATCTGCATGGACCTGAATACCTCCCAACTCCCAATATTCCCTCACCTTTCCCCCCAGGCTTTCCAAATCTCATCTTTGGGATTGATTCCATGACATGATAGACACTGGCATTAGACCACCCAGCATGGCATATGCTCATCTATGTTCTGTGCTGTATGAGCAAAACAGAACTGAAGTAGCTCAAAAGAAACATGAGATGAAGAAATTTAAAGAATCTACCCCAAATGTTCACATGGATGATTTGTGCCTGACCTGAGATTTAATTTTTGTCCTATTTGAGAATGAAAGACCACAACCAACTGTCCAGGGGTGTCCAATATATTCTTCTGACTTCATGAAGTCTGCAACACTTTTGAGTATAGCCTGAACCAGATTAAAATAGAATTGGTAAATATTAAATGAAACAAATAAAAATACAATAAAAGATGGATTGTGTTATATGTTATATGTGACCTTCTTAGTCAATATATGCCAGCAGGAATCCTTATGTAGATTTTAGTGACCCCATTTCTATTTCTGTTTGATCCCACTGTGTTCATGAATCCTCTTCCATGAAGCCTTCCCTGTACACTTCTTTCTCTCCTCTAGACATCTATATTTCTAATGCTCTGTATGTGACACAGTGGAATAAGAACTGGCCTTGGAGTTCTGATGGCTCATAAAGGTTCAAATTCCATCTATTAGGCCTAGGGTAGATCACAATCTCCCTGAGCCTCTGTTTGGTCTTTTGTAAAAGTAATGGCATCTTCAAGCTTTACTTACTCATTTAATACAGCTAGATCCCTCCCCACCCCCAAAGTGTATGATGGCAGTCCAGGAGAGATATTGAAGCAGAGATTAATGATTTTAGGAAGGTTTAAACTAGAGGACATTTGAGGCCCATTCCAATGCTTAATATTCTCTGGGCTTTTGACATCCAAGTCCCTTTCAATTCTGTTATGTTTTGTTCTTCGATTCTAAAGCTTCTATCTCTAGAAGGATTATTCCATAGTTCTGTGATTCAAAGTTTCCTTTAAATATAGTCAATCAATAAGCATTTATTAAACACCTATACTGTGATACACACTGATATACACTGTGCTAAACCTTGGGGATACAAATAAAAGCAAAAAAAAAATCATCCCTTCCATTAAGCTTACAGTGTAACAGGGAAAACGTAATGTAAACAAATATTTCCAAACAATATGAATACAATATAAATTAGAAATAATAAAGGTAAGGCATTAGGAAAAAATAGGATTGAGAAAGACTTTCTTCAGAAAGTTGATTTTAGCTGAGATTTGAAGTCACGGAGAGCAGAAGATGGAGAATATTCCAGGCAGGAGAGAAAGCCAGTGAAAGTAAGCAGAGTATGAAGGGGTGTCTTATTTGAAGAGCAGCAAGGAGGCCAATGTTACTAGATCATAGATGTGTGAAGGTGAGTAAGGCATAAAAAGACTGGAAGGGTAGAAGGGGACCGGGTTATTAAGGGCTGTGAATACCAAGCTGAGGTTTTCATATTTGATCCTGGAAGAGATAGGGAACCATGCCAGTTTATTGAACAGGGAGGAATATGACCTGTCTTTTATGTATGACCTAAAAATTCTGACAATAAATGGGTATAAGATTGTCACTCCAACTAGACTGAAACTTTCAGTGGTGATATATGGCATCATTTCATATTAATTTCAGGGCCCAACACAGTATCCTGCATCCATCAAAATAGATTATGTATTTGTAAGTTGATTCAATCACACTATTTTGCAGGAGTAAATCCCCACTTTCAGTAAAAACACCTCATTTTAACATAGTAGGCTAGTTTGACCATTTTTCTTTCTAGGTGTCTTTATCAGCCCTCCTTCCCCCCAACTCATTCCTCTTTTCCCCCTGTAGCATCAATGCAATATTTCTAGCACTACTAGCTGTGAGACCCTGTGCAAGTCATCTAACTCTGCTGGCCTCAGTTCTTTATCTGTAAAATGAGTTGGAGAAGGAAATGGCAAACCACTCCAGCATCTTTGCCAAGAAAACCCCAAATGGAGTCATGAAGAGTCAGAAATGTCTAAACAATAACCTTAATACTAGTATTTTCCCTACTTCATCATGTCAATGATTCTTCTATAACATTCGCCTTGCCTGATCACCTTCTCTGGGTCTTCCAGAACACTTTGTTTCAATTTTGCTATTGCACTTGTCCTGAATTATTAGGTATGATATATTTTTAAGTAATTATAGTGATAGCAAGGGCCTTTATTATTGAAACTATGTCTTCCTCAATACATTCCACAGACCCCTGACTATGATAGGCAATTAGTAAATATTGGCTGCATTTGAACCAATGCTAAATTTAATATCCACTTCTAATTTTTCCTCAATATACATAGGAGAAAAATCCTTATTTGTTTTTCATGAAAGATCATAGATCTACCCAGAGTTTGTCTGAGTTAAATCATTTATTTTGGATAGGATAGAACTGAACCAAGAAAATCTGAACAGTATACTTAAAGTGGAAACTATCAGAAATGAGATTTCAATGCAGTTCCTCTGCCTGTGGAACCATAGTTCATTCCACTACCCAGTGCTGTAGCCCAGGAGTAGTGGCCTCGGAATCTAAATGTGACTGCTTTTGAGCAGTTGTAGGGTGTATTGGCAGCTGTTTTTTCCTGGGAGTAGCAGGGTGAAATCAACAAAGTCACAGCAACATGGGAACATGAGCAAGGCTCAAGCTGTTGACTTGAGCACGCTTTGGTGTGGCAACACCTTGTCATGAAATATCTCACCCATCAAATAGCCTGTTATATCTCCTTGCTGGCATCTCACAGGATACAATTGATTGTGTCCATAGGCTCTTCAGCTCAACTGATGCTAAATAAAGACACACTCCACATAGAGCATGGTTGATTGTTGCAAATCAGAATTTACCAAAAGAATAAATTAGAGAGTTATGATTATGATTTTGTACTTTATAAAACTTTTCTTATAATCTCACATTTAGAAAGAACCTTACGGAGTCATCTAATATAACCTAATGCCCAAAATATTATTTTTCTTTACCACACCTCAATGCTCTTGACAAATGGTCATGATGGGGACCTTACAACCCCTTTAGGAAACCTATTCCATTGCTATCTCTAATTGTAAGGAAGGGCTTTACAATAAATTGAAGTCTGGCTTTCTAATTCTTACTTCTAAAATTCTCCCATGTTGCTTCATGTTATGAAGATACCCTAGATTCTATTTAGAGAGTCAATATAGCGTAGTGGACATAAGGCTGAGTTGGAGTGCAAGGCACTATCATAGGTATGGGTGCGTGTGTAATTGGGAAGAGGGTATAAAAAGAAAATTTAAAATAGTCTCTGTTTTCAACTAACTTACATCCTGCTCTAGGGATATAAGCAGATCAATTTACATTTGAGCAAAATGATAATGCATAAGCATAGATCTTTAGCTACACTGGAAAATTCCTACCTAAATCCCATGGTTTTGTAATAAGGGCCTATTCCTAACTAATAATAATAAACCCTAGGTAAGAAATCGCATGGCCTTCCTTATAGCTTTAGTTTCATCAGCAACAAGTTATGTGACCATGGGCAAGTCTTATGCCTTTTTGGTGACTTGGGTATCCTATCTATAAAAGGGAAATAATAGTCCTTGACTTACTATCTAACTATGCTCCAAGGATCTAATGAAGTTCTAAAGATTCCAGAGAGCTATAGAGATCATCTAATATTATCGCCATATTTCAAGTTTATCTCAAAAATTTAAAGATTTTTTCATTTCAATGGAGGTGAGGATAAGAGAAAGACCAAATAAATTTCTAATAATTAAGAACAAATATTTTGGGAGTGATACAGATATGAAGTATTCTCCAATTAATGCAGCACTCTACATTTGGACTATTAAGAAGGGAAGGCCTCTGTGTCTGGTTCCCCTGACTAAATTATTTATAGGATTTTATGGAAGCTGTACATGTAATGACTTACCATGGAAAGGTACCTACTTTCTTTTGTCTTGAAATCTACTGATTTCTCCTAGGTTCCTAGGAACTTGAAGAATCCTGAGGAGGGCCAAAAGAGATAAATATTATATCTGTACATCATTAAGATAAAGTATATATGACAAAATAAAAGGCAAAGTTGTGTTTCCATCATGGACAGGTGGTAATGAAGAGAATTGTTTAAAGCATGGAAGCATCAGTATAGGTTTCTTAACATATTATTATCCTGCCCCTCTTATATTCCAAATAGTATATAGAAGAAAGAATATTGTATTAGGGAATGCTAATATTTGCATTCCAATCTCACCTTATTACTTGACTCTATGGCCTTCAGCAATCTTTTGGGATCTCAATCTAAATAATTTATAAAATAGAAAACATAGTTTATATTCTTATGCTGTTTTAATGTTTAGAAAGTCATTTTCTTCCCAACAACTCAGTTAGAAAGGCATTTCAGTAATTTAGTCAGTCAACAATCACTTATTAAATATTCACTTTGTACCATGCATTGTGATAAACATTGGAGATACAATGAAAGGCAAAAACATAGTTTACCTTGCCCTCAAGCAACTCACATTTTATTAGAGGAAACAATATGTGAAAAAATGTATAAAGAAGATATCTATCCTATCATCTATCTATCTGTAGATAGATTATACATATAGAAGAAATATATCACATTTCCTTTGAAATTGCATATATGTATGCATATGTGTATGTGCATATGTATATGCATATGCATATGCATGTATATGCGTGTGTGCGCACATGTATATGTATATGCAGGTAATTTCAAAGGAAAGGCCCTAAGGGGATGGGGATAGGGAGGAAGAATTTTCTGAAAAAGTTGGATTTGGGTTGACTCTTGAAGGAGTCCAGGGAAGTCAAGAAGTAGAGATAAAAAGACAGAATTCCAGAAATGTGGAACAGCCATGACATTGGTAGATGGAGTGTCATATATGAGTAACAACAAGAAGACCAATGTCCCTGGACCATCTTGACATCTGTCAGATACCATGTGATCTACTGGCTAGATGTAGTTCACAGTTTCAACATTAGATCTAGATACAGTCTTTTGTTGACATACTCAAAAGTCCCATTTGTGTTTTTATTTATTTGCGCTTTTGGTTACATCACTAATTTTTTAAAATTTCTTGTTTAGGAATTCATATATTTTTGAAGGTCTTGGTTGTAATAAAAGCAGGTACCATGTGAAAATGTATGTGCAATAGAAAATAAAGCTGGTGGATTCCAATTAGAATCCAAAGGTAAGGGTCTAGACCATTTGTTTTCATAGAGCCCTTCCAGTACCAAAATTTGATGCTCCTACCAAAGTTTGTTTCACACTGAATCTTTGCTAGGTTCTCAGTTAGATAGCATATCGTACACACATGGACAAGCACATACATACACACATATATGTGTGTATATATGTATGTATCTTCTTACAGGCATTATACTACATCAAACTTGTCTATATTAAAGGTCTTCTACTTAATAACTTGCATGATTTCTCCCCAAAGCCATTTCCCACCAGATCCAAGTTAATCCCCCATTCCTCTATGAAATCAAGGGAAACTCTCTGTGTGGCATCTCCTCCCCAGAAAATGGCCCTGGGCTTAGATTTTTGCCTTCATGAATTCCCAGCCCCAATCATGACCTAGACTTAGTCAGCATGGCATCCCCTTCTTTTTTATTCTGACTTCGGTATAGATTTGAGTGTTTCATCCAGTGGTTGTACTTCAACTACTTATTGGAATTCATAATACTAATTGCTCCCATGGCTGTATCACTTTACAGTCTACAAAGCACTTTCTCACAACTTTCTTCCACTGATGTCCTCTGCCAATGTCTCATTGTGGTATGGAGGGGACCCAGATCTTTGAAAGTCTATGCCAGAAAACTGTAAAGTCTGACAGGTTGGGCCAAGTTGGCATAATTCAGTTACAGGCCTAGTGATAGACTGTGTGTCTGTCATAAAAACACAAGCATAGTTCAGAGTTCAGAAAGGTTTACCAATAGGTTCTAAATTCCTTTGACCACAGTAATTTAGGGATGCTGAATACTAAAATTGAGTGGATCAGTGTATTAGATTGGTGGCCTGCTGAAATCACTAATCCTTAAAGTAATGAAGTAAGATAATTATATAAATTCACCAAGTAGAATATAGATTTTTATTCCCATTGTCCAAAAGAATAAAATGAGGCTCAAATAATTACTTGTTAAAAGTCATGCTGGGGGCAGGGGGCAGAGTTAAGATGGTGGAGTAGAAACAGGACTTACCCAATTCACGTAAAAGGGGACTCTGAACAAAATTTGGAGGTACAGAATCCACAAAATGACACAGAGACACTAGCCTCCTGCTGAGGATAGACCTGCAGCCCAGCAGGGAGTGGACAGCAGGGAGCTATCAGCACTGATCTCTGAGAGCTGACCTCAGCCATGCTGGAGTCAGAGGTTTTAGCCTCAGGGCATGGCTGACAAACCTGGCTAGAGGGACTCCAGAGCACCAGCAGCTGTGGTGTTTCCAGAATTATCAACACATAGATGCCAAGGACAAAGTAATAGGTCAGTGCAGCGTGGGCTTTAGGACCACTACTTAGGAGAGCATCAGATTTTTCCCCCAGGGTGATAAGCCACTGAGATGCCTCATGCAGCCAGCACCACATTGCAGCTTCAACTCCTGACCTGCAGAACGTATGGAGACCCAGAAACCAGTCTGAGGGGCAATCGCTCTTGATTTAACCTTCTTGGATCTGGATTGTGGTCTAGGGTAGAGGTCCTGGGGTATGTGACCAGCTTGCCAGAGCCTGTGGAGGCTTCAGAGAGGGCACACAACCAATACCTCCAGCAGCTGAGTAAACCCTAGCGCTTGGGACAGAAGCTTCCCCTGTGTGGTGGCAGAATCATACTGTGTCAAAAAGCCCAAAAGTCAAGTAAATAAGTGGCAAAATGACCAGGCAAAGGAAGCAAAGCAAACAGAAGAATCCAATGTTAGACTCCTATTTTCTGGACAAAAAGCATCAAAGCATGGAACAGGAGGAAGACAGTGAAGTCAGAACTCCTGCACCAAAGGCTTAAAAGGAAAATAAGAGCTGGTTACAGGCCATAGAAGACCTTAAGAAGCAGATAAGAGAAGTGGAGGAAAACTTGGGGAGAGAAATGAGAAAGATGCAAGAAAAGTAAGAAATGAGAGTCAACAACCTGACTGAAGAAAATAACACCTTAAAATGGAGTAACTCAAATGGCAAAATAAGCTCTAAAAGGCAATGAGGAGAAGAATGCCTTAAAAAAAAGCTGAATTTGCCAGATGGAAAAAGAATCTCAAAAGTTCACTTAGTAGAATCATTCCCTCAGATTTAGATTAGAGCAAAGGGAAGCTAGTGACTTTATGAGAAATCAAGATACTGTTAAACAGATCCAAACAAATGAAAGAATAGAAGGCAATGTGAAATATATCATGAGAAAAACCATTGACCTGGAAAATAGATCCAGCAGAGATCATTTAAAAATTATTGGACTACCTGAAAGCCATGATCAAAGAAAGAACCTAGAAATCATCCTCCAAGAAATTTTCAAGGAAAACTACCCTGATGTTTTAGAACTAGAGGGCAAAATAGAGGTTGAAAGAAATCACCAATCCCCTCCTGAAAAAGATCTCCCCAAAAAACTCCTAGGAATATTATAGCCAGGTTCTGGAATTCTCAGATTAAGGAGAGAATATTACAAGCAGCCAGGAAGAAACAATTTGAATATTGTGGAAACACAATCAAGATAACACAGGATCTGACAGCTTCTATACTGAGGGATTGAAGGGCCTGGAATATGATATTCTGGAGGTTAAAGGAGCTGGGACTAAAACCAAGAATCACCTACCCTGCAAAATATAATATAGTATCATGTTGCAGAGGAAAATATGGTCATTCAGTGGAATAGAGGACTTTCAAGTATTCTTGAGGAAAAAAACAGAGTTGAATAAAAAATTCGACCTTCAGATACAAGAAGCAAGAGAAGCATGTTAAGGTAAACAGGGAAAAGAAATCATAAGGAACTTATCAAAGTTGAGCTATTTACATTCCTACATGGAAAAATGATAATTGTAACTGATGAAACTTTTCTCAGTATGAAAATAGTTGAAGGGAATATATATATATATATAATCTTTATCAGAGGATATATATATGTGTATGAATACATATGTGAATGTGTTTATATATGTTTATAGGTTTACAAACATAGAGGGCACAGGACTAATTTAATAGGAAGTGATGATACTTAAAAGGTGAAATTAAGAGTTGAGAGAGGACTATAATGAGAGGAAATGGGGAGAGACAAAATGGGGCAAACTATCTTATATAGAAGAAGCATGGGAAAATGTGTACAATGGAGGGGAAGAACAGGAAGGCATAAGGGAATAGGTCAACCTTATACCCATTGAATCTGGCCAAGGGAGGGAATGACATACACTCTAAATAGCGTGTCTCACCCTACAGGAGAATAGTGGGGAAGCGGATGAAATGGGGGATGATGGAAGGGAAGGCAGGAGGGAAGGTGGGGGGGAGGGAAGTTGGAAGCACACACTTTTGAAAAGGGATAGGACCAAAGTAGAGAACAGAACAAGTGGAAGGTGGTACAGGAGGGAGGGAAATATAATCAGTCTTCTACAATATATCTACTATGGTAATGATTTGCATTAGCTACACATGTACAACCTATATTGAATTGCTTAATCTTCCCAGTAATGGTGTGTAACAAGGGCAAAAGGGAATGAATCTGGAATCCAAAGTTTTAAAACCAAATGTTTAATATATATATATATATATATATATATATATATATATATATATATACACATACATACATACATACATACATACATACATACATATCATTAACACTATTTTTATGTACTTGGGAAATAAGAGGAGGGGATATCCTGGGGGGCCACTATTTTGGGGAGGTGGGTTGGGGAAAAACAGAGAAAAATTTTGTAACCCAAAATATGGCAGAAATAAATTAAGTAAACCATAATTTAATAAAGCAAAACAAAAAACAAAAACAATACAAAACAAAACAAAAAAAAAAACATTAAACAAATTATTCTGCCAAAAGTGAAGAATCCAGTGCTATAATCTAGCCCTTGATAGTAAGTCCAATTCTTTCATCTGCAATATGAGTTTATATTTTACAGGGGAAATAATATTGGCACTAGAGATACTAAACCTAGGTTCCAACCCTACCTTTGTGTCTTATCACCTGAATAATCTAAGCCTACTTTTGATTCTTACTCCCTGTATTAGGTCCCTCAGTTTCCTTTTTCTGTAAAATAAGATTGTTGGACTAGAAAGCCCCTGAGTGTTTTTTTTTTTTTTTACAGGTCTAGGTCTGTAATGCTATGAACAGCTCAGGATGATATATCATTAAGTGCATACAAAAAATGCAGACTCTTTTGCTACTAGTGGAGGTGGATCAGATATATAAGTAAGAATGATCAAGGAGATTTTCATTGAGAATGTAATTCTTGCACTGGCCCCCAGTGTATGGACAGCATAAAAGAAATGGAGAGGGGGTGGACCTTTAGTTAACTTCAACAAACATTTGTTAAGTACCAAATACATAGAGAATTTTCCTGGATGCTCAGTTATTATGCAGATATTACATGTAGCAGAGGGGCTCCCTAATCAAGTTGATTAAATTATGTGACATGAACTTTGGTTGGAAGGAGTCACCTTGTTCTTGGCCAGGCCTGATTCATACTGTTCTGATGGTTCAGACTAAAGGTTGCAACAAAAAAGATAATTGTAGACTAACTAATATTCATCTATTACAATAATAACAATAAATTGTCTTGAGAATAACATGGAAACTATACTCATCAAGGATAGATCACTGGATCAAATAGAGAAATGTCTGGTCAAGGAGATTTGTTGACTCTTGTGGAAATGACACATCAAGTCTGAGGGGAGCATAAACTACTCGTGCCTTTAGTTACTGGAAAATTACATTAATGGAGCAATCCAATGGATTAATCAAATCTCAGGTTAGCTTCTGTGTCTGCCTATAAAGTAGAGACTCTACTAGATGATGTTCCTAATATAAACTCCCAACAGATCAGGGACTATATTCTCTGGCCCTTTGTTGGAAAGTCATAGTAAACTTCTTTTATTGATTTCCAGTGACTAGATTGACTCAATCATGATGGGTGACTAAGGATGTGTGTGTGTGTGTGTGTGTTCCTCCTTTCAAAGAATACCCTCCCTCTTTGGTTGATAAGAGTGAGTTTTTAAAATGACTAACCCTTTGTGACCTTTTTCACTTAGTATCTCTCCTTTGGTCTTCCTGACTGGAATGCAGTAAGGAAGGTGGGGAATAATATTTATAGTGAAACACTACCTCCTCCCCACCTCCATCATATCAATGGTAACTTGCAGGAGAAGCACATAGCTCGAGAAGACATGTGCTTGTCCAGGTGAATAGGCAACTGGAGTATCAAGACCTCATAATTCCTGGCTTCTCCTGCCTTATCTGTACTTTCCAGCACATATCCAGTAGCTAGCAATCTTAAAGAATGACTATATCCAACACTGAGGGTTATTTCATAGGCAATACTGACTTTAAGAGTGAGGCATCAGTGAGCTACATAGAGGGAAAATGTTTCTGTAACTCTGTATTCATCAGAGAAAAAGAGGATCACCAACAGGAGGCCCCTGTAGCTGAAGGAATAAAGGATTATCCTGGCGATAGGAGATCTGTACTTTGCCAACCATCTGTGATTATTGTTATGAGAAGTTCCAAAGATGCAAGCCAGAGGTGAATGTGAGTTGCCTGAGTATCACTTCCACAAAAAGTCCTATTTTCTGGGGTTTAGGAGAGTACAATGAATGTATTTCACTGTATATTTGTATGTTGTATATAACCTGCATTTTTTTTTCTTGCAGATATGTACAAGTTCTTTGTTTCTATAATGGGAAATTAAAAAAAAAAACAATGTCCCACACCCATGTTGTACATGGGGTACAGTTGTGGGAAGAGACCTTGGTAAGCACATTTGGGGAGACCCTAAAGTCAAGCCATAATTCAGCTTTGTTTTAGAGATTTTTTGGAAGAAATTGAGGTGAAAGCAATAATGAACCAAATAGAAATTGATTCCATTGGGGTCTGGCCCCAAAATGGACCCAGATGTGTGTAAGCCTATAGCCCCTTTCACGGAAGGAGGGGAAAGCAGTAAAGTAGTTATTTTATTTAATTTTTATTCAAAATATGTCCAAGGTCATGTATTAATATGTAAGCATTCCTGCTTGGAGAGTACAGAGTACTTATGTATGTTTTACTAATCAAAAACGCTACAACCCAAGTGACTTTCAACTTCATTTTCTAGTAATTTTAAGATAAAAGACAAAACGTCTACAGCAAATTTTTTTAAAATTTGTTATATGACAAGGTTTTTTTTCCCTAAACAAAACAATAATGATGTGAATTCCTGTATATTTTAGAGAAATTAAGTCAATTAGTCAATAAGCATTAGAAGTTAGTCAATGTGAATTTAAGTGCCTACTATGTGTAATCACTATGCTAAGTTCTGAGGATATAAAAAAAATGCATACAATAGTCCCTACTCTCAAGGACATCAGTCTAATGGGGGAGACAACAAATAAACAACTATGTTGTTTGTACAATAAACTACCATATATGAATACAGGACAAATCCTCTCTCATTCCCTAAACTAGGCAATGATATAGCAAGAAATTCTTCTTTTTTTTAATAAACAAATGCATTATTAATTCTGTTTTACATCATTGATTTCTGCCAGATTTTGAGTTACAATTATTTTCCCCCTGTTTTTCCCCTACCCACCCTCCCAGAATAGCAGTCCCACAAGTTATCATGTCCTCCAATCTGCTCTATTCCATATCTTCTCCCATACCCCTTCGACTTTTCCATTAGAGGAAGGTGAATCTCTGTGTCCCAATGCCTGCATATCTTATCTCCCCATTACAAGCAAAAGAGTATTAATAATAGTATTTATATATATTTGAAACATTTAATTTTAAGACCTTGAATTTCAGATCCATTCCCTTCTTCCCTTGTCAACCATACCCACTGGGGAAGATAAGTAATTCAGTATATGTTGTACATGTTTAGCTATGCAAAGCTTTACCATAGTAGATATATTGTACAAGGCTACTTATAATTCCTTCCCACTAATCCCATCCCCCCACCTGGTCCATTCCTTACTTGATCCTGTCCCTCTTTTATAGTGGGTACTTCCAACATCCCCTCCCCCCAAGGATGCCCTCCCATCCATCATCCCTTCTCTCATCTCCCTTCCCTATATTCTGCTGCAGGTTGAGATATCCCATTTAGTATGTATGTCATTCTCTCCTAGAGCCAAATTAAATGAGAACATGGTTTTGCCTTTTTGCCTTCCTATTCTTCCCCTCCCTTGCAGCCACTTCCCTTTGCTTTTTCTACATGAGATAGTTTACCCTACCCTGTCTCTCCCCATCTCCTCTTGCCACTTTCCACTCTCACCTCATAATTTCACCCCTTGAGGATCCTCCCTTCCCAACAATTCAACCTATGCCCTCTATCCATATATAAATATAACCATATACGCACACATTCACATATGTATTCATATGACCACACACCCTTCTTCCATTATTTTCATAGTGAGAAAGATTTCATCAGTCACAGTTATTGTTTTTCCATATAGGAATGTAAAAATGTACATAGTTCAACTTTGATAAGTTCCTTTTGATTTCTTTTCCCTGATTACCTTCTCAGGCATCTCTTGCTTCTTGCATCTGGATGTCAAATTTTCTATTCAACTCTGTTTTGTTTTGTTTTTTTTCATCAAGCATGCTTGAAAGTCCTCTATTCCACTGAATGACCATATTTTCCCCTGAAACAAAATACTCAGTTTTGCTGGGTAGGTGACCCTTGGCTTCATTCCCAGCTCTTTTGCCCTCTGGAATATCATATTCCATGCCCTTCCATCCCTCAGTGTAGAAGCTGCCAGGTCCTGTGCTATTCTGATTGTGTTTCCATAATATTGAAATTGTTTCTTCCTGGCTGCTTGGAGTATTTTCTCCTTGATCTGGGGATTCTGGAACCTGGCTATAATATTCCTGGGAGTTTTCTTTTTGGGATCTTTTTCAGGAGGTGATTGGTGGATTCTTTCAACCTCAATTTTGCCCTCTGTTTCTAAAACATCAGGGCAATTTTCCTTGAGAATTTCTTGAAAGTTGATTTCTAGGTTCTTTCTTTGATCATGGCTTTCAGGTAGTCCAATAATTTTTAAATTGTCTCTCCTGGATCTATTTTTCATGTCAGTGGTTTTGTCCATGAGATATTTCATATTGCCTTCTTATCTTTCATTTGTTTGTATCTGCTTAACAGCATCTTGATTTCTCATAAAGTCACTGGCTTCCATTTGCTCCAGTCTAACTCTGAAGGAATGAATCTTGTCAGTGAACTTCTGAGATTCTTTTTCTATCTGGACAATTCGACTTTTTAATGCATTCTTCTCCTCATTGCCCTTTTGGGCCTCCTTTGCCATTGGAGTTAGTCTATTTTTTAAGGTGTTGTTTTCCTCAGTCAGGCTGTTGACCCTCATTTCATATTTTTTCTGCATCCTTCTCATTTCTCTTCCCAATTTTTCCTTCACTTCTCTTATTTGATTTTTAAAGTCCTTCTTAAGGTCCTCTATGGCCAGTAACCCGCTCATGTTTTCCCCTGGGGCTTTTGGAGCAGGGTTTCTGACCTCACTGCCTTCCTCCTGTTCTATGCTTCAATCCTCTTTACCCCCAAAGTAGGAGTCTAAGGTTGCATTTTTCTGTTTAATTTGTTTCCTTTGCCTTGGCATGTTGCCACTTAATTACTTGACTTTTGGGCTTGTTGCCACAGTATGGCTGGGCAGCCAGACAGGTGAACTTTCGTCCTAAATGTGTGGGGGGACAGCTTCCATTTCTGGCAAGCTGGAAACCCACCCACGACCTCCACCTCAGATCACAATCCAGATCCAGGGAGGTTAAAGCAAGAGCAATTACCCCCCAAGACTGATCGCTAGATCTCCCTACAGTTCACAGGCCAGGAGCTGGAGCTGCCTCTGAAAACTACAAAATGGCATGTCTCCTCAGTGGCTTCTAGCCCCCAGGGGAGGAAGCCAATGCATTCCCCAAATAGTGGTCCCAAAGTCCATAGGGCACTAACCTCTCACTTTTTCCTAGGCATATCTGAGTTGATAATTCTGGAATCGCCACAGCTGCTGGTGTTCTGGGTTGCCTCCAGCCGGCCTGGCCACCTTGTGGCTAAAACCGCAACTCAGGCGGACCTGTGCTTGGTTCCCCGTGCATGGCGCACTGTGCTGCCACCTCCCAAAGTACTGAGCTGGTCCTTCCTGCAGGCTGCTGGGCTTTCCTCAGTGGGAGGTTAGCTTCTCTGTGTTGTTCTGTGGGTCCTGGGGCTCCAGAAGCTGTTCAGAGTCCCCTTTTCCATAGTTTGGAGGTGATCTGCGGGGAGAATGCCTTGGTCACACTGTTTCTACTCTGCCATCTTGGCTCCGCCCCCTGAAATTCTTCTTTTTTTAAGGAAATACTTATTTTATTAATTTTTCCCTTTCATATCCCTTTTACTTCCTAACAACCTGCATTATATAGAAACATTCTTTTCAAGTGGCTAGGTGGCGCAGTTAATAGAGCACCAGCCATGAATTCAGGAGGACCTGAGTTCAAATCCAACCTCAGACACTTAACACTTACTAGCCAGGTGACCTTGAGTGAGTCACTTAACCCCAATTGCCCCCAAAAACGCTAAAAAAAGAAACATTCTTTTTAACAATGAAAAACAGTAGGCAAAAAAAATGGTCATAGAAAACAAGATTTGCAGAATTCCCCAACAGTAGTAAGCAACTTCTCTACTAAAAATGCAATAGTTTTTCAGGAAGGGCTCAAAGAGCCATTATGGACAAAAACAATATAATTGCTTGAAGCCTGTGGCATTTCTTTTGTATTTATTTTGGGCTTATAACTAATATGCAGTTAGGTAGCTAATGGGAAAACTTATCCATGAGAAAGTTTACCATGGTGAGAGGTAGTGAAGGTAGTGGGAGCATTTGTAGTCAAGAAGAGCTAACTTCCAGTACATACTGACTATGGAAAAGGCTGACATTTAGATATTGAAGAGACCTCCCCAACCATCTAGTTTAACTGACTTTGTTAGGTGAGAGTAACCAGCTAGGTGACATGAAAAAGAGAATTAGATTGAGGGGAAATAGCATGGGGATGGGGGTGGGGAACATAGTTGCAATGCTGCTGAGACAATATTTGAACTCAGATCATTTGAACTCATCCCATTACAACATCAACCATCCAATAATTAACTGAACAATTATGATGCATCTGGAACCAAGTCAGGCACTGAGGATGCCCTTAAAAAATGTGTCTTTAGCCTTGAGAAACTTGCAAATAATCATAGAAAATAAAATTTATATATAGAAGTGTTTAAAAAATAGATACAAGGAAATTTTGAGGGGAGGAAGGCACTAGTAGCTGGAGGAGACAAGGGAAGATTTCATTAGAAAAGGGGGCATTTGAGTTAATCCTTTTAAGAAACTAGGGATTCTAAGAGGTAGAGGGAAAAGAGAGGGCATTCTAATGCAGACAGGCAGCTTGGAAATGAAGTGCTGTCTAGTTTCCTTGGTCTGTAGTGCATATGAAAGAGAAAAAATGTGTAATAGTGCTGAAAAGTTAGATTGATGTTATGTTATGAAGGACTCTCTGACCCTCCAACTTCTTATCTGCAAAATGGAGGGTAATATCAGTCCTGTAGCTATTTTAGGATTCATAAAAATTTAAAGAAGCATAGAATTAGACCTGGGAGAGATTTTAAAGTTTATTTTGATTGAACTGCCTAATTTGGTAGCTCAAAAACCCAAGGCTCAGAGAGGTTAAATGATTTGAACACGATCATAACATTGCTCTATGGTCGAGTTAGGATTGGAGTCTCCAGCAGTCCTCCTCTTTATTTGACACCAGATACCAGCAGACTTTCACATAATGTCTCTTAGCCAAATATACATTTATGGAATATTATTCTTTTTCACTCTGTCATATATGTTCCTTCTTGTAGCTCTTGAATGATTCTTGCTAAAGCCCAAAGAAGACAAGAAGCTTTGCCAATGTATACAGCAAGCTTCTGGTACAACTCAATTCTCCATCTATATTTAGTACTTCTGGCAGGACAGTGGGTTCAAGGAGTACATAAGTTGGTACCTAATGTTAGACTGGACTATATAACAGATGGCAGTACATGTGAAAATATAAAAGGTTCCAGGGTTTCAAGGAAATTATGTATGTTATACCATATTTTATCATATTGTATTATATCATATATTATACTATATTTTATCATACATCATATCATATGACATCATATCTATATATATATAGACAGTCTAAGACTGAACCCCAAGCTATCCCCTACCACTGTAGCTGAATGAATGACAAGGGATTTTCAGAAGACTGAATAAATGTGTAGGCAAAGCAGGATTCAAAAACAAAAAGTACAGTTTTTTGGTTTGGAACCTAGAAGTTATCTCCCTTCCCCTCAACCTCTGAAGTATAGGGTGCCATTTTTCTTTTTTCATTTTTGTTTGCAAGTCCAAATTTCATCCCTCAGCCCTCCCCTATCCACTGAAAAGTCAAAAAATACAATACTTATCGTACATAAGAAATCATGTACAACATATCTCCACATTGGCCATGTTGCTAAGGAGGAAAAAGCAAGGAAAACAAAGAGAAAAAATACTAAAATCTATAGGTAGAGTCCATTATTTCCCTAATTTTGGGTGAATAGCTTTTTGCATCATGAGTCCTTTGGACTCATGGATGAATGTACCTATCAGAATTGCTAAGTCTTTCATAACTGATTATCAACAATATTTGCTGTTGCTGAGTACAATGTTTTCCTTATTCTTCTCACTTCACTTTGCATCAGTTCCAGGATTCCATTTAAGCATGGACAAGGTCAGATATATAGATTTCTTTTCTTTTTGCCTTTTGGAGGGCAATTGGGGTTAAGTAACTTGCCCAAGGTCACACAGCTAGGTTTTTGTTTGTGTGTGCATTAAGTGTCTGAGGCCAGATCCGAACTCAGGTCCTTCTGACTCTAGGGCTGATGCTCTACTCACTGCGCCACCTAGCCACCCCAAGATGTATATGTTTCTGACCTTAAAGGATATAAAAGCTATATTTGTGACTGAATAAATCAACTGCTTTTTGAATAAGTTATTAAGGAATTGATATGTGTTACAAGTATGTTCTGTACTCAGTTCACAAATCCATGACTTTGTGTTCAACTCTTTTCAATCTAGAATTCAAAGTTAGCCTGTAAATAATCAGTTTGATAAACCATATAGATATGAAGCCAAATATTAGTTATTCATTCATATAAAAATGGGGAGGTGAGCTTCCATCAATGCAAATCAATGATTTGACTTAGAAAACAAAAACAAAAACACAAATGTGATTTTCTGATAGATTAAGCATCTCCACTGTCATCATCATAATCACTAGCATAAATATAACTACCTTCAATTAACTTATTTTTTATTTACATATATATGATATGTTAGATATATTATATAAATATCATGTATATATTTATGTCATACACACTTACATACATCTTGAATCCCTTGATAGAATATAAACTCCTTGAGTACAGAGATACTTTCTTTTTTTTTGGGGGGGGGCAGTTATATCCCTAGTATCTAGCACAGTGCCTGACATATAGTAGGCATTTAATCAATGTTTATTGACTGACTGCTTTACTAATACTTAGAGGTCTAGCAGTGCATGAGGGGACAAGTTGCTTGAACAGAGATAATTACATCCTCTCTTTTGACCCTGAAACTCTTTCTCAGCTCCTCCTTTCAAATGTGACATTCTCACCAGTCACCATCCTTAGCTCTACCATTTAGGACAAACATCTGTCTAGATAAGACATCTGTAAAGCCAAGCATGAGCAGCTTTCCAGAGGACTGCTACTGTGAACAACTTTCAAGGTTCTGATTACACAGTATAGTGAAATCTCTATTCATTCAGCAGTAAATTAGAGCAAATAATTCACAGAAATCAAAGTACAGCATTCACAATGACATAATAACTTATCACCAAAGTGGCCACATAGTTTTAAACAAAGTACATCCATTTAGTAACCCTATCATCCAGTAAGTTCTTAAATCAATCATCCTTGAGGAGACTTGCCTCCTTAAGGGACACAAAGTACAACGGTCAAAGTTTTCCACCCCTAGATCACAGTAATTCATAATCTTCTGAGTCAATACATAGTATCCAAGTAAAGTCTTCTTTCATCTTGACTTGAGGCTGGCTCTCAGATTCCATGGTTCCTCTTCCATTGTCCCATCTTTAAATGTCATCTGGGCTCAAAGACAGGCAGTTCCCATTTCCTTGCCCAGCTCCTTGTCCAGTTCTTCGTTCAGCTCCTTATCCAGTTCCTATTCCATATTGAAGCTCGCAGTGTCCAGTACATCTGTTTCTGGGAAGACAAAGCTTGACAGAGCCACAATAATATTCATGCACATTGGCAGCACCATCATCAATATACTATCAGCCTGTGAAATCACAAAGGTCTGAGAACTCAACACAAATCATCAACATACAAATCAACAAAGACCCAAGAGGTCAATACAAGGTCCAAGGGGTCAATACAAATCATCAGTAAAGTCCCAGGACCTCCAAAACCCTAGTCCAGTATGTCTGTAAAAATACAACATGAAAATCCTCTTTCAGGGCTTCCATTAAGGTCCCAGGGCTTCTGTACTAAGTATTACAAACAAACATCAACACAGACAGAGCAGACAAACGAGTGTCGGGATACCATAAGTTTTCTCCTTCTTGACTGCCACCACAAGAGTCCTCTTCTCAGTTCTGCTGTCTCTAGCCTGGGCTTCTCCTTATATATGGTCATTAGTTCCTTCCCCAGGAGTTCACATGTTGTGGGGTTCACATGTTCTATTTCTTAACAGATTTGATGCAAGGTTCAAAGTAACTTGAATTGAAACAAGGTGTAAACTACTTCTTTGCTTGCCATTATAACATCCAGATTAATTTGTTTGTCTCTACTTGCATGAAGGCAAAAAATATAAATCAAAATCTCTTTTGTATATTCTGAGTCTTCTATTGGGTAGGTCCTGGCAAAATTAAGCAGAAAATTATTTCTCTTTCTCTGTATCTGTCTCTGTCTCTGTCTGTCTGTCTCTTTCTCTGTGTCACATACATACATACACACACACACACACACACACACACACACACACACACACACCATGATATAAAAATCTCATATATCTTCCTCTCAAGTACTGTGTAATCTGTGATCTCTTCTTAAACTTTATGTGTGTTGAAAGAGGACTAAGAGCTATGGTGTAAGGGTTTGCCAGGCCTATTCAAGGGCACTCATCAACTTCCAGTGTCTACACAGTACTCAACTCTCACATGTGACTCCAAGAAACTGTAGAATGAATAGCAGCCACATTTTGGCAAATTGTCTCAGTAGATGGGTCAACCCAGGTTGAGGGAAAATTACAGGCCTGAAATCTGTCAGTGAGTTAGAAGGACGTCTAGCTTAATAATGTGAAGACTTCCCCTGGTAGAAGGGAAAGATGAAAACAATTTGTTTTGTTGTCTGTGAAGCAGGCACTGCAGAAAGTTTGGAATTTGGTTAGACACTGAAGATGCTAGGGTCATCCACTGCATCCTGGCCCATCACCAGTCATACTGACTTTTGTCTTGCCACTGGACCTCAATGTTTCTGGAAGAAAGAGTGAGGCTGATGGCTTTGTGCAATTCTGACTCATTTTAATCCAATTTATTCAAGAGTTACGGCATTATCCTGTGATATCATTGGTCTTCAAAAACAAAAGACAAAAATCTACAAAAACATTTATCTTCTAAACATGCATACAAATAGCTAATTCAAGAAACAACTATATTATCTTAGGAAAATCATTTTTATGAGAACACTGAAACAAAATTCATTCTTAAAAACAATGATTAGGGATATAGGTTTATAGTTCAGCTGGGAGAATTTGAGTAAAGAGAAGAAAAAGTGCAGAGGGTGTAAGCAGTTTTGTTTTCAGCAACAATAATGGCTACAAGCACCCTCTATCAGTAAGTAGCATGAGTCTTCAGAGTAGCTTGGCTAAAGCTTTGTCTCAGTCCATCCTCTCTTGCACAATCTGTCTTAATCCTCTCTTGTGCTTTCTTTTTTTTTTTTTTAAAGCAATTGGGGTTAAGTAACTTGCTCAAGGTTACACGGCTAGTCATTATTTATGCGTGGGTGCTCATTTTCTGAGGCCGGATCTGATCTCGGGTCATCCAAACTCCGAGGCCGGCGCTCTTACTCACTGCGCCACCTAGCCGCCCCTTTAGGGCAATTGGGGTTAAGTAACTTGCCCAAGGTTACACGGCTAGGTTTTTGTTTGTGCGGATTAAGTGTCGGAGGCCGGCTCCGAACTCAGGTCCTTCTGATTCCAGGGCCGGCGCTCTATTCACTGCGCCACCTAGCCGCCCCCTCTTGTGCTTTCTTTTCCCCTCTCTCCCTTACTTTGAAAAGAGAAATTCTTCAGGGGTTCAAATTTATAAACTTTGAGTAATTCCTGTCATCTGACCTCTGGTTATACAGTAAGAAAGGGAGTACATAGTGCAACCATTCTATCACCCACCTTTGGAGTGGGGCATACAATTCTGGGTATCACATTTGAGGACTAATGTGGATAAACTGAAACTTTCCAGAAGATAGAAACTAAGATAGAGAGTAAAGTCAAATCCAAAATATATATTTTCTGTTAGAATCTATACAAGTCAGATTTCAAATTATTATTATTTTTCTTAATGTTAGGTTCCATGCATTTCAACCCCCCTCATGCAAAAGAACGACACACCTTGGATCTCTCCCCATCAACCCCCTATTCTTACCCTAAGGTAGAATCAGTTACAGGGGTTAATGGTAGGTCAGCAGTGGTACAAATGATTGAAAAAAGTTAATTTACCTTTCAGAAAAAATCATAGAATCTCAGAGTTAGAAGGGACCTTAATGGCTATTTGCACTTCAGGAACATCTTATTGCCTTCTAAAATAACTGGGACAGGTGGTCATTTGGTCTCCTGGTAGAGAAATATTTGATGAATAGAATTGAAAGGTGCTGTTTCCCTCCCTTGAATGTTATGCGACTTTTCTCCTATTCTCCTACATTCTAATATTCCAGTACCATCAAATAACCAATAATTTAGTTGGTCTACAGGAAAATAAATCTAAATTGCACATCCATAATATTGAAGAAATATTAAGCATTTCCTCTGGAGAAAGTATAAATAATATCCTTTAGTTTATAGAGTAGTTCAAAAACGTGTTCAATCCACAGTTTTTAATATCTGCATTGAGCAAAGGTTACTTCAATTGTTCAATATCTAGTTTATATATGAAACAAGTAGAGATCTAAGTATGTTTTCCTCTTCAGGAGTTATGGCTAAAATGACTAATTTCTTGTATCCATTGAGTTCAAATACTTATTATTTCCCCTACCACTCTACTTTATTACCTTTCTCTTTCAGTCATAAATCTATTGTTTGCTTACATTACAATGGAATTTGTAATGTATGGAACTAAAGTATTGGAGTGTCAAATTTATAGGTAAATTGAAATTAAGTAATGCCCAAGACCTAACTAGAAATTTACTAGACCACTAAATTTAAAAGCTAAGTATTGTTGGTAATATTCCCCTAACTCTCTTCACACCCCCCTCCCAAAAAATTTTTCATTTGTAAATAGCAGCATAATTACAGCATATCAGAAGGCATTGATATATACATGACACATATACATAAAACATACACACACACATATATATGTATGTATATATATATATACTCACATGCATATGTGACAAGATAAAATTTTAATTATTTTGTATTACTGTTGTTTGATTCCTCGTTGTACAAAACTGATTGTTATGACTCAGCATCATACTGTTTCTTTAATCAATATAGTTTCTTATTTGCTTTTGTTTTTTGTTAGGCATATTTATTCATTCATTTATTCATCGAGCATTTATTTTTTGAATTTATTTATTTTTAGTTTTCAACATTCATTTCCACAAGATTTTGAGTTATGATTTTTTTCTCTCCCCATCTTTCCCCTACCTACCACCAAAAAATAACAAGCCTACTGAATACCACTTCCCCCAATCTGTTCTCTTATATCCTCCCCCTTCATCCCTCTAACTTTCTAGTAGGGCAAAATGGGTTTCTATACCTAGTACCTGTGTATCTTGTTTCCCAGTTGCATGTAAAAAAATTTTAACATTTGTTTTTAAAACTTTGAGTTCCAGATTTTTTCCCCTGGTTCCCTCCTCACCCACCCCCACTGGGAAGAGAAGCAATTCAATATAGATTGTACATGTATAGTTACCCACATCATTTCCACAGTAGTTATGTTGTGAAAGACTAACTCTATTTCCTCCATTCTATCCCACCCCCCACATAATCTATTTTCTCCTTTGATTTTATCCCTTTTCAAAAAATGTTTTCTTCTAACTACCCTCTCCCCCAATCTTCCCTCCCTTTACTCCTCCCCTCAATTATCCCCTTATCCCCTATTTTTTGTAGGGTAAGATACCCTGTTGAGTGTGTATGTTATTCCCTCCTTAGGCCAAATTCAATGAAAATCATGTTGTCCCATTCCCTTTCACCTTCCTGCTCTTCCCCTCCATTGTAACAGTTTTCTCTTGCCTCTTTTATATGAGATAATTTACCTTAATCTATCATTCCCTTTCTTCTGCTCCCAATAAATTCCTCTCTCACCACTTAATTTTATTTTTTAGATATCATTCCTTCATATTCAACTCATACTATAACCTCTGTCCATGTATATATGAACATACAAATGCCCACACTCATATATTTTAATATACACATACATCCTCCTATACATATATATGTATATTCATATACCTATATATTCCCTTTAACTATCTTCATACTGAGAAAAATCTTATGAGTTATAATTATCATTTTTTCCATGTAGGAATGTATATACTTCAACTTTATTATGTTCCTTATGATTTCTTTTTCCTGTTTACCATCTAATTCTTCTCTTGCTTCTTGTACTTGAAAGTCAAATTTTCTGTTCAGCTCTGGTTTTTTCATCAAGAATGTTCAAAAGTCCTCTCTTTCAATTGAATGACCATATTTTTCCTGTAGCATTATACTCAGTTTTGCTGGATAGGTGATTCTTGGTTTTAATTCTAGCTCCTTTGACCTCCAGAATATCATATTCCAAGCCCTTTGATCTCTTAATGTAGAACCTGCTGGGTCTTGTGTTATCCTGATTGTGTTTCCACAATATTCAAATTGTTTCTTCCTGACTGCTTGCAATATGTTCTCCTTCACCTGGGAACTCTGTAATTTGGCTATAATACTCCTTGGGGGTTTCTTTTTGGGATCTTTTTCAAGAGGTGATTGGTGAATTCTTTCAATTTCTCTTTTGCCCTCTGGTTCTAGAATATCAGGGCAATTTTGCTCGATAATTTCGTGAAAGATGGTGTCTAGGCTCTTTTTTTATCATGGCTTTCAGATAGTCCAATCATTTTTAAATTATCTCTCCTGGATGTATTTTACAGGTCAGTGGTTTCTCCAATGAAATAGTTTACATTGCCTTCTAATTTTTCATTTGTTTGGATCTGTTTTATAGTATTTCAATTTCTCATAAAGTCATTAGCTTCCAATTGCTCCAGTCTAATTTTGAAGGAGTTATTCTCTTCAGAGACTTTTAAAAATTCCTTCTCCATTTTGCAAATTCGACTTTTTAAAACATTCTTCTCCTCAGTGGATTTTTGAGTCTCTTTGCCATTTGAGTTAGTTTATTTTTAAAGGTGTTATTTTCTTCAGTGTACTTTTGGGTCTCCTTTAGCAAGCTGTTGACTCTCTTTTCATGATTTTCTTGCATCATTCTCATTTCCCTCCCCAATTTTTTCTCTACTTCTCTTACTTGATTTTCAAAATCCTATTCTAGCTATTCAATGGCCTGTAACAAATTCATATTTTACTTGAAGGCTTTTGTTGCAGGGGTTTTGAATTTGATGTCTTCCTCCTTCTCCATGCTTTGATCCTTTTTGTCCCCAAGAAAGTATTCTATTGTCTGTTTGTGCTTCTGTTGCTTGTTCATACTGGCAGCCAATTGCTTGACTTGTGAGCTCTATGCCACAGTAGAAAACTGCTGTCAGAAGATTGGCAGTACTATGTCTGGCAGAAAGGGGATTGATGACTACATGAACCTACAGTCTCAGAAGTTCTAAATAGGAGATTATTTGGATATAGAAATCATTCCTTCAAATCAGGCACCACCCCCATCAGGGCCCATGAGACCATTTTAAACTTTGCTTACTGTTTCTTGCATTTGTTTGACATTGTGTCAATATCAGCTCTCCTCTTTATTGCCTTTAGGTTTTAGAAGCCCGAAGACTATTTTTAAATCATCTGTTTTAAGAATTAAACATTGGCTATGTTCTGGTCATTATCATGTAAATATTGATAGATGAGGGGCCATGTTTCAAATACTTGTATAAAAATATAAAGAATAAAAGTGCAAAAAAAACACAAATAAGGGAAATGGAGGAAAATTTGGGAAGAGAATAAGAATGATGCAAGAAAATGATGAAAAGCAAGTCAACAACCTGACTGAAGAAAATAACATCTTACAAAAAGACTAACTCAAATGGAAACAGAGGCTCAAAAAGCAAATGAGGAGAACAATGCCTTAAACAGCCAAATTTGCCTGATGGAAAAAGAAACTCAAAAGCTTACTTAAGAGAATAATTCCTTGAGAATTAGTTTGGAGCAAATGGAAACTAGTGACTTTATGAGAAATAAAGAACCTAGAAATCATCCTTCAAGAAATTCTCAAGGAAAATTGCCCTGATATTCTAGAACCAGAACACAAAATAGGTGAAAGAATCCACCAATCACCTCTTGAAAAAGATCCAAAAAAGAAAACTCCTAGAAATATTATAGCCAGGTTCCAGAGTTCCCAGATCAAGGAGAAATATTACAAGCAGTCAAGAAGAAACAATTTGAATATTATGGAAACACAATCAGCATAACACAGGACCTGGCAGCTTCTTTCAAGAATTCTTGATGAAAAAAACAGAGTTGAATAGAAAATTTGACATTCAGATACAAGAATCAAGAGAAGCATGAGAAGGTAAACAGGGAAAAGAAACCATAAGGAACTTATCAAAGTTGAATTATTTACATTCCAATATGGAAAATGGTGATTGTAACTTATGAAACTCTTCTCAGTATGAGAATAGTTGAAGGGAATGTAAATGTGTGTATATGTCTATATAGGAGGGTATATGAGCATATGAATACGTATGTGAGGTTATATATGTATATGTGTATACATAGACAGAGGGCACAGGACCAATGTTCTCACTAAACAATCACACAATTAAAAATGCACAAAAAAGAGGAATGAAATTTATATGGCATGAAATTCAGCAGCCTATTAGCAAACTAAAGTTGGTAACACCAGTTCAATCTGATTTTATATGGTCAAGGTCAGATGTTCTGATTAAGATTGGTATGAGTAGAAACATGAACCCTCACACATATGCACATAAACACACATAATTCATCACTGCTGCCATAAAGTAAAATAAATATCAAAGTGTTTCATTGCCAAAGTAATTAACAAACCATTATATATACTTAATTATTTATTTATATTGATTTGTGATATAGATCACAACCCATATGTTCCTCCCCCCTTCGACTCCTATTAAGTTCTTATAAGTTTGCTACAGAGGGTACATAAAGTGGACTATTCCTCAGTTTACTCCTGTTCCTTTGTAAGATTTTTAAGATAAAATGATATAACTTGTCAGATATGTTTCTGTACCAATTAACATATTCATGTTATTTATTGTTTTGTTCACACTACACATCAAGTTCATAGGTTTTTTTTTTTAATTTTTGTTTTCTGATATTGAACCAATGCTATACTCCAGATATAAATCCAACGTGGTCATAATGTATAATCTTAGCCCTTTTACTAATATTTCATTCAGTATTTTCATGGTAATATTCATTAGGGAAAGTATTTCATGATTTTCTTTTTCTGATTTATCTCTCCCTAGTTTAGATAACAAGAAAATATTTTGAACAGAGAGTTTGGTAGGATGAATTATTTCCATACTTTTATAAACAATTTTGTGATGTTGAAATTATTTTAGAATTTAAAAAAATAATACTTATTTCTAAGACCTTCTAAATTTATTTTCTTTGGGAAGGACTTTATGAGTATTTTAGTTTTTTTTTTCTTAGATTGGATTATTTAAATTTCCTATTTCTTTTTTCTCCTATACTATCTTTTTTGAACTTCTCTTCAGTTTTCATAAATTAAATTATTTTATTTATACTCATGATTCTTAGATAAATTTATCGAAGTCTAACCTCTGTCCTGCCCTATATTTTGAATCTCCAACTTCTTAATTGATAATTCAATAGAGTATCCTGCAGACATCTTAAGCATCATGTGTCTAAACATGACCCATTACATCCACTCTTCTATACTTCTTTGTTACTACTGTTCAAACAAGTCAAGCAGGCATACAAAAATATGTGTAATCCTTAACTCCTCTCTCACTTTTACACCACATATCCAAACTATTGCTAGGTACTGCCACTTCTACCTTTTAAACACATGCCAGGTACTCAATGTATGTCTTCTAATAGTAGCTGTTCTAGTAGAGGCCTTTATCACTTTCTCCCTATACTATTAATAGAGTCTGCTGATTGCTCTCTGTCTTATTTCTATTTATTTCATTATATCTTCCATTCAATTATCAAACATATCTTTTTTTCTTTATTTCGAGGGGAGAAGGAGGTAGGACAATTGGGGTTAAGTAACTTGCCCAAGGTCACACAGTTATTTAGTGTTAAGTGTCTGAGGCAGGATTTGAACTCAGGTCCTCCTGTCTCCAGGGCCAGTGCTCCATTCACTGTGCCATCTAGCTGCCCCTTTGACTTAGTAAATTCCACTGGTTCCTCTTTATTTCTAGGAGCAAGTGTAAAATCATCTGTTTGGCTTTCGGATTCCTCCATAACCTAGTGTGTCCCTTCATCACCAGTCTTTTTATACTGTGAGCTCCCCTCCATATAATCTATAACCTAACTATATTGTAGTGTCTAGTGAAAGGCACAGAAAGTAGGTCAGCATTACTGTATCATACAGTGTAGTTAAGAGGAGTAAAGTATAAAACATAAAGGCAGAAAGGGTTCAGGTAGAGTGAAATTTTACATACTAAACAGAGACCGATTTGATCCTAGAAAGAATAGAAAGTCACTACAATGTGTTAAGTTTAGGGCTGACATAGTCTGAGCTGTACTTTAGCAAGATTGTTTTGGCATCTGAGTGGAAAATGCATTGAATGCGAAAAGATTTCAGGTCAGAGAGAACTATTAGACTTGTGTGTGTATGTATACACATATACTTATACACATATGTGTGTATGTTTTTCAGTTTCTATGTATGTATATTAATGTTTGTGTTTGTGTGTGTATATATATATATATGGTTGTATATGTTGCTAAGAGGGGGGGAAACTGACAATAGATTGTTTATGTAAGAGGTGAGTGCAAGTAAGAAATGAAAGACAAACTTGAACTTGACAACCTTGGTGACAGGGAAGATGGAATCTTGATAGAAATAGCCAAGTTGGGACAAAGGGAGGGTTTGTTGGGAAAGGTGTGAAAAGCTTGGTTCTGTCTAACCTTCCTGCTATTTTCTTCTTTGCCTTTTATTCATTTAACAAAATTATATTTTCTCTCTTTGCCACCTTCATCCATGCCATTGAAAAAGAAAAGAAAAACAAACCAATGGCTTAGTAGTGAAATATGCTATCCACCTAGGCCCAAAGGGGTAGTGGACTAAGAGTCTAGAACTAGAGATATATAGTTGTTTGTTAATATACACCTATACATATATGCATGTGTGTATATATATACATACATATATATATATATTCACATGTGATAATGTAAAAATATGTTTTGCTTGGCTATATGTATTTATTATAAGGGTATTCTTTTACCTTCTGTCCTATTTGTCTCTCTTCTCCTCCCCTTTCAATTATTTTCTGCCTTCCTCTCTTTCTTCTTTCTTCTTCCTTTTATTTATTTTCTATGCCTTTCTTGATTCTCATCTTTACTTCTTTCCTTCCTTCCCCTCTTTTTTCTTTCTTTGTTTCTTTCTTCATTTCTTTCTTTCTTTCTTTCTTTCTTTCTTTCTTTCTTTCTTTCTTTCTTTCTTTCTTTCTTTCTTTCTGCTCCCTCTTCTTACTTTTTCCCTCCCTCCCTTTCTTTCTACCTTCCTTTTTCTCAAAACTATTTTAATCAAACTATTTTTAGGTTCTCCCCTCCCCAACATGTGACTTGGAGAGCTAAAAAAGCTGGGAATCAAATTTTCTTAGACAAAGATCATTAGGAAGGGATTTTGTTCTCTGTCTATTCCTACCATTTTGCCTGGAGTGATAACGGAAAGATGGATCCTAGACTCTGAAACTGGGAGTTTGCAATGAAGTCCTTGGAGGTTGCTTATATTGTTCTTGTTGTTGGCTCATTGGAATTTCACTTCAGATGTCTTGGTCTTTTTCATTGAGTGCAGTTTTGTATTATTCTTGAGTAATCCTCATGAGAACTCTTCTTGGTTGAAATTTTCATGGTACTATCATTTTTTTAAAAATCAATATCTTCTCGAACAAGATCAATTTAGAATTCCTTTAATTGCACCCTGTTTTATATTTATATTGTATATAACATATTTTATATTATATCAAGATATATTAATATATACACATCTGTATGTGTATAGAGATTCACATCTTATCTTAACCTTTTAAGGGTTATATTGCATTAGAGGTGACATATGATTATATGTACATATATATATAATTATAGTTATTAGGTATTCACTATTTCCAACATCTATATTTTAAATAAGTATTCATGATAGCCTTTGACTTTTCCACTTTTATTTTTTCAAAAAACATATTTTCCTAACCTCCTATGCTCACTTTTACATCTAAGTCACTGAATAGCAAGGTATATGCTAATTTAGTTTCTTGGTTCTTAGCAAGTTCTTCATAGAATTTCTCTGCCAGCTCACCTCTGCAACAGATGTTGGCACAGAAGCTTCAATTATCTTCCCAGTGATCTTTTTGAATATGCTTATCAGGAACACTGTTAGTCAAGATGACCATGTATCCCATGAGATGATGAATTTTTCTCCTTTCCTTTAGATACAGGATAAGATTAACTCTGCCAATTCCTTTATTTACCTCTCCAAGGTTAACATGTGAGCTATGCTTCCTTGTAGTTTGAACTTCCCTCTATGTTACGGTTTCCTTTTTATCAATAATGTCATTATTGGTATAATTCAATTCTCTCATAAGTTTGACAATGTTTTGATTGGTACATAAGAATTTCACTTTTAGAGAATCAGCAATTAAATACATTTTCTTTTTAAATATAAAAACTTTGTGACCCATAGGCCCTTCTGATTCTTATTCTGTCACTTACTAATTTTTACTATAATTGCAGGAAAGTCTGAACGTGACAGAGAAGCATTTTGTACTTTCGTTACATTGGTTGCCAAAGACCTATCATTTAGTAGTAGGCATAATGCTGATGGACTTTTTTGTATTTATCAATGAAGTTCCTCTGATAGAGGACACCATTTGCTACTTGGACTCTAAACCTTTCCTGCATGGTAGAATCTTCCAGATACTGCATTTTGCTGGTTTAGCCTTTGAGAACTCAGGGTTACCTTCACATTGTGATGGGTAATAATGGAATTCTATGGAGGTTTGATAATAACAGCTGATACTGAAAATTATTTAATATTACAAATCCCATTACTTATATCTTGGGAAGCATTAAGATGCCATTCAAAGGGTGTTACATTTTTTTTAACTCTAGCTAGATGGTACAGTGAATAGAATATTGAGTCTGGGGTGGAGAAGACCTGAGTTCAAATCCAGCTCAGTCATTAGCTGTATGACCCTGAGTATGTAACTTAACCTCTGTCTATCTCAATTTCCCTATACTTATAATGATAATAATAATAAGTATCTCCAAGTGTTGCTCTGAGGATCAAATGTGATAAAATTTGTAAAACGATTGGGTCTGTGCTTGGCCCATAACAAGTTCTTAGTAAATAATTGCTCTTTTCCTTTCCCCATCTCCCGAGCTCTATTATTTACAACTAGGGTAAATTTGGGCAAGTCATTTACCTTCTCTTGGCTTCAGTTACTCATCTAAAAAATGAGTTCCTCACCTGTAAAATGTAGACAACCTCTAAGTTTCCTTCTAGCTCTATGTCTATGATCTTATGTGATTCCTGTAACAATCTTATAGGGAGTAATGTGTTACTATTCCTATTTGACAAATAATGAAACTATGTCTCAGGGAAGTGAATTGACTTACCCAACATAAATACTGAATTATGGTAGATTCCAGCTTTTCTGACTTTCATTAAATGCTCAGCTATGAGGTGCTAAGGGCCAAATTTCTAAACAAAAGGAGAATTCTAACAAGTTAAAGCAACCTATTCTTGCCTGTGATGATTTGCTCAATCTTCATTAAACAACAATGACAACAAAGTTTCTGGAAAGAGATTTTGTGGAAGGCTTATAATTGTCTCCATATACTGTACAGTGAATTTGTCCCCATTTGATGAGGATGCATTTTTTTTCAACATTTGGGGCATTATGGGTGTTTGTCTCAGTCATAAGTTATAATTGAGAGTGGAAGGACATAGGGCATAAACCATCCATTTTGGTTTTATGCTAAACTATCAGCATCTTGGCTTCAAGCCAGAGGAACCAGCTCATGATAATAACTGGCAGCAGGCCAAATCTATTTAGAAAACAGGGAAGAAAGGAAAAAGAGAGTGGGGTGATGTAGGTTGGGAGTGAGAAAAAATGGAGAGAAGGAAAGAGAAAGGCAGAAAATCAAATAGTATGACTGCTTTTAATTTCTTTAATATATATATATATATATTACATGCACACACACATATATATTTAATATGTGCATATATATGTACATATAATATGCCAGAAACAATTATTTTAATTCTTTTGCATAGACTGTAGGTAACTTTCATCGTACAATTTACCTTTCTTGCTATTTAAAATCAGAAAGTAAACATGGACAGCTGGATGATATGTAATAGGAAAAATAGGAAATATTAATTCAGCTGCTGGGACCTACAAGCAATGATGCTTTATACCCTGGGAATATAAGTCAAGACCTTGGTTGGATTTTTAATTAATATATTTCAATTTTAGGTCTTATTTTGAAATTAGCTAACCTTGAGAAGTCAATTCTCCTCTAGGAGAAGACCCCCCTCCTTGGAGCATCAGTTTCCTTCTCTATAAAATGAGAGGGTTAAAATACATGGCCTTTGAATCTCCTTCAGAAAATTGTTCAAAGCATTATTAAGGTAGAAAAGTATAAATTAAAACAACTGAGGTAGTACTTCATACCCAGAAAATTAGCAAATATCTAAAAACACTAGAAGATTTAATGAGAGAGAAACTGATTGGATAAAAAGTATTTTAGTCTACTGCTAGTTGAACAATGGACGGGTCCAACCATTCTGGAAAATAATTTGTAATTACATAAGAAAATTTATTTAACCTTTCCTCCCACTATTAGGCTTGTGCTCCAAGGGGGTTAATGGAAGCAATAAAAGGTCTTTCTGTTAGAAAAAAAAAATAAACCCACACCAACATTATTTATAATAATCAAAAGCTGGAAACAAGATATATATCCAATGATTGGGGAAAAATGAATTGTAGTATATGAGTATAAGGATAGCTATAGAGACTGAACTTGTGATTTCATTAGAAAAGAGAATGCCTAGACCAAAAATCTCACTCTTCCAATGCAAGCTCACATCTTCACAATGTATAGCTTTAGAAAGTTTACCAAGGGATGGCTAGGTGACACAATGAATAAAGCACCAGCCCTGGAGTCAGAAGGACCTGAGTTCAAATCCAACCTCAGACACTTGACACACTTACTAGCCATGTGACTTTGGGCAAGTCACTTAACCCCAATTGCCCTCGAAAAAAAAATAAAAAATTGACTAGCCTGAGCACTGAGAAGCTAAGTGACTTGTTCAGGGTACAGATATGAATTAAATTGAATATTATTGCATCAGAAGCAACAGGAATGAAGGCTTCCAAAAATAAAACCTAGATAGATGTACAGTGTAAAATTCAATAAAATGCCCTAAAGCAAAAAAAGCATGTACTATGAATACAATAGCATAAGCAAAGACATTAAAAGTAAAAAAAAAAAAAACTCAAGTTAAATAGATAATGTTCATAGCAAATGATCAAAGTTAAAGCATTCATTCTTTCTGTTAAAAGCAAGTAATCTGCATAAATAGTAATTGATGTACTACTAGCTGAGATTACTGTTAGGCTTTGTTGATAATATTGCAAGATTGTTTTCAGAAAAGTACTTTGTAGGAAGTTTAAGTATTTGTTGGCTAACATTAGTTGTGTCAAAACAAATAGAGCCGTTCAATAAATAGCTGTGTAGGGAGGTAATGGTTCCTCTTCATTGCCAGTCTTTAAGCAAATACTGGATGATTCCCTTTTTGGGCAGTGGACAGAACATTGGTCCTAGAGTCAGAAAGACATGAGTTCAAATCCAGCCTCCAATAAATACTTTCTCTGTGACCTGGGTGAGTTGCTTAACCTCTATCTACCTGAGTTTCCTAATCTCTAAAATGAAGCTAATTAAAAACATCTAAAGCTCAAGGTTGCTGTAGTGACAAATAAAATAAAGTAATATATGTACAGAACTTTATAAACCTTAAAGTTCTAAATAAATGTTAGTTAGCTACTATATTATGGTAGACATTATTTCCCCCCCTATAGAAAGCCATTCAGGTACCTTCCAACTAAAATCTGTAATTCTGTGTTATTCTAAGGTCCTTTCGATCTCTAACACTCTATGAATTTATATTGGTCCTCTTACTGAATTCAGGGAAACTCTAGCCTAATAAACCAAAAGCCCTATTCTTGAAAGTAAAGAAACCCACCATCTTTTCTAGGTTCTTTGCTTCTCTATTTCATACATATAGCCACCAAAATATCCCTCATTATCAAAAGAATGTCACAGTTTGTAGTCACAGTGTGATGAGGAAAGAGAAATATCTGCAAACAGAATGTCCCTGTGGTTTTTTGCTATTGAAAGTAAAAATAACACACATCCAGCACCCCCTCCCCACCCATGTCCTAGAAAATACCAATTGTCTAGCAGTGTTTCCTTAATTGGAGAATGTCATCTGGCAATGTAGGAGTTTGGTTAAATGGAATATGGTACAAACAAAAGAGATGAGAAGGCAAGAAAAAAGAGAAGAAATTGAAATTCTATATAAATGGAAGCTATTTGCAATATCACCAAAATTAACAAGAAGCCGAGTCAATAATACAATGTGAAATAAATAATTTATAGTTCTTAAGGAAGCCACAGAGACTAGGGCTAAGAATGATCACTATCGTCAACCTTTGCTGTCCTTCTTCAACCACCAGTTTTTCTGGAAATGGACTACTTGATTGTGAATATGCATGGCAACTAGATTGTGAATATTGTGGCAAATTCTCCACCTCTGTTTCTTTATTTGCAAAATGAATTTAATGCAATCCCTTATTACATTGATTTGAGTTGATAAGAGCACATACTGATAGAATAAAGATGAAAATATCTTCATGGATTGTTAGCACTGAAATATTTTAGAATATAGAACACACAATATTGAAATTTAAAGAAAATTTACAACCATAAATCCTACTGTTATCTCTTATAACGATATACATTTGTAATTGGATGGTTTGATATGGGTACAGATAGAAGAACTTAGCATTTTTTTTTTTAGCACACTGAGTATAGTCCTAGAAATAGTTAAATAATTTGTGTAGTGACACTATAGAAGGAAAATTGAAATAACATTAGGTGATTTCCTGGAAAGCTATATATTTTACTCCTATATGGCTTGTACCCTAGCTATTAGAAGGAGATAGGTATAATGTTCCTGTACATTAGGAATAAAAAGAATGCATATGCTTCTATGTGACTATGTAAGAGATCATGGGGATGGAAGCAGTAATGGTGAGTAGAATGGATATGGGAGGAACATAGTGAGGAATATTTAGGGGAAAGAGGAAGGTTTTCTTTCTGGCAACCTTGTGACCTCACATTGGTCTCATAATGATCCATAGTGTCAGTAGTGAGGCCTGAATGGAAGCCTAGAAAGAAGACCCTTCCTTCTATTTTGGACTGGGATTTAGGCAACATGGGCTGTATTTTAAGTTCTATCACTAAAAATACACATGACCTTGGGAATTTCCCCCTTTCTGTGGCTCTTACCTCATCTATAAAATGAAGAGGTTAGATTGAATGATTCTGAAGGTTCATTAAAGTTCAGATATTCTATCATTCTGTGATTTTTTAGGTACCCTCAATTATAACATTCTAAAAGTCTACAATTCTCAGATTCTTTTCGAAGAACTCTCATTGCTGCTAGGGTTAAATAAAAATATGGTCAGTTTAAAGTCCTTCCACAGACATGCATTCTTTCTTGGATATGCCCTGTTATAAATTAGCTACTTTCATTATTTATTTTTCCTGGATGACTCAGCCTACAGGAACTCAGTCTTGGAGAAACCTTGGTCTGAGAAAAATTGATCTTTGTGGTCACTTGCTCTTAAGGAGCCAGACAGATGCTATTTAAGAGAGAAAGAAGAAAGAAAGAAGGAAAGAGAAAGAAAAAGAAAGAAGGAAAGAGAAAGAAAAAGGAAGGAAGGAAGGAAGGAAGGAAGGAAGGAAGGAAGGGAGAGAGTAGAAGGAAGAAAGAAAGAAGGAAGAACAAAGGAAGGAAAAAATAAAGAAAGAAAGGAGGGGTGGAAGAGAGAAGAAAGGAGAGAGGATTTGAGTGAGGGAGAAAGAAAGAATGGAAAAGAACAAAAAAGAAATAAGAACTGTAATTTTAGTGCTAACTTAAATATTCAAATATATTGAAGAATATATTTATATATATGATTTTAAAATGTATTTCAAGATCACAATATATTTGCAATACTAATTACTAATAAATTAATTATCTTTGTTGTGAAGCACTGGATGAAACTCACCGGATCCTCTTAACATCCCTTTGAGGAACACATTACAAGAATTATTATTTCCATTTTACAAATGAGGAAACTGAGGCCTTAAATAATGAAATGACCTTCACAAAGTTAATTCAACAAAACATTGAAAAATAAATATTTATTAACTATGTTGATTGATTTGATTAACTTGTTTTCCATTATTCTTTTTACAATGGAGCAACAAGACAGGTATATTAAGACATGCCTATGTTGTAAAAACAAAAGCATCAATAATTTTTTTAAAATATACATTTTATTTACTTTGTCAAAGTACTATACTTGATACTAAAGACATTGATGGGGAAGGAAGGAAGGAAGGAAAAGGAAAGGAAAAGAAAAGAAAGAGATAGAGAGGAGAGAGGGAAGAGAGAGAGAGAGAGAGAGAGAGAGAGAAAGACAGAGAGGGAGAGAGAGAAGGTAAGGTCCCTGAGAGGAAAGATTATCTCTCTTTCCTCTCAGGGACCTTGCCTTCTGTTCAAGGGAGCCAGAAAATCCACAAGAGGAAGGATACTAAAAGCTTAAGAATTTGGGAGACTTGGAAAAGGACTAAGGTAGGAAGTGATACCTCACCTGAGTAGTCAAAGATCTTACAGGTTAAACTGATTAGGTATTTCAGGCGTGGGAACAGTGTATACTAAGACATAGCTGAGAGATGGAATATCCTGTATGAAGAAAAAACAATGGTCCACTTTATATGGTATGTAAAGTATGTGAATGGATGCAATGTGTAAGAATTTTGGAAAAGTTAGGCTAGAACTAGATTGTAAAAAGCCTTAAATGACTAATAGTGTGTGTGGGGGGAAGCATCATTTTATTCCAGAGGTAACAGGGAATCACTGAAATTTCCTGAACAGGGAAATAGCACGCTCAAAGTTATTCTTCAGAAAGATTATTTTTGCAGCCATTTGGAGGATGGGTTAGAGCCATTAGAGACTGGGTTCAGTCGATGAGGATATTTTAATAACCTACATAGGAACTGATGAGGGCATGGGCGAGGCTGACGTTCATATGGGTGGAGAGGAGGATGGATTCAGGAGACATTTTGGAAGTAGAATCAAGAAGACTTGGTGACTGTACTATAAGGGTAAAAAGGGAGAGGGAAGAGGCATGGATAATTCTGAGATTGTGAATGTAAGCTCTTTGAGAGCACATACTTATTTTAACTCACGTTTCATTTTTGTCTTTGCATCCCCAGTGCCTAGTTATGTAGCCAGTGTCAGAGCACAGATGTACTTCAACTATAAATAGACTTCACCAAAGCCCTCTCCTAATATCTTATCATGCTATAGAGGCGACCTTACATTCCTAAAGGTTATGCCAACAGAATAGAAGGTAGCAACAGATTTTCTTCATTGTCTTAAGACCAGCCTAAGCTAAATTTAGAGAGGTTCATTGCCAGAAACTTGAGGATTCTTTTTTTTGCCATGGTAACAATAAGACTACGTATTAAGGTGCAGACATTTTGAGACCTTTGCTAAAGATTGGGGAGGGGGAAACACTTCTATTGATGCATTACGGGATCTCATGCATACGGGAGTGTGAAGAGGCTGGGGAGTCATAGAGCAAGCTATCAGATAGTAGATTTAGATATGGAAAAGACCTTTAGGGTCACCTAGACTACTCCCCACCCATTTTATATTTAAAATTGAGATTTAGATATGTTAGGTGACTTACCCAAAGTTATACAGATTAAAATGGGAAAGGAGAAAAGGTGGTGGTATAGAATAAGCCTTTATATAGTGCCTACTACATGCCAGCCATGTGTTAAGTGTTTTATAAAGATTTTATTTTGATGTTTTCAATGGCCCTGAAAGGTAGATGCTATTAAGTATACCTATTTTACAGTTGAGGAAACCGAGGCAAATAGAAGTTCAGTGATTTGCCCAAGATCGCACAGCAAGTGTCTGAGTTCAAATTTAAATTCAGGTCTCATGATTTCAGGCCCAGATCTCTAAGCACTGTTTCACCTACTTGCCAGTCCTTTTCTCTGACTCTAAATCTACTTTTTTTATATTCTGAACACATTTAAAAATACTAAAAGTTAAGGCCACTCACTTGTCGAATATATTGAAAGGAAGTCTCTGAAAAAAAAAATCCTTGCTTCTCCCCTGAAGCTCCAGTTGCAAGAGCCAAATGCTAGAGGGAAGTCATTTTGGGGGCTTCAGCTAAAAGCTATCTGCTTCCAGGGTGAGATTCCAGTGGCGGGTGTGTGTTGTATGCTCATTGTCTAGTGTGAGATCTCAAATAGAAGCTTTCACACTTGCCCATCTGCCACTGACTGACTCTACGGGCTGTACCACGCTACACTTAAAAGACTTCTTGCTACTACCAGGATATGCTGGAGAAACTCAATAGGAATGCAAAAAAGATCCAATTTTATTCATCCCCAGCAGTAGCCCCTCTTAATGGTTCATATATACAGGGGTCAAATGTAGAGAGTGGGACTCTAGTTGTCTATCATTGCTCAGGCATACAACAGACTCTCAGTCGATTGAGGATAATTTGAAGATGACTTTTGGCACTTCCCCACCCCCCCATCTCAAGCTGTGTGTCTAATGAAAATCATTTGGATTCTCAAAAGAGTCCCCAGTGACCTTCACCCAGGATCTTTCTTCCTTCCTTCCTTCCTTCCTTCCTTCCTTCCTTCCTTCCTTCCTTCCTTCCTTCCTTCCTTCCTTTCTTCCTTCCTTTTTTTCTCTCTCTCTTTCTTTCTTCCTTTTTTCTTTCTATCCTTCTTTCCTTCCTTCCTTTCTTTCTCTTTCTTTCTTTTTCTATCCTTCCTTCTTCTCTTTCTTTCTTTCTATCTCTTTCTTTCTTTCTTTCTTTCTTTCTTTCTTTCTTTCTTTCTTTCTTTCTTTCTTTCCTTCTTTCTTTTCTGTCTTTTCTTTCTTTTTCTTCCTTCCTTCCTTTCCACTTTCTCTGTCTCTCTGAATCTCTCTTTTTCTTTCTTTCCCTTCCTTCCTTTTTTTCCCTCCCTCTCCCCTCTTCCTTTAACCTCTCTTTGTCTCTGTCTTTATCTCTCTCTGTCTCTGTCTCTCCCCCCATCTTGTTTCAGTAATCCTGCCTTTATTCTTCCCCTGTAATCATCACAAATATTGTATTATCAGTGTTCTTTAGAACACTCCAGTGGTTTCAGTTCTTGGTTCTGTAGTCTCTAATGCTCAGTTGGAGGGACTCTGCCACTAACCAGTTTATATGACCTTGTGGAAGTCTCTTTCCCACTCAGAGACTCATTTTCCTCATCTGTAAAAATGAGTATCTTAGATAAAGAACTGCATGACACCTTAGATGTCCTCTAGTTCAACCCCCCTCATTTTTCAAATGACAAAAGAGAGACTTAAAGACTTTAAGTCAATCCATTGAGTGTTTATTGATTTCCCCAAGGTCACTGAGGTAAAATGAGAAACAAATCCAGAATTCAAACCTGGGGCCATCATTCTTTCCCTCTCTATCATAGGGGTTAATTTTAGTTACACTATTAATATCATGGAACTGTTCAAAAGACATTATGATTTAGAATTTTAAAAGACTTTAGAAATTCTGAAGCATAATTCATTTTACACATGAGGAAACTGATGTCTACAGAGTAAGTTCAGTATGATTATAAGCTTTAGAGTGGAAGTAACAATAGAGTTCATTCTATCTAATGCCCTCATTTTGCAGATGAAGAAACTGAGGTCCAGAGAAATTACTAATTGTTCAAAGTAAAAAAAGCCTGTAAGTGGCAGAATAATTCTAATCTGCGCCTTTTGCCTTGAAATCTACTATACCTTCCATTGCACGGTGTTTAAAGCATCAAAAGAAATACTGCCAGTGCCTCATAAGCAATAAAATATAATTTAAATATCAGGTATGATGGTGATGATGATGCCATGCATCCCCTGTAAAAGAAGAAATAAAAACACATAATAGCCAAAGGGAAGAGGCTCTAAGGAAAGAAGAGTTCCAACTTTCTGCAAGGCAGAATAAATAAGGGAGAGATTACATTACTTCTGGGTGCAGTACATCATGTCAGAACATAGGACTTCCCTGGTCTGTATCTATTGCAATATTAGCTTTGGTCTCAACTTCAATTCGGCAGCAAATTTATTTTAAGTTCCTGAGTACTAAGGTGTAAAAAGCATTAGCGTTCCCTGGAAGAAACCATGCAATATTTTCTTCACGTTTATTTTTGCTGGGGGTCTGGCTGATGTAATCATCTTATTTTTAGAGGAAATACTGAAATAAAATAAAGTCATGTGTTAAATTTATTGCTGAGTATGAGCCCTGCATACTGCAAAGACCCTTGGATTTGTAATCTGAAGATCAGGGTTCCAGTTCTGGTTCTGTCACTTAGCTATAGGACCTGGGAGAAATCCTATCACATCTTGGAGCCTCAGTTGCCTCAAATGGAAAGTGCAGAGAAGGATTCTTAACAAATATTCACTATAACCTCCTTTTATTATGCTGCCATGAAGTCACGATTTTCCATCACTGATGCTGTTCTTTAGATTTTATGCTGCTACCACATTCCTTTGATTACGTGGCATCCTCTTTCTCACTACCAATGACAATTTAATAATTGTAACTCACTATCTTAGAACATTACCTAAATGAGCAATTGACTTGCTGAAGTTCACAAAGGGTATGAATTGCAGAGCATTTGATCATCTGTCTTGATAAAGGAATCTTCTTTACCAGGGAGATCCCTTTATGTATAAAATCATAGGTATGGACTCCTACCCCAGTCAAAAAGAAAAGAGAAAAAAAGCAAAACGCTTTATATTCATTATTTCGTCTGGCCTTTATAACAATGATGTGAGGTAGGAGCTATTATTATTCCTGTCTTATACATGTGGAAACTTATGCAGGCATTGAGTATCTGAGAGGGAATTTGAATCTACGTTTTCCTGACTCCAACAACAACATTCCACTGAAAGAGCCTTCAAGTTCCTAGTGTCACCTTCCTGATTCCACAAGATATAGGAGAAGTACCTTAGTGGAGGTGACCTGTAGGTGACATAATAAGATTGTGTACAATGGGGGAAATATAAAGAAAGGGTAATGAAAATAAAAGCAAAACTTACACAGTGATTGTGGCCAGTCTTGATCTGACCGAGTACAAGAACTTATTCCTTTTTGGTCTTTTGCCTGACTTTCTAAGAGTCAGTCCCGAAGTCCCCACTTATCTGTCTCCTAGGCCAAATGATCGTGTAATCCTACCACTTGCCACCCTCCTTTTCAACAGGAAGCAAAACAGACTAACTTTGTCCTGTTTACTTCCCACCTTTTCCTCTCATGCTTAGCATCTTAAATCCTAGGAGATATTTCTTAGGACTTAGAGGCTAAACAACGTTAAGGAAAATATAGTCTGACTCCCTCATTTTATAGATGAGGAAAATGAAGCAGAGAGAGATGTAGTGAGTTACCCAAGGTCTCACAGATAGTGAGCCAGAATTTAAGCCTCATTCCTATGACTTCAAATCTAATATTCTTTCAAATATACTATGTTTCTTATAGCTAAGGATCTTTCAGACTATTATGATATTAAGCTTCTCTTTACCTCAGCAAACTCTCTCACATGATTGCTGTAATAGGAGGAAAGCGTTTCAGAAACTTAAAAGTAAAATAGAAAGTGTTATTATCTACAGCCCCAAAGGATTCACAGATCCTCTACTCCAGTGCTAGGAAGCAGATGGCAATGGATGGAGCAATGAACTAACTCTTCTCTGATCTTTGAACTCTTTGGGGAAGTGTTAGTTCCTAACAAGCTTCTCAAGATCCAGGTTTAACATACTGACATCTGGTCTTGAACTGGGAAAATTAGCTTACCTTCCATTTCAAAAAGGTCTTGCTTAGAATTTCTCTTTTTCCTAAAGGTCAGTAAGGTCCAGGTTAATGATGGACTGATTGAACTGTCAGCCACATGGGGTTATATGTTAAGAAGTATTTGGTTGTTTTTTTTTTTTGTTTATTTGTTTGTTTTGTTTTGTTTTTCCAGATTTCCTTAAACTGGCCCCTGTCTCATATTGTAGATATATAGATAATGTTGAAAATAGAGCACATCAGGACAGCAGTATTCTAGGACAGCAGTGACCTTAGGTAAGCCAATTCTTTTTCTGGGACTCATTCTTCTCATTGGGAAAATAAAGGTCCATTCATGTACATGTGTATGTGTGTATGTGGATATGTTACCAAAAAAATTAATAAAAAAGAGGGGCTGTAGTCCCTCCCACTCTTAACTTTCTTAATTATTATCCCTTCTTCCAAATTCTACCTCTTCAATCTATTTTCCATACTGATGCTTTAAGAGTTTAATTAGAGTAACCTTTACACTTATCAGCATTAATTTAATTTAGTCTATTACCCTATAGAACATAGCTGGATTTTGAAAGCCTGTGCACATTACCATGTCTTTAACCATAACCTGTCTTAACCAAATGGCACTTAACTTCTCTGTGACATTCTTTGTGAAATATGTGAACACATTGGCTTATCGCATCTGCTATCTATCTGATAAGATATGCTGAAGAACACGTCAATTTTCAGAGTCTTCAACAATCCACCAAGCTGGCAGACACAGATGCTGTGGTTAAGGCTTTTTATACCTGCAGGTGACTAGGAAACTTCATCAATGAAAGAGGTCTTACTTTTGCTTTGTCTCCTTTTAGGAAAAACTAATCAGTGTCATAGATAAGAAGGTAGAGGGCCAGATCTAGATCATGTAATGGAGAAACACTAGTCGATATTTGTATTATCACACTGATCCACCCAAAGCCACCTATCAAGGCACAGAAGTGTTTTGGTTTCTTTTGATGAAAGGTGACAAAAGCCCAGGTTGTTGAAATATTTTGTTATTTGTGGTGTGCACACTTAGGTGTGCCACATTCTTCTAGGCTCCAGGAAGGCAAGAAATATGTCTCATCTAAACTTTCTGCCTCTTCTCACATTTAACAAAGGATTTAATGAATGTTTGATGAATTGAATTCAATTGAGTGATGCTTCAATTCTCCTTATAGAAAATTCTCTCACTGCCTCATAACTAGGTAATAGAAGCATTATTTCTAATCTGGTCTATCAATGATATTTTTCTTCCCTTTTAATATAAGCACACAAAAAATCATTTACACTAAATTATTCATTGAGAGGGCATAGTCAGACTGGCAATGCTAAAAAATAAGCAAACTTAGGATTGGGGCAGTTAAATTATTGCATTTTAAAGAAAAATGTGTTGGTAAACAACATCTGGGCAAAACACAACAACTCAGGGTAGGTAGTAAGATATTACCTATTCAGTGGCAGATTTTATTTCTTTAAATAATCAAGCATTTAATTTTTTAAAATAAGTATTTGAAAGAGCTATTAACACTAGGTAGGTATGTAAATATCCTAAACACACTTGGGTTTAAATACTGAATTAGAATTAGTGTTTCTTCTCAAATATTTTTCTTGCAAAGACTTCTTCTTCTTCATATGAGCCAAACTCACTTATTTTGTGAATGTGAGGAATCACTAGTGGTATACTTCATGTGACATGACAGAAATCTTGAAAATTGACTATCATATGAATTTTATAAGTGGGTCTTATTTTCCAGTACCTTTGAGGACTTCAGTCTTAAAAGGAACTTGGCACCAAGCGCTTTTGTTAATTTGAAGGCTTCTTTTTTTTAAATGAATAACAATCATTATTTGCAATATGACTTGAGGTATTTGCCCTCTCTAGACCTTAGTTTCTTAATCTTTAAAATGAAGCTAATGATTGTTTGTTGCTACAAACTGTTGAGATGAAAATGCTTTTTTTATTGTTTGTAGTTATTTTATTGGAGGATGGAAGGCAAGGCAATTGGGGTTAAGTGACTTGTCCAAGGTCATACCGCTAGTCAAGTGAGTGGGGCCGAATTTTAACTCAGGTCCTCCTGAATGCAGAGCCTGTGCTCTATTCACTGTGCCACCTAGCCGCTCCATTATTTATTTTTAATAGTATTTTTCCAATTACATGTTGACAATTTTTTTTTAAAGCAATTGGGGTTAAGTAACTTGCTCAAGGTTACATGGCTAGTCATTATTTATGTGTGGGTGCTCATTTTCTGAGGCCGGATCTGATCTCGGGTCATCCAAACTCCAAGGCCAGCGCTCTTACTGTGCCACCTAGTCGCCCCTTTTAGGGCAATTGGGGTTAAGTAACTTGCCCAAGGTTACACTGCTAGGTTTTTGTTTGTATGGATTAAGTGTCGGAGGCCGGCTCCGAACTCAGGTCCTTTTGACTCCAGGGCCGGCGCTCTATTCACTGTGCCACCTAGCCGCGCCACATGTTGACAATTTTTAAATTCATTTTTATAAGATTTTGATTTTTAAATTTTTCTCCTTCCCTCTTTCAAAAATGGTAGGCAATTTGACATCTTATACATGTGCTATCCTATAAAACATAGGTCCATATTAGTTACAGTTGTAAAAGAAGAAACAGATTAAAAGGAAAAAAACACAAAAAAAGAAAAAAGTATGCTTTGATCTGTGTTCAACATCCATCAGTTCTTTAACTGGATGTTGATAGCATTTTCCTTTTTGAGTTCTTTGTACCTGTCCTGGATCATTGTGTTGTTGATAAGAGCTGAGTCATTCATGATTGTTCATTACACAATATTGCTCATACTGTGTACAATGTTTTCTTGGTTCTGTTCATTTCACTTTAAATCAATTTGCATAAGTCTTTCCATAATTTTTTTTTTTAAATCAGTCTGGTCATCATTTTTTTTTTTTATTGCATGATAGTATTGTATTACATTCATGTACCACATCGTTTAGCCATTCCCCAATTAATGAGCACCCCCTTAATCTCCAATATTTTGGGACTGCTATAAATATTTTTGCACATGTAGATCCTTTTCCCTTTTTTTATCATCTCCTCAGGATACAGACCTAGTAGTGGTATTGCTGGATCCAAGGATATGCAGTTTGGTTTACCCTTTCAGCAAGTCGTTCTCCAGAACAGTTGGATCAGTTCACAACACTGCCAACAGTTCATTGGTGTCCCAATTTTATCACATCTTTTCTAACCTTGATCATTTTCTTTTTTGTGTCATATTAGCCAATCTGTTAGGTGTAAGGTGTCACCTTGGATTTTTTTTTTTAATTGGCATTTCTCTAATCAAAAATGATTTAGAGTACTTCTTCATATGCCTACAGATGGCTTTGATTTCTTCATCTGAAAACTTCCTGTTTATAGCTTTGACCATTTATCAGTTGGGGAATGAGGTATGTTCTTATAAATTTGACTCCCTTCTCTGCACATTTGAGAAATGAGGCTTTTGTCTTGTTTGCAAAAAACAGACAAAAAAAAAAACACGGACCCTTTTAAATTTAATATTATTAAAATGATCTGTTTCATTTCATAATGCTCTCTCTGTCTCTTATTTGGTCATGAATTCTTCCTTTCTCCATAGGTCAGACAAGTAGACTATTCTTTGCTTTTCCAATTTGCTTATGGTGTCACCCTTTATGTCTAAATCATGTACAAAATTTAGACCTTATCTTGGTATACTGTGTGAGATGTTAGTGTATACCTAGTTTGTGCCCTATTGTTTGCCATTTTTTCCCCAACAAATTAAGCAATGGTTTATTTTTTGTTGATTTTTTTTCATGAAATTAGCTTTTATTAATTTAAATTTTTATCCAGTTAATTTGTATCTATGCTTCCATGGGCCTTTAGAGAATTTAATTTTTATTGCATTATGGTCAGAAAACAGTGTATTTTATATTTCTGCTTTTCTTGATTTGGTTTTGAAGCTTTTATATCCTAGTACATGGTCAATTTTTGCAAAGGTGCCCTGTGTAGACGAGAAAAATGCATATTCCTTTCTATGTCCATTCATCTTTTTCCGAGAATTTTATCATATCTTACTTTTTCATTTGTTCAATTCTGTTTTTTAAGATGTTATTTTCTTCAGTATTTTTTCTATTTCTTTAACAAGCTATTGACTTTTTTTTTCATAATATCTACCTTTGCTTTCATTTCTTTAACTAATTTTCCCTCTACCACTCTGATTTAGAAAATATTTTTTTAGCTCTTAGAGGAATTCTTTTTTTTTTTTTTTTGAGTCAAAGAATAGCCGACTTTTTTATTAACACATGTACATTTACTTGTCTTCTGGCTTGTTGAAGCAATAGGTTAGACAGCACTTGCCACAATAATGTCTGTCAAAATGGCTAGCCATAAACACCCCAGCACCACATTCATCAGAAGGGCACTCTCGTCGAAGGCGGCTAATCTTTCCATTCTCATCAACCTTATAGTACTTTAGAACAGCAAGCTTAACCTTCTTTCTCTTATGCTTGTTCTTTTTGGGAGTGGTGTAAGACTTCTTCTTTCTCTTCTTGGCACCACCACGAAGCCTCAGAACAAGATGACGGGTAGATTCCTTCTGAATGTTGTAGTCAGACAAAGTACGTCCATCTTCCAGTTGCTTGCCCGCAAAAATCAATCTTTGTTGATCAGGTGGAATACCTTCCTTATCTTGTATCTTGGCCTTGACATTTTCAATAGTATCGGACGGTTCAACCTCAAGAGTGATGGTCTTCCCCGTCAAAGTCTTCACGAAAATCTGCATCCTGGCACTGGGTCCACCCGTTGATGGCGGATTCGAAAGAGAGACCGCCCCGCCAACTCACTGGGTTTCCTACAGCCCCAGCCGAGGACCTTCAGATGTAGGTGGCACTGCTGATCGCCTGATTAAAATGCTGGAATGTGTTTCCCTTCCCCCTCCCCTTCCCCGCACTAACTATCCACTCTGGATGCACTTTTTTTTTTTTTAACCTAAATCTTCTGAACTTTCTTGACTCAGCTTTTAAAATTTTTTCTATCAAGAAAACATCTCTAAAAGCTATGCTCATAATTAAAGACCCTTAGAGGGTTGAGACGGAGCTGGCAAAAAGTGAAGGACCTTTGTCAGGTCCGGAGGTCTCGAGAGCTCATAGAGGAATTCTTGTTGGCCTTTTTTCTAATTCATAGTTTTTTTCCCTTTGAAGCTTTACTTGTAGCTCTTCTGACTTAATTTTCTTCTAAATATGTGTCTTGATGTTCCCTGTCACCATAGTAGCTTTTTTTGGTCAAATTTTTGTTTGTTTGACCATTTGTCCTCTCTATTTCTTTATTTTGACCTTTTTGCAAATGTTGGGCCCTGTTCTAGGAATAGGGAGTGTGGAGAATCACTATCCCATGCTTTAGGCTTTTTCACACTACTGTTTTCAGAGTTAGTTTTGGAAGTTCGGAAATTTTTAATGCTTCAAAGTTTGTATTGTCTGGGGAGAGGTATAGTTACTGCTGTGATTTGTACTCTGGCCCTTACTAGCCTCTGTTCCCTTCGGACAAATGATAGTTCTCCTCAGGGCCCCTCCTCCCCTGGGACCAAAAATGATACTCAAAGTCCCGAATCCCTCATGACTGAAAGTGATGCTATTCCTTGCAGTCCCTTCTCCCTCTTGACTGAGTGCTTTTCTTTGCACTTGAACTGTGACCCAGAAAAGGACTTGCTAAACTGGATCAGGTGGGGTTGCTAGGTGGTGCAGTGAATAGAACACTGGGCCTGGAGTCAGGAGGACCTGAGTTCAAATCTAGCCTCAGACACTTAACACTTACTAGCCGTGTGACATTGGGCAAGTTGCTTAACCCAAATTGCCCTGCCTTCCCCCCTGAAAAAAAGAAAAAGAAAATAAACTAGGTCAGGTAATTTATGTGTCTGATACTAGCACAGTTGTCCCCTGTAATCTCTTTCTCACCAGTTGCCAAGTCCCCTTATCATCTTTGGCTTGAGATAACCTGATACTGCTGATGCTTCTATTGCCACCACCTAGTCTCCCCAATGGTGTTTCATTTATGTGGTCTTCAGTCTAGGCTCCACCTCCATGTCATAGATCCCTCCTTACAACAACTAGAAGAATGCCTTACCCTCACCTTTTGTTGGCTTTGCCACTCCAGAATTTGACTTGAGATATTATTTTAAAGTTGTTTGGAGGGGAATGTTAGGAGAGTCCAGCTAAATGCTTCCTCTTCTCCACCATCTTGAATCTACCCCATGGCTATCTTTTAAAATAATTATTATCATTCTCACTGTTGGTTCTTGTCTCTAGATATCCTTGTTTTTGTTTAATTTTCTAATTATGTATTGGCCCATGATTGAAATGCTTCAATGTGTAAGACAAAAAATAGATCATGTAACAAGGTTTTGTGGTATTGTTGAAAAGTGTTACAAATGAGTGTATATGAAATCCTAATTTTGGAAAGGAAACAGAATCATTGAACCATAAAATCTAGGACTATAACACTGAATACAGAAAATAGAATGTTAATGAGACCCTCAGAATCATCAAAGAATACTAGTCCAATCTTAGAAAAAAATATTAGTTTAAGGCAGTGGTGAGAAATCTGTGGCCTCGAGGCCATGTATGGCCTTCTAGGTCCTCAAGTGCTGCCCTGTATCTCAATCCAAACTTCACAGAGCAAATCCCCTTAATAAAAGAATTTGTTCTGTAAAACTTGGACTCAGAAAGTCGCACCCAAGGACCTAGAAAGCCTGGCTCCAAGGTAATTTGTATTGAAGACCTCAAATGCAGAACCATAGAATGTTAGACCTATCTGAGACCTTCTTTAGAATCATAGAACAAAGAACATTAGTCCTAGAAGTGGCCTAAGTCATTTGGGACTGGAAAGAGAATTAGTAACAAACCATAGAATAGAAGAGATGGAGAGGGCCTAACAATCAAAGAACACCTCATCTTCCAGGGACCATAGAATCATTGAATCTAGATCTGCAAGATACTTCAGAGATTATCTAGTTTAATCTCTTTATTCATTAGATATGGAAACCAAAACTCCAAGGGAGCTGGTAACTCATGCAAGGTTATCCACCTTATTCAATTCACTGAGTTTAATATTTGTTTCAGAATTTTTTTAATAGGAAAGAATTATGCCTCACTGTGGGATCTGGGAAACAGATGATACTGTTTAGTGTAAATTGCCCCCTCTCAAATTACTTAGTTAAATAGGTTAAATATATATCTCTCCCTAAAATCCAAGAGCCTTCTATAGTGAATGAAGTGAGACAAAACAAAAAAACTAAGATCACATTGAAAATGTCATATTAGTTAAAAAAGTTTTAATCAAATGCATTATTTTAAGATTTATTGCTGTCTTTTGCTTTTACACAATATTTATATGCAAACGTACCCTCTGACACTAGTTCAGAAACAAAGAAAATAACCAAAAAATTCACATAAATGTTTCCAATACCATGTTCAACATTGTAGGCTTATGACCACCCCACTCTACACACAGACCCCAAATTCTTTAATTAAGGGAAGGGGGCAAATTGTCTCATTTTCTATGCATGGATAAGCTTCATCATTATAATTACACTGAGTTCAGATTCATTTTTGTTGTTTTGTTGTTGTTCTATTTACATCATTGTAGTCACTGTATATATGTGTGTGTGTGTGTCTGTATATATAGATATATATTTCCTTCTACAGCTTACTTTTCTCTTCATTATCAGTCCATATGTCTTCCTGTATATCCTTGAATTCCCCATATTTCTAATAATAATTTATCACACAATAATACTCCATTACACTCATGTACCACAATCTGGTCATTCAAGTAATCAACTAAAAATTAAGAAGTTCAGAGTCAAGATGGCAGAGTAGAAACAAGACTTGCACAGGGTTCTGGCTCCCACCTCTTCCAATTCATGTAATAGGTGATTCTGAACAAACTTTGGAGCTATAGAACCCACAAAATGACCCAGAGAAGCTAACCTCCTGCTGAGGACAAGCTGGCAGGCTGGCAGATAGCAGCCAGCACAGCGCTCTGAGAGCCAACCCCAGCCCAGCTCAAGCCAGAGGTTTTAGCCTCAGAGTGGGCCTGACCAGATGCTGGCTGGAGGGAATTCAGATCACCAGCAGCTGGCAGTTTCCAGAATTATCAACCCATAGACATTAAGGACAAAGGGAGAGGTCAGTGCAGTGTGGACTTCGGGATCAAGTAGTTCAGGAGGGCTGTTGGCCTTTGCCCCCAGGGCAAGAAGCCACTGAGGCACCCCCGGCTATGCAGATGCAGCCATGTGGCAGCTTCAGCTGCTGGTATGCAGATTATAGGGGGACCAAGCAACCAGTCTGAGGGGTAATCATTCTGGGTTTAACCTACTTGGATCTGGATTGCAGTCTAAAGTGGAGGTCCTGGGGTGTGCGATCAGCTTGCCAGAGCATATGGAGGCTTCAGAGAGGGCACCCAACTAATACCTTCAGCAGCTAAGAAAACACCAGTGTTTGGGATGAAGCTCCCCTGACTTTTGCCAGAATTCTACTGTGGCAAAAGCCCAAAAGTCACATAACTGAGTGGCAATATGAGCATGCAAAGGAAGCAAAGCAAACAGAGCAACCCAACTTTACACTCTTATTTTGGGGACAATAAGTATCAAAGCATAGAACAGGAGGAAGACAACAAAGTCATAACTCCTACACCAACAGCTTCCACGAAAAATATGATCTGGTTATAGGCCATAGAGGACCTTAAGAAGGATTTTGAAAACCAAATAAGAGAAGTGGAGGAAAAATTGGGAAGAGAAATGAGAATGATGCAAGAAAATTATGAAATGAGAGTCAACAACCTGACTGAAAAAGATAACACCGTAAAAAATAGACTAACTCAAATTGCAAAAGAGGATTCAAAAAGGTAATGAGGAGAAGAATGCCTTAAAAAAGATGAATTTGCCAGATGTAAAAAAAGAATCTCAAAAGTTCACTGAAGAATTCCTTCAGAATTAGATGGGAGCAAATGGAAGCTAGTGATTGCATGAGAAATCAAGATACTATGAAAAAGGGGGGCGGAGCCAAGATGGCAGAGAAGAAACACTGTGTCCAAGGCACTCTCCCCACAGACTACCTAAAAACGATGTAAAAGGGGCCTCTGAACAACTTCTGTAGGCCCAGCACCCACAGAACGACACAGAGAAGCTAACCTCCCACTGAGGAAAGCCCAGCAGCCCTGCAGGAAGAACCAGCGCAGTGCTGTGGGAGCTGGCAGCACAGTGCGCCGGGAGCCGAGCACAGGTCTGCCTGAGTCGTGGTTTTAGCCCCAGGGTGGCAGGGCCAGCAGCCGGCTGGAGGGACCCCAGAACACCAGCAGCTGTGGCGATTCCAGAATTATCAACATAGACATGCCTAGGACAAAGTGAGAGGTTAGTGCCCTATGGACTTTGGGACCAGTATTTGGGGAATGTGTTGGCTTCCTCCCCTGGGGGCTAGAAGCCGCTGAGGAGAAATGCCATTTTGTAGTTTTCAGAGGCAGCTCCAGTTCCTGGCCTGTAAACTGTAGGGAGATCCAGAGATCAGTCTTGGGTGGTAATCACTCTTGCTTTAACCTCCATGGATCTGGACTGTGATCTGGGGTGGATGTCATGGGTGAGTTTCCAGATTGACAGAAATGGAAGTTGTCCCCCCACACGTTCAGGACAAAAGGTCACCTGTCTGGCAGCCCAGCCATACTGTGGCAACAAGCCCAAAAGTCAAGTAATTAAGTGGCAACAGGCCAAGGCAAAGGAAACAAATTAAACAGAAAAACGCAATCTTAGACTCCTACTTTGGGGGCAAAGAGGATGAAAGAATAGAACAGGGGGCAGACTGTGAGGATAGAAATCCTGCTCCAAAAGCCCCAAAGGAAAATATGAGTGGGTTACAGGCCATAGAGGACCTTAAGAAGGACTTTAAAAATCAAATAAGAGAAGTGGAGGAAAAATTGGGAAGAGAAATGAGAAGGATGCAGGAAAAGTATGAAATGAGGGTCAACAGCCTGACTGAGGAAAACAACACCTTAAAAGTCGACTAACTCAAATGGCAAAGGAGCCCCAAAAGGGCAATGAGGAGAAGAATGCCTTAAAAAGCCGATTTTGCCAGATGGAAAAAGAATCTTAAAAGTTCACTGAGGAGATTCATTCCTTCAGAGTTAGACTGGAGCAAATGGAAGCTAATGACTTTATGAGAAATCAAGATGCTGTTAAACAGATCCAAAACAATAAAAGAATAGAAGGCAATGTGAAATATATCATGGGAAAAACCACTGACCTGGAAAATAGATCCAGGAGAGACAATTTAAAAATTATTGGACTACCTGAAAGCCATGATCAAAGAAAGAACCTAGAAATCAACCTTCAAGAAATTCTCAAGGAAAATTTCCCTGATGTTTTAGATCCAGAGGGCAAAATAGAGGTTGAAAGAATCCAACAATCACCTCCTGAAAAAGATCCCAAAAAGAAAACTCCCAGGAATATTATAGCCAGGTTCCAGAATCCCCAGATCAAGGAGAAAATACTCCAAGCAGCCAGGAATAAATATTTTCAATATTGTGGAAACACAATCAGAATAGCCCAGGACCTGGCAGCTTCTACACTGAGGGATAGAACGGCATGGAATATGATATTCCAGAGGGCAAAAGAGAGGGGATTGAAGCTAAAGGTCACCTACCCAGCAAAACTGAGTATTTTGTTTCAGGGGAAAATATGGTCATTCACTGGAATAGAGGACTTTCAAGCATTCTTGAGGAAAAAACCAGAGTTGAATAGAAAATTTGACATCTAGACACAAGAAGCAAGCGATGACTGAGAAGGTAATCAGGGAAAAGAAATCAAAAGGAACTTATCAAAGTTAACCTACTTACATTCCTATATGGAAAAAACAATAACTGTGACTGATGAAACTTTTCTCAATATGAAAATAATGGAAGAAGGGTGTATGGTCATGTGAATACATATGTGAATGTGTGTGAGTGTATGGTTACAGTTATATATGGATAGAGGGCATAGGTTGAATTGTTGGGAAGGGATGATACCTAAGGTGTGAAATTATGAGGTGAGAGAGGAAAGTGGCAAGAGGAGATGGGGAGAGACAGGGTAGGGCAAACTATCTCATGTAGAAGAAACAAGGGGAAGTGGCTGCATGGGAAGGGAAGGACAGGAAGACAAAAAGGCAAAACCACATTGTTATTGAATTTGGTTCAAGGAGAGAATGACATACATACTAAATGGGATATCTCAACCTGCAGCAGAATAGGGGGAAGGGGGATGAGAAGGGGGATGATGGATGGCAGGGCATCCTTGTGGGGAGGGGAGGTTGGAAGTACCTACTATAGAAGAGGAACAGTATCAAGTAGGGAATGGACCAGGCACGGGGTGGGATGGGTGGGAGGGAATTATAAGCAGCCTTGTACAATATATCTACTATGGTAAAGTTTTGCATAGCTTGACATGTACAACATATACTGAATTACTTATCTTCCCAGAGGGAATGGGTGACAAGGGAGGAAGGGAATGGATCTGAAATTCGAAGTCTTAAAATTAAATATTTCAAATATATATAAATACTACTATTAATACTCTTTTGCTTGTAATGGGTAGATAAGATGTGCAGGCATTGGGGCACAGAGATTCACCTTCCTCTAATGGAAAAGTTGAAGGGGGTATGGGAGAAGATATGGGAGAGAGCAGATTGGAGGAAGCGGTTAGGGGAAAAATGGGGGGAAAATTGTAACTCAAAATCTGGCAGAAATGAATGATGTAAAATAGAAGTTAATAAAGCATTTGTTTAAAAAAAAGATACTATGAAACAGATCCAAACAAATGAAAAAAATAGAAGGCAATGTGAAATATCTCATTGCGAAAACCACTGATCTGGAAAATAGATCCAGCAGAGACAATTTATAAATTATTGGACTACCTGAAAGTCATGATAAAAAAAAAAAACAACCTAGAAATCATCCTTCAAGAAATTCTCAAGGATAATTGCCCAAATGGTTTAGAACCAGAGGGTAAAATAGAGGTTGAAAAAAATCTATCAATCACTTCCTGAAAAAAGATCCCAAAAAGATAACTTCTAGGAATATTATAGCCAGGTTCCGAATTCTCAGATCAAGTAGAAAATGTTACAAACAAACAGGAAGAAACAATCTGAATACTGTGTAAACACAAACAGGATAACACAGGATCTGGCAGCTTCTACAATGAGGTATCTAAGGGCTTAGAATATGATATTGTGGAAGTCAAAGGAGCTGGAATTAAAAGCAAGAATCACCTACCCAGCAAAACTGAATATCATGTTTCAGGGGAAAATATGGTCATTCAATGGAATAGAGGACTTTCAAGCATTCTTGACTGAAAAACCAAAGTTGAATAGAAAATTTGACATTCAGATACAAGAAGCAAGAGAAGCATTAGAAGGTAAACTGGGAAAAGAAACCATAAGGAACATATCAAAGTTGAATTATTTACATCCCTACATGGAAAAACAATAATTGTAACTGATGAAACTTTTTTCAGTATGAGAATAGTTGAAGGGAATATATATATATATATATATATATATATGTATATATATATATATACATATATATATATATATAAATACATATATACATAGACACATATATATGTATTGATACATATATATGTTTATATGGGAGGGCATATGGGCATATAAATACATATGTGAATGTGCATATATATGTGTACAGGTATATATAAATAGAAGGCACCAGATCAGTTTAATAGGAAGTGATGATACTTAAAAGGTGAAATTAAGAGATGAGAGAGGAATATAATGAGAGGAGATGGGGAGAGACAGAATGGGGTAAACTATCTCATATAGAAGAGGCAAGGGAAAATGGTTACAATGGAGGGGAAGAACAGGAAGGCAAAAGGGAATGGGTCAACCTTATCCTCACTGAATTTGGCTTAGGGAGGGAATGACATACATACTAAATAGGGTATCTCAACCTACAGCAGAGTAGGGTGTAAGGGGATGAGAGGGGGGTTGATGAAAGGGAGGGCAGGCTGGTGGGGAGGGAAATTGGAAGCATCCACTTTTGAAAAGTGCAGGATCAAAGTAGAAAATAGAACAAGTGGGAGGTGAGATAGGAGGGAAGGAAATATAGTAAGTCTTTTACAATATATCCACTATGGAAATATTTTGCATAGCTACACATGTACAATCTATATTGAATTGCTTATTTTCCCAGTAAGGCTGGGTGACAAGGGAGGAAGGAAATTAATCTGGAATTCAAAGCTTTAAAATCAAATGTTTAATATAGAAATATATATATATTTAACATTATTTATTATTTTACATGTAACTGGGAAATAATATATCCAGGCACTGGGGCATAGAGATACACTGTGTCCTACTGGAAAGTTGTAGTGGGTGTGGGAAAAGATATGGCAAATGGCAGATTGGAGGAGGGGATATCCAGTGGGATCAGTATTTTGGGGTGGTGGCTAGGGGGAAAGATGGGAAGAAAATTTGCAACTCAAAATTTTGTGGAAATGAATGATATAAACTAGAAGTTAATAAAGCATCAAATAAATGAATAAACAAATCAATCAATCAATAAATAGATAAATAGATGAATAAATGAGTGAATAAATAAATAAATAAATAAATAAATAAATAAATAAATAAAGTAAGTAAGTAAGTAAGTAAGTAAGTAAGAAAAAAATTAAGCCTTTCCTATATGCCAGGCACTATATTCAATGTTTGGGGTTGAAAGGGATGCAAAAATCATCCCTCCTCGAAAAAAAAAGCTTACATTCTACTGGGGCGGGGGGGAATAAGTGTATAAATAGAAAAATTTTGAATAGGTGGTATCATATAGAAATTGTCTTTTATAAGTTGATTTTCGCAGCTTAGGGCACCAAGAAAAACATTCTTTTGGCACTAATTTTGTTGTAGTTTTTTACTAGCACAAAAAAGCCATTTAGAATTTTATTTGGCACATTGTGTAAGATGCAGGTCTAAACCAACTTTTCAAAAGATATTCCAAGATTCTTCAGTAGTTATTTCAAATTATAAGTACTTCTCCATGGGGCGGTTAGGTGGCGCAGTGAGTAAGAGTGCAGGCCTAGGAGTTGGGATGACCCGAGATTGGATCTGGCCTCAGAAAATGAGCACCCACACACAGATAATGACTGGCTGTGTAACCTCGAGCAAGTTACTTAACTCTAATTGCTTTAAAAAAAAATAAGTACTTCCCCAAGTCATGTATGTTACTGGGTTTACAGAACACCAGACTGTTTAATTCAATTGTTTCTGATTCTTGTTTATCAAGTCAGTTCCACTTATTTGTTTTTTTTTTTTTATCCAGCACCAAATAGTTTTGATGACTACAATTTAAATACAAATTTATAGAAATTATTAAAATGTTATATTGATTGCTTATTTCTGATAATTGCTATTGAGAATATAAATATTTTGCTCCTCCAGATGAATTTTTTATTATTTTATCTAGCTCTATAAAGTAACCCTTTGCTAATATGACTGACATTGTACAAAATATATAAATACTTTTAGATAAGATTTTTTTATATTAGTTATGCTCAAACATGAGCAATGTTTATCCCTCTAATTATTTGGCTTCATTTTTTTGGTCCATTTATATTTACAAATAGCTCAAGTTTGCCTCCATAGATTGAAGGCCAGATACCTTATATATTTTGCCGGGTTTTTCCCCTGTTTGAGGGAATATTTAAAATATAGCTAAGGAGAAAGTCATAAATACTAACCAGAAGTTTAGTCACTTTTCTCTCTGGTTAGGAGGCATTCTTATTTATGCCTCTTAAATCATTAGTACAAGATAACCTTTTACCAAGAACTGGGAGAGAAGTATAATATTGTGTAGCTTGTATAATCCTCAATTCACCTAGGATGTTCTCAGCATTCCTTTATGATCATTATAATTAGCCTTATTCCTACAAAAGTTTTGTGTCTTCCACAAAAACCTAAGGAATTTTTTTGAATAAAGATGTCTCAGTTGCAGTTCCAGTTTACAGCTCCTACAATTCATAGTCATGGGCCCATTCCACATCTCCTCATCACCCCATTTTTAGATCTAATATTCTCTCAGGTAAGATAGCAAGACTGCCTTTTCAACTCTAAGGATCCTGTCAATCAGCCCCTAGGACAAAACCATGAAATTCAGTTGGGTGACTACAAATTCTATACCTTTTTTCATCCTATTTCACAATTGGACCCCACTCATTCTTTTAAAGTTTCACTAATGTGTCTGGCTCCTCTACCCTGTAGAATATTTATTGTGTTCCTAATGGTATCCTGCTGGGAATCCCATTCTGTAGCCACAGCAACAGCCAGTACTTCACTGGGAACATGAAGAAATTGGCAATAGGAGTTTTCAGCTTTCTATCCAGGTTAAATCAAACCCACCTTCTACTTGTGTAATGCTGACATTCTTATACATTTTCTTTCTTTTCATGGGAGGGCCGTAAGTCCAGCTGAGGCAGGAAAGAACCCAGCCTGGGCTCCTACTTCCAGGAAGGAGCCTGGAAGAATGCAGAGATGGTGCAGAAAGCTCTTGCCACTAGTTCCAGTGGAAAGCAGCTTTGACATAGTGCACTTCAGGGCAAGGACAATATACAAAGGGAAGAAGCAGGTTCCCAAAGTGACGGCCCACAAAATATTCTAGCTGAGCACTAAATAAGGCCTCATGACTTCTCACATATCCTGGTGATTTCTGTGTCCTTTGGGCTTGGACCTTTCCAGTTGTCTTACCTTTTACCCAGCCAGGTATTCTATCCACTGACACTGGCCTCCTGGCTCTTCCACAAACAAGTTACTACATTTCTATACTCTGGGCGCTTTTTCTGGCTATTCTCCAGGTCTGTATCACTCCCTGTCTTGCACTCTGCTTACTGTGTTGCCTGATTCCCTTTAAATCCAAAGCCTCTTAACTCTAGTGTCTTCTCTTTTAATTATTTCCTATTTATTCTGCAAATAACTTATTTGGTATATCTTTCTTTGCATATTGTCTTCACTAGTGGATTGTAAACTCCTTGAGAGCAAGGACTGTCTTTTGCCTCTTTCTGTTTTGCCAGCTCAACAAAATTTCTAGTACATAGTAGATATTTAATAAATATTTATTTATTGCTTGATTAGACATACCATCTGAGCCCCTCTTGTAATTTGTTTAGAATGGAGTTTCTCACTCTATTATTTCTTCCTGGTTTATCATATAGAAATGCTGATTGATTTTTGTAGTTTTATTTTGGATTGTTAGTTTATTTAATCTATTATTTGTTTAGAATTTTCTAAGAAAATAGAGGGATCATTTTGCTTTATTTTTTTCCATTCTTTATTTCTCACATTTTGCTCTCTCGTATTTTAACAGTTCTAGAAATGTGTCAAAAAGTAATGGTAAAAGCTTTGCCCCTGTCTTGGAAAGGCTTCTTGTGTTTCTTGATTTTGATTGAAAATAATACTAGCTTTTAGTTTTACACTATCATTTTTATCATTCTGAAAAAAAATGGCCTCAGCCTATAAATTTTAAGCTTGTTTTTTTTCATTCATTTCCATCAGATTTTGAGTTAAAAATTTTTCCCCATTTTCCCCTCCCCCCACCCCAGAATATCAGTCCCACAAGATATCCCCTCATCCCATCTGCTCTCTCCTATGTCTTCTCCTATACCCTCTTTGACTTTTCTAGGAGGGCATAGTGAATCTCTGTGCCCCAATGCCTATATGTCTTATTTCCCAATTATATGTAAAATAGTATTAATATTAGTATTTATATATTTTAAACATTTCGTTTAAAAACGTTGAATTACAAATTCATTCCCTTCCTCCCTTGTCACCCACCCTCACTGGGATGATAGGCAATTCAGTATATTTTGTACATGTGTAGGTATGCAAAACATTAAAATAGTAGATATATTGTAAAAGACTGACTATATTTCCCTCCCTCCTATCCCACCTCCCACTTGGTCTATTTCCTACTTGTATCCTGTTCCTTTTCAAAAGTGGGTGCTTCTAACTTTCCTCTCCCCCCGTGCCTCCCGCCTTCCCTTCCATCATCCCTCCTCTCATCCCCTTACCCTCCAATCTCCTATAGGGGGAGATATCCCATTTAGTATGTATGTCATTCTCTCCCTGATCCAAATTCAATGAGAATAAGGTTTTGCCTTTTTGCCTTCCTATTCTTCCCCTCCCTTGTAAATATTTTCCCTTGCCTCTGTTATTGTTGTTTTTAAAAAAAAAAATAAATGACTGTTGCATTTTGTCAGAGTTTTTCTACATCTATCGATAAAAGTCAACTGATTTGAGGATTTTTGTTTTCCTTCCTTCTAATATGGTTAATTTTTCAATATCAACCTATGTCAAACCATAATAACAAAGAGTTAGAGCTGCAAAGGACTTTAAAGGCCATCAAATCAAAGTCCTTCATCTTATAAGTGAGGAAATTGAGGCATAGGAGACACACAACCAGAAAGTGACAAGGAGAGGATTTCAAGCTGGGTCTTTCAATCTCCAAAACGAGTTCCCTATTTTTTTTTTGTTTTTTTGGAGGGCAATTGGGGTTAAATAACTTGCCCAAGGCCACACAGCTAGGTTTTTATTTGTGTGTGCATTAAGTGTCAGAGGCCGGATCCGAACTCAGGTCCTTCTGACTACAGGGCCAACGCTCTACTCATTGCACCACCTAGCTGCCCCAATGAGTTCCCTATTTAATAGGCATACTGTTTTCTCTTATGTGCCTGACATAATCAATTTGGTGATCATGTATAAGATGTATATGAATATGAATATTTATATGTATGTGTATATATGTGTATGTATGTGTGTGTGTATATATATATATATATAGTTTTGTGGAATTTTTGTTTTTCTTCTGGTTAAGATTTTATTCAAACTATTTATTTTGCTTCAATAGTATTCATCAATAGCTACCTATAATTTTCCTTCTCTGCTTTATCCTTCCATGATTGAGGTATCCCATACAGAATTATATCATAAAAAATATGTGTATTTTATATAAAACTCTATATGTACATGTTGTATCCATGAGGATAGGAACTGTTTTCATTTTTTCTTTCTATGCCCTGTTCCAAACACATGGAGTGGCAAATTGATAAACTCTTGAATTTCAATGACTGAAAATAACTGTATAGTATAGACATTAATTTCTCTTTAAACATTTGATAGAATTTATCTTAAACTGGTCTGGACAAGATTCTTATTGTTGTTGTTTTCCCTTTTGTTTGTTTCTTTATGATTTGTTCAATTTCATTTTCTTAGACACTGTTACTTAGAACATTCTGTTAATTTGAGTCTTTCAGATTTTTGTAGATAATCACTCATTTCCCTTAAATTCTTTGTTTTCTTAGCATATAATTTTGTACATTAGGTTCTGATAATCCTTTTAATTTCTTCTGTATTTGTTGTGAATTTACGTTGTTTACTTTCTTTTTTTGCAATTTTGCCTTAATCAATTTTTTAAATAAAGTTTCCCTTAAGTCTCATTTAACACTTTACCTAGACAGTACAAATACCTAGACTTGGGAATCTGGATTGAACTGTGAACTAATTTGGGAATTTTTAAAAAGATCATAATTTTGTAACAATTTTTATTTCAATCTCAGTGATAGCTGAGGACATTTAAATGAAGACTATGTGCTATAATTATAGAAAATTCCATTTATATTTGATTTACTATTGCAGTTCTGAATCAGTGGTCATATTCACTAGTTAGATCTGTGCATTGAAAGGGTTACTATTATGGCAACTATGTGAAGGAAAGGCTGGAGAAGGTGGGTATTTGAAATTGAGAGTTCATTTAGGAAATTATTACCACAGTCTGTGGTAGACGTGATGAGATTCTGAATCAGAGTAATCACATTACAGACTTGTGATATATCTTGGAAAGGTAGAATCAACTTGTTTTGGCAACTAACTGACGGTAGGAGGCAGCTAGCCTTCACGACATGTTCAATGGTCTCCAACCACATAAATGCACAGAAGGAATCAATAATGTAGAAAGGATTTAGGCAATGGAAAATATGTCAGTATGGGATGGTGGTCCTTGAGAAAGGGGTGCAGTTATGATAGGATTCTGGGGATAGAATTTTGGGATTCGGTGGTGGAGTGAATGTGTTGAGTCACAGAACCACTTTTGGGAAGAAATATTTCTCTTCCTCTTTCCCTCTTCCACCATGTTGGTAGTATGGGACAAATGTCTGACTTTGCTCTGCTACTGATAGCTGAGAGAGAGGGACTGAGGGTTAGGACTTGACTGGTTCTGAAGCCAAAAGGAGAGAGAAAATCAAGAAAACAGAGTTTTCCATGGTTCTAAATGTCATAGGGAGTTTGAGAAGGATAAGGATAGGCACAAATGGTTATGACACTGTTGCTGACGTGCAGTAGAGGAGACTGAGAAAGAGAACTAGAAAATAGTGGAAGCAGAAATCAGGTAAAAAGATTGTGAGGAGAGAATAAATGATGAGGAAGTAAAGATATCAAATAAATAGCAACAAATTTTTAAAGTGTATTATTATGACCAACCACCTCCAATACCTGGAAAATATGACTAAACAAAATTTAGAGCTAGACAACCTGCAAAGAGATAGAGAGAAACAAATCTCCCCCTGAAGATAGCCTGGCAGGTAGATAGGAAAGGTCTATCTCACAAGGCTGGGAGTAGAGCTCAGTCCTGCATGAGCTGAGTGGGCCCAGACCCAGGGCAGCGCTACCAGCAGCAGAGAATGGCCAGAGGAAACTTCAGGAGAGTCAATCACTGACAGCCATGGTGGTTTCCAGATTTCTCAACCCATAAACGCCAAAGGAAAAGGAAAAAGGTCAGTAGGGAACTCTGTTGGAACTGAGTGACAGAAGAGCATAATCCAGTTCCTGTCCCTGGGGCAAGAGGTGGCATTGGCATAGTGGCTGGACTTGCTGCCATCTGGCTGCCTCCAGAGTTCCTGGCCTGCAGATTATAGGGGGACCAAGCCACCATTAAAAGGGTAAGTGCTCTTGCTTTGACCTCCTTGGATCTGGGTTGCAGTTTTGGGTGGTGGTCCTGGGGTGATGAATACCACTGTCCAGAGCTTGTGGTGGGTATAGAGAGGGTACCATTCTCATAGCTCTGACAACATTTGTGAAAATCCCAGCAATTTGGGACACAGCTCTCTCCACTCTGGAAGCAGAGTTCTACTGTGCCAAAAAGCTCAAAAGTCAAAGTAATTGTCTGGCAAGATGAGCAAAGAGAGGAAGTGCAATCAGACCATAGAATCCCTTTTTGGGGACAAAAAGAATCAAAACAAGGAATCAGAAGAAGACAACAAAGTCAAAACTCTTGGATCAAAATCTTACAGAAAAATATAAATTGGTTACAGGCCATAGAGGAGCTCAAGAAGGATTTTGAAAATCAAGTAAGAGAAGTGAAGAATAAATTGGGAAGAGAAATGAGAATGAGGCAAGAAAATCATGAAAAGAGAGTCAATAGCCTACTAAAGGAGACCCAAAATATAACAAAGAAAATACCACCTTAAAAATAGACTAACTCAAATGGCAAAAGAGGCCAAAAAAGCCAATGAGGAGAAGAATGTCTTAAAAAGCAGAATTGGCCAGATGGAAAAGGAATTTCAAAAACTCACTGTGGAGTATAATCCCTTCAAAATTATATGGGATCAAATGGAAGCTAAATGACTTTATGAGAAATCGAGATACTGTAAAACAGATACAAACAAATGAAAAAAATAGAAGGCAATGTGATATATCTCACAGGAAAAAAAAAACATTGACCTGGAAAATAGATACAGTAGAGATCATTTAAATATTATTGGACTACCTGAAAGCCATGATCAAAAAAGATACTAGGAGTCATCTTTTAAGAAATTCTCAAGGAAAATTGCCCTGATATTCTAGAACCAGAGGGCAAAATAAAAATTGAAAGAATTCACTGCCTCTTGAAAAAGATCCCTAAAAGAAAACTCTTAGGAATGTTATAGACAAATTCCAGAATTCCCAGGTCAAGGGGAAAATATCACAAGTTGTCAGGAAGAAACACTTTGAATATTGTGGAAACACAATCAGGATAACAAGAGATCTAGCAGCTTCTACATTAAGGGATCGAAGGGCCTGGTATAGGATATTCCAGAGATCAAATGAGCTAGGATTAAAACCAAGAATCACCTACCCAGCAAAACTTAGTATAATATTTCAGGGGAAAATATGGTCATTCAATGAAATAGAGGACTTTCAAGTATTTTTGATGAAAAAACCAGAGCTGAACAGAAAATTTGACTTTCAAGTACAAGAAGCAAGAGAAGCATGAGCAGTAAACAGGAAAAAGAAATCATAAGGAACTTATTAAAGTTGAACTATTTACATTTCTACATGGAAAAACCATAATTGTTACTCATGAGACTTTTCTCAGTATGAGGATAGTTGAAGGGAATATATGTGTGTGTATAAGTATACATACATATGTATGTTTGTATAGGAGGGTGTATAAATACATATGTGAGTATGTGTATATGTATGTACATGTATACATAGACAGAGCGCACAGGATCAGTTGAATAGGAAGGGATAATACCTTACAAAATGAAATTAAGAGGTGAGAGAGGAATATAATGAGAGAAAGAGAAAGAGATAGATAGAATAGGGTAAATTATCTCATATAAAAGAGGCAAGAAAAAAACTGTTACAATTGAGGGGAGGAACAGGAAGGTGAAAGGGAATGGGTCAACTTTACTCTCCTGGAATTTGGCTTAACGAGGGAATAACATACTCAATCAGGTATCTTACCCTACAGGAAAGAATGGAGGAAGGACATAAGAGGAGAGATAGAAGGGAAAGAAAATTGGGGGAGTGGGTAGTTAGAAGCAAACACACTTGAAAAGGAACAGGGTCAAAGGAGAAAGTAGAATAAGTGCCAGAGGGTGGGATAGGATGGACGGGAATATAAGTATTCTTTCACAATATAACCACTATGGAAACATTTTGCATAACTAGACATATACAACCTATATTGAATTGCTTGTCTTCCCAGTGGGGGTGAGTGAGGAGGGAAGAAGGGAAAGAATCTGAAAATCAAAGTTTTAGAAACAAATATAAAAAAATGTTTTTATATGCAAATGGGAAATAAGATGTGCAGGCACTGGGATATAGAAATCCATCTTGCCCAACTAGAAAGTTTGGGGGGTGGTTCAGGGGAGGATATATGAAAGAATAGATTGGGGGAAAGGGTATTCAATAGGCTCAACATCTTGGGGTGTGGGTGGCATAGGGGAAAGATGGGGAGAAAATTTGTAACTCAAAATCTTGTGGAAATAAATGTTGAAAACAAAAAATGAAGAAAGAAAATATTAAAGAAAAAGGTGTATTATTACGGAGAAAAGACATATGGGACATAATTAGAGAATATTTCTAAAATTTTAATTTCCCACCCAATTAACATTTATAACTGGAAGGAGACTTTAGAGGTATTTAGTCCAACAATTTTATTTTGTAGGTGAGGAAATTATCCATAGAAGGATTGTGACCTAACTTGCCTAAAGTGACACAGGTAAGTGACAAGACCTAGATTCAAACTCAAATCCTCTGACTCTACATTCAACATTTTTTTCCTCTGTACTATGATAATACAGCTGAATGATAAAGTACCTGCAAGTAAAAACTGCGTGAAAGGTAGCAAAAGAGATTTTTTTTTTTAAAGCAGCCATCCTCAGATCACCTGAATGCTTCTATTTTCAGACAGGTTTCTCTGTGGACCTCCACAGTGGGCTTAGCCAGCTTCTAATGAAGGGATCGAGTGTGGCATTTACATCTGATGCCTCTTGCTCCCAGAATGCCTTTGGCCAACAGGTTGTATTATGTAAAGTCCCTGGCATCAGAATTCAGCAGCATTGAGAAGCCCTGCTTTTTAATATTGAATACACTCAAAATTGTTTGTGACAATGTTACCTCCACCCCCATAATTATTTAATACCTCTGGAATGTGGAGAATTGGTATGAAGCTCTCAGCCAGGAGTCTGTGCAGTGCCAGCCTCCCTGTGACTTGCAGCTGGCTCTGTCTCACTGGAAACTCATGAAGGTAAGGGTCAAAATTCCAGAGACGTGGTATTTGAGAGTTGAAATAAAGACTGACAGATGTGCTAAGTGTTGATAATTACTTATGTCTACTTGGGAGAGAATCAATGAGCAGCCACCAACTAAGCGGATTTGTGTGGCATTTTTTTTAGGATTCTGAAAAATGAAAATTCAAAGCCAGTAATCAACCTATAATTTGATCTACAAAAAGGAACAAATCCTCCAAGGAAAAGAAACACGTCTTTTCTTGTGCTTCTGCTCAGGGTTACTGAATATCGCCATTCTTAGAATTGTAAAGTATTCGAATTGGAGGCCTCAGAATAACAGACTATAGACTCTCAGCATTAGAAGAAACCTTAGAATCATAGAACAGGGAATGTCAGTGCTGGAAGGTAGCTTAAAACACAAAACATAAAGAGCAAATCACAGAATCTGGCATATACAGTTTTAGATTTGAAAGGAACCTTAAAGAACACCTCATTCCTTAAACTTCTGATTCTACAGGTAAGCAAACTGTGTTTCAGGGAGGTAAAATGACTTGCCGAGGGAAAATGGTAATTCTGGAATTGAAACCCAGGTCTCCTGACTCTTGATTTTTTTTTCTTCAGTATCCTGCATTATATGTGTATCCAAGGTACAACAAGATGAAGCACATTCTAATTGGATATTGAGATTAGTTGAATGATTTTGGGGGGAGTTTTATACAAGACTTTTTCCCCTTTTGAACATCCATGGAAACTCTTCCTTATTTTCTCTCTCTTCAATTTTTTTTGGCTTTTTGGAGAGCAGCTGGGGTTATGTGACTTGTCCAACATCACATGGCTAGTAAGTGTGTCAAGTGTCTGAGGCCGGATTTGAACCTAGGTCCTTCTGACTTCAGGGCTGTACTCTATTCACTGCACCACCTAGCCACCCCTCTCTTCAAATTAAAGAATGAAAAATGCTCTTTGATGCATAGAAACATAATAAAGATGAACAAGGAAATATTTATATTTCAAATCAAATGGACTTTGTATAAAGATGCCATCCAAGAAGAAAATATTTGGAAGAAGGTTTTATTGAAGGTTTAAATATTATTTTCAATGTTGGGAAAGTCACAGTTGTCTTGATGGCCTTCTGTCTGAATTACCTAATAATTCTCCTTCATTAGGAAAAATAAACTAAGCATTTATGTTTCCAAAGCAGGCTCCAGAATAGATTTTTGATATGCTTGAGTTAATTTCATCTGGATGGCACCCATGGCATTGAAGGGCACAGAGAGATGTCAGTTCTGCAGTTTCCTTTCAGAGTTCCACCCAAGAAAATGGCTATTATGCAACTTTTTCATGGAGATTTTCCCCCCAATGTACTATTGCACAATGGATTTATTTATTGCAATTTACTCTTGAGAAAACACCCATCCATTTTGGGATTTACGAAGAATTTCCTGGTGATTACATATTATAAATTCCACACATGTTGGAGGATTATGTTTGAAATAACCTTGTATTAAACAGTAATAGCTCTCTCGCTCTCTCTCTCTCTCTCTCTCTCTCTCTCTCTCTCTCTCTCTCACTCTCCCCCCATAACTTATGGATTGGCTCAAGGACTGTTTGACAGCCTCTTCCTGATTTAATCTGTCTGCCAAGATGGTTTTACCAGAATATGGTCATTGTGCATGCTATAGCTTCCTGGAATTATAGGTGGGATGTGGGTGACAGGGGGACCCCAAAGGTGGATGAAAAGTCTTAAAAAGGCTTTGACAAATCCTCACATCAGAAATGCTAGTCTTCTCTAGCATATACATATATACCATATACAACAACAGATGTGGTATCAGAGGAATGACTACCCCTAGTTCATACTCTGTAGGTTTTCATTGCTAAAACTGTATTTCATGGGCTTCCAGAGGACACAATTAGTTCAAAGGAAAAAATAAAGAAATAAAAACATAACTCCCACCAAACTTGGGTGAACTTTCCCAAAAATACATATAGAATCTGTGGGAAGAAATGGAAAACACAAAGTATAAATTAATTAGGAAGCAGACATGTGGCTAAGATGGTTCATCCCCCTGATTCTATGGGACTTTTATTATCCTTTCTCTTTTCCTAGTTTTATTATACTGTTCCACCTAGGTATAACATCTCTGATGGATGTCACTCTTGTGGGTTCCCTGAGCATGGTATCTCCTACTAAGTGAATATCCCTGCTTCATGACACTAAGGTCAAAGGTGGCGAAGAAATGGAGGAAGAGAGAAAAGCACCCCTTCCCTTCCCTCCTCCTGCAAAAAAAAAAGACAAAGTCAATTCATTCCCTCCCAAGATCTGTGTTAGCAGCTAGGTCTCCTCACAACTACCAGGGAGCACTGTCCTCAGAATTATTTCTTGCCTTGACTCAGTCCCGAGAAAATGAGTGTATCTTGTTTGAAAAAGATGACCAGTAGCATTGTCAATTCTCAGATCGATAATGAGCCACCTGATAAATTTATCAAAGTTGATTTATTCATTCCTTCTAAAGGAGTAAAAAGTATAAATACATCTTTACATTCTGTTTATGAATGTAATAAATAACCCTTACATTAAATAATTTTATCCATAGAGCTGGGATTGGGAAACTATGAACTTTGAATAAGTTGTTTGGAAAGGAAAAAGCCTAGTTGAAGATGATTTTACTGTTCAACAGCCCCATAAGGTGTTTCATGTTTTTTTTTTTATTAATTTGTTTGTTTATTTTTAGTTTACAGGATTCAATTCCATAGTTCCTTAAATTACAAATTTCCCTTCCCTTCATCCCGCCATCCCCCATGACGGCATATAGTCCAGTATAGGATCTGCAAATACTTTCACATTAGACATTGGTCAGGTTACAAAGGTATATTGTACTAGATGGAATGAAAAATGGTAAAGGGGAAATAAAACCAAATAATGAAAAGAAAAAGAACAAATAGTTTGCTTCCATCAGGATTCAAACTCAGTTCTTTCTAGTTATTTCTCTGGATGCAGGCATCTCTGTCCATCATGAGTCTTTTGGGACTGACTTATATCACTGCATTCCTGAGAAGAGTCCAGTCTGTCATAGTTCATCATCACACATATGTTGTGTCTGTGATTGTATACAAATTTCTCCTGGTTCTACTCTTCTCACTCAGCATCAGTTTTTATAAGTCTCTCCAGGAAAATATGAAGTCTGTCTGCTCATTTTTTATAGCACAATAGTATTCCATTACACGCATATACCACAAATTGTTTAGCCATTCCCCAATTGATGGGCACCCCCTTAATTTCCAATTCTTTGCAACCATGCAAAGAGCTGCTAGAAATATTTTTGTACATATGGGTTGTTTCATGTTTTTAATATCAACCTCCTGAAAGAGCATAATTGAGGTCACTGCTTCTTATTTATAATTTTTGTTAATGCATACTTAAGAGACTACCATGTTTCTTCTGTAGTAGAGGAAATAAATAGCTGTCCTATACCTCATCTACCTTGCACATTAAGACTCTTTCTAGAAGAAAGTTTGTTAATAATCCTTTTTAGGAAAGTGCTAGACAAGAATAAAACCTGCTAGCTTTGATTGTGATTGCTCCCTACTTTGTTTGAGGGTAAAGGAGTAATAAACCTAGGAAAACAAAACATTTGAGCATTAGTTTTAGAAGTCAGGGTCTTCTAGGGCATGAAGCTGGGTCCATATTAGCCCAATATCAGGGATACTTTATGGGAGTCTGCACCAGTGGTTTTGTAACATTTACACAATATCCACTGAAGAATAATAGATCAAACTCCTTATGGATAACCCATCTTAATCTCTAATAGCAAGAGCATAGTTAAGAATTGCCCCCTATAAATCCTTGCATATCTATAAACAAATATGCATGACTCACTCCCTCATTTGAAGGTTCTTTGACCTATTGTTGCTTGGGTTCATGTGGATATAATATTACGATTATATTATTATTTTTTACTTTTAGAAATCTTTCTAAAATACAATGTGTTATACCCTGACTTGAAAAAAAAAAGGATTACCTTAACTTGTGACTAGGCACAGTCTGTTTTCTCTGTTGTTAACTCTCCCTTTACAACAGAATATCCTTACATGTTATTAGCATCCTTCTTCACAAGGAGATATTAAGTCCAATTTCTTTTTGGGGATAAGTGAAATTCACAAATATGGAAGAGACTTTAAGAAACCATCAATAATAGTCAACTATCTTGGAGCAAGGTGACATCATAAGATGTAATGAATGGTGGACTAGATATCAGGGGGCATGAATGAATGAACTGATGGGAAAGCATTCACTTACAATGTGCCAAATACCATAGTATTTGTCATACTAAATCATGGGGATAAAATGTAAAAATTGAATATTTAATCTTTGATCTCCAGAAGCTTTCTCAGAACACTAATTGGAGGAGACAACATATACATGAAAGTTAATTTTCAGGGCAGATGAAAGGGCTCAAAATACCAAGGGCACAGCCTTGGAGCAGATGGATAAAGCAGGAGTCCTTGTGTTACTTCAGTAGATCAGATGACAGCATCAGATGATTATAGACCATAGAGACAAGGTATATGACAAGTCTTAGAGAAGGTTACAATGCAGTGGTAAAGATGACAGTGAGGTCCTCATCTTATCAAAAGGAATGCAGTTGTTGAATCCCATCTCATCAAGGATCTGGTGTGCATTCAAACAGTCTGGGACAAAGGAAGGGAAGGGGAAAGGGTGCTCCTAATGGGGACTGGTCTTGCTTTTTTAATTGTTAATTTATTTTTAGTTTTCAACATTTTCTTCCATAAGATTTTGAGTCCCAACTTTTCTCCCCATCTCTCCCCTCCTCCCCAAGATGGTATGTAAATTGATATAGGCTCAACATATACATTCATATTAAACCAATTTTCACATTAGTCATGTTGTAAAGAAGAATTAGAATCAATGGGAGAGATAATGAAAAAGAAGAAATCAAAAGAGAGAGAGAGAGCAAATAAAATGCTTTGATCTGCATTCAGACTTCATAGTGCTTTTTCTAGATTTGGACAGCATTTTTTTATCATGAGTCCTTTGGAGCAGTCTTAAATCCTTGCATTGCTAAGAAAAGATATGTCTATCAGGTAATGTGACTGTTATTGTGTACAACGTTCTCCTGGTTCTGCTCACTTCACTCAGCATCAGTTCATATGAATCTTTCCTGGTTTTTCTGAAGTATGCCTGTTCATCATTTTTTATAGCACAATAGTTTTCTATTACATTCACATAACACAACTTGTTCAGTCATTTCCCAACTGGTGGGCATTCCCTCAGTTTTTAATTCTTGGCCTCCACAAAAAGAGCTACTATAAATATTTTTGTACATATGGATCCTTTTCCCATTTGTATGCTCTCTTTGGGATACAGACCTAGAAGTAATATTGCTGGGTCAAAGGTTATGCAGTTTTATAGCCCTTTGGGCATAGTTTCAAATTGCTTTGCAGAATGGTTAGATCAGTTCACAACTCCATCTATAATGCATTAGTGTTCCAATTTTCCCACATATTCTCCAGGATTTATCATTGTGTGTGATGTGGTACCTCAGAATTGTTTTGATTTACATTTTTCTAATCAATAATGATTTAGAGCATTTTATCATATAACTATAGATAGCTTTAGTTTCTTCCTCTGAAAACTGCTTATTCATATCTTTTGGCCATTTATCAATTGGAGAATGACTTGTATTCTTATAAATTTGACTCAGTTTTCTATATATCTTAGAAATGAAGCCTTTATCAGAAACACTGGTTGTAAAAATTCTTTCCCAGTTTTTTGCTTCCCCCCTAATCATAGTTGCATTGGTTTTGTTGGTGCAAAAATTTTGCAATTTGATATAATCAAAATTATCCATTTTGCACTTCATAATATTCCTTATCTCTTGTTTGGTCATAAATTCTTCCATTCTCCATAAATCTGACAGGTAAATTATTCCTTATTCTCCCTTTATATCTAAACCGTTTACCCATTTTGACTTTATTTTGGCATCCTTTGTAAGATGTTGGTCTATGCCTCATTTCTGCTGTAATATTTTGCAGTTTTCCCAGCAGTTCCTGTCAAATAAGGAGTTTTTTCCACCCACAATGTGGGGTTTTTTAGGTATATCAAATAGTAGATCACTATAGTCATTGACTAATGTGTCTTGTATACCTAATCTATTCCACTGACCTGCCACTATATTTCTTAGCCAGTACCAAGTAGTTTTGATAATTACTGCTTTATAATACATTTGAAGATCCAGTATGGCTAGGTCATTATAAAGCCAAGCATGAGCAGCTTCCCAGAGGACTGCTGCTGTGAACAGCTTTCAAAGTTCTGATTACACAGTATAGTGAACACAGTATATTAAACTCTCTATTTATTCAGTAACAAATTAAGGCAAAACATTCACAGAAAATCAAAGTACAGCATTCACAATGTTATGGCTTAACAACTTATCACTAAAGTGGCCACATCGTTTTTACCAAAGAGGTCACAAAGTTTTAAACAAAAGACAATAATTTAGTAAGTCTTTAATTCAATATTTCTTAAGGAGGCAAACCTCCTTAATTAACACAAAATACAAAGGTCAAAATCCTCCACCCATAGGTCACATTGTCTTAACCTCTTCAATCAAAAAGTTCTTTTTCTTCTTAATTGGAGAAGTCCTTAACTCAACCATCGAAAGATAAATGTCAGAGTTCTCCACTCATAGTAAATCATGATCTTCTCAGTTTGTATTAAATAGCCAAGGAGAGGTCTTTTTATCTTGACTCATGGCCTGCTCTCTGCTTCCAAGGTTCCCCTTTCATGGTCCCAGATCCTGACAGCTCCTTGTTTGTCCAGCTCCTTGTCTAGTTCCTGTTCTATACTGAAGCTCACAGTGTCTAGTCCACCTCAAATCCTTCACAGTTTCTCTTCCTGGGAAGACAAAGCTTAAAAAGCTACAATAACATTCATTTACATTGCCAGCATCTTCACCAACTCACTTTCTGCCTATAAAATTAACATAGATCCAACAACAAGGTCTGAGGAATCAACACAAATCATCAGTATATTCCTATGACCTCTGAATGCATCAGCAAGACCCTGTAAATATACAATAAGAAAATCCTCTTTCATGGCTTCTGAACCAGAAGCAAGATCCCAGGGCTTTGATAACAATAGCATTGTCCTCTATTAGCAGAGCAATCTGACAAAGTAACATCAAAACAAAGTACCAACATCACGGTCATGCCTCCTCCCAGTTCTCTTTTCTCGTTCCTTAGTTCTCAATTTTCAATTCAGTCCTCAGTTCTCATTTCTCTTTTCAATTCTTCTCAGTTCTCAGTTCAATTCTCAGTTCTCTTCTCTCTCCAGCAATAGCAGCCCAGCCTACAGATGCTTGCTCCCAGAAGTCCTGAACTCTCAGCTTGGGCTTTTCCTTATGTATGGTATTAGCTCCTCCCTATTCTGCCCCTTCCTGTTACCTCAACAAGTCCATCCCACTGTGGGATTCACAAGTTCTGGGTCTTAATACTTGACACAATTATGAACTTAAAACTAAGTGCTAAGTACCTGTTAGCTTGCCAGTACAAGGGGCAGGGAAGATCTTCAAATTCCCATTATCATTACAGTCATCTTAACTAGCATTTCTTTTCATTAATCCCATTGATATTCTGGAACTTTTGATGGGTTTGGTCTTTTTATGCCAGCCTTACTGGATATGTTCTGATAATAATTATGAAAAGCAAAAGGCACTCCCAATGGTGCTAGGTCTTACTGCCATTCTATGAATGTCATAGAACTTCTTTGTGCCTCAGTTGTTTTTTTTTTTACCTTTACCATGCAGTATTTGGACTCTATCACTTTTAATATTACAGCTGTTAGATTTTTTCCTGTGCTTGATTTTTTTAACTCCATGATTTTGTATAATTTCTTTGATTCAAAGTTCCAACATCCCTTCCACACAAATGACATAAAAGTATTGAGAAAGCAAATGCCTTCCAGAGAAATCATCTCTCATTCTGCCACTTAATTTATGGATTCAAACATGCCAACACATTTTTAGAGTAATTGGACAAAAGAAATGAGGAAGTGATGGACAAGAGGATGACAAAATATAATAGAAAGTGTCAAGAGATGTGTTTCAAAAAAATATATATATATGATATATATATATACACACACAAATATATACACATGTGTGGTCTACACCACTGTGCGACTTTTGTGGCTCTTCTTTTCTTCCATAAAATGAGGCAGTTGGACTAAAGTCCCATGTTACTAAGGCTTGCTAAGGTTCCTTCTACTTCTGTATCAATTATCCTATGATTTCATTTTCATTTGGATTATTTCAGCAGCCTAATCTGAATCAATGACCAGAGGCTAGCACAAGGAAGCTTTTTGTATACCTACCTATTTGGTGGACCTTGACACCTTCCTCAAGCAGACTTCAACATTCCTTAAAAGAGAGTTCTGATGAGTCCAATCCAACATCATTACCATAAAACCTATTGCATTCAGCTGCAAATGTGTGGCAGAGACCTCCTCTTCTGCAAGTTGCTTGTTTTTAGCCAAAGCCTGGAGCCAAACCTCCCCAGCAAGAGCACCCAGTATTGTTTGGCTCCCAGTTCAAGATCTGATTCCTCCAGAGCCAAGTTGTAGAAACCTCATGGAGACTTTTAGGCCCAAACCATGGAAAATGAATTTTTCTCTAAATAGTGAGGGCTCTCATAGATCAAACATTTTGAGCAGACTAAACATCTCTGACAATGAGTCTAAAGTTACAAGGCAAAGTCTTTTTACTCAGTAATTTTACTCAGTTCTAAATGCTCTTAGTTCTTCTTAGTTCATCTATGCCTGTATTATTTTTCCCAGGCAGGACAAAGCACATTTTACACTTAATTAAGCTGCCATGCTGAGGCCATTATAGGACCTTCTTCATACAAGTGTATACATCTTATTTTCTAGTTTTGCAATTTAAATAAATTCACTTAACTGAAGGAGTGTAATGGGAGATTTGCAATAACACATGTTAAATGGGTCTTTAAACTTTATATCATCCTGGAGGCCTAATTCTATGCTCTGCCCAGAGTTATCATCTAAGAAATGTTTGTTGAACCAAATTGACCTCTACTTAAGTTCTATGCTGAAACCTTATTGCATGTAAGATTTGAGACTGAAAGGGATCTTAGAGGTGATCTTGTTTAACTTTTTGTTTTATAGATGAGGAAACTGAGGCCCCAAACACTAAGAGATTACTCAAAGTCAAAGAGGTAATACCAGAATCGGGATCTAAATTGAGGTCCCCGACCTCCAAAGTGAGGTCATGGATCTCATATTAATTTTATGTGTCTCCACAACTTAACATTATATAACACAAAAATGAGGCTTAACACACACACACACACACACACACACATATTTTACTGCTGTTCCTCCCAATATTTAGCTTATAGCCCTGGGGATAATCTGTTGTCTGAGGTTCAGCCTAGCTTATATTAGACCCGTGCATCAGAACCTTGATGATATGATAAATTGTTTTGACCACAGCCACTTTTGAAAATCAAATACCAAGGCACTAAGATGTGACATTCTGGATAAATGAAGGGTTTTTACACATCTGTAAAATCACAGTTCCGTAGGTCCATCTCTTGAGTAGATTTTACAAAATAATAAAATGGAGAATCACTCAACATTGAAATTGTGGATCTTAGATATATTGAAGTATAATACAACATTAGGTTCTTTTGGCTCCCATCTCATACTGCTGATTAAAATTAAACTTGGATTCTGCTAATAATTTTAAAAATATTAATAGCAACGTTTCACTTTTTTATAGTGTCGTAAGGCTTGCAAAATACTTTCCTCACATAGGGAGTTGTGTCATCATCCACACTTCCAAGGCATAGATACTCGGTGATATATCTCGAATTACCCGTCTTTTGAAGTCCAAGTTGACAAAGAATTGAATCAAATTGAATGGCAATAGTAATAAAATAAGGTCGAATGTGTGTTCAGTGCTTTTACTATATGACAGATGAACTGCCCCATGGGGAAGACAAGATAGGTTCTCCATCTTCCAGTTCTTGTAAGTAATTATGTTCTTGTTTGTTTGCCTGATAAATTATCTAAACAGGGAGGCAATAGATCACAAAGCAGAACCATACATCATCACATTCTATAATAAGAACATAAAACAGCCATTGATTACAAACAGACTCTCTTAAAGATTCACTATGCTGTTTGGCATTTCCAAACTTTTTTTGGCAAGCTATTATAATAACTCATACAGTATTGTAATGCCTGTAACTTATCCTGAAGTATTTCACATGTTAATTAAGTAAACAGAAATGCATTTGTCCCCTCCCTTCCCTATCAAAACATTACCTACCTATTTTCCAGAAGAGTATTTCAGCTTCATACATATCACAACAAATCATTTCCCTTCCACAATATTCATATTCTTATTTCATTGACTCTCATGACTGCCTCTATCTTTTCATATGTCTTAAATATTAAAGTGATACAAGGTAATGAGTCACTTTTGATCTCTATTAGGAGTAGAAAAATACATTGAGCTCAATACTGATTGACTAAGAAGGCTATAATATGGAGAGGTGTTGCTATTTCTTCCCTTCATACATATATCTCTTTACCTACACTGAAGTGCACAAGTCATTTGTGAGCCTGCAGAGCATAAATTGCAATAATAAAATACAAGATTTTGGAGGTTCATCAGAGGACAGATTCATAAATATTTATATAGTAAGTGTTTAATTATAGCCCACTCAAAACTTTTCCCTTAAAGACCTTGCCTATCACCTCATTCATTTCTGTCCTCATCATTATTTTATTAATATGTGCAATGTTTATATCATCATTTACTAGCCACAAATTTTGCAGGTGAAGAGTCAGTTTCAGAGAATGGAGTTACTTACTCGGGATCAATAGAGCTAGTGAGTAGTAAAGTGAGAATAGAAAATCATACCGGTTGACTCCAGGTTCCATGTTCTTTCCACACGTGATTTCATGCCATTGAGGGAAATTTTTCCAACAAAATAATCTCATATGGACAAAAAATATTCAGGTAATCACATTTTCAATGTCCTTTTTAAGGCAGGAAAAATAATAAAGGGAATACACTTTGAAAGATGTCAAAGAAATTTAAATTAAAGAGATATTCAAGGCAATAGATATTGAGAGCAAGCCACAATGACCAATTTTACACCTTTAACTAAACATGCATTCATATATGAGTTTGCCATGGTAATGAGCATCTGTCCAATGAGGGCTCAATCCTGGTAGCATCCATAACCTGTGGGCAACCCATCTAGATGCTCAAAGAGGAACCTATTTCTTTGTTTTAGGCAGCAAGGTGGGACAGCAAATAGAGTACTAGGCTTGGAGTCAGTAAGACCTGGATTAAAATCTGACCTCAGACACTAACTAGCTATATGACCTGAGGCAAGCCATTTAAGCTCTATTTACCTTAAATTTCTCAATTATAAAATGGTGATAATAATAGCAATTACCTCCCAAAGTTCTTGGGGGTATCAAATAACATAATATTGATAAAATGATTAGCATGGTGCCTGACACTTATTATGTACTTATTGCAGAAGGGATCCTACAATATGGTCAAGGCACACAAAAAATCTTTTATGAAGATAATTCTACTCACCATTGTTGCATGTTTATGGACAACATGAAATCCAGTACACTCAATGGTGAACAAATCTTATTGTGAGAGAACTCAGCAGGCATAGTATCTTAAATAGCAGCCCAGAGTGAAACAAGGCTGGTAAAAAGGCTGGCCAGCTTACCAAAGTCAGAACTGTATGCACATTTTTTTTTGTCCTGGAGTGGTCACAGTGATGGGGAATGACAAAAAGCTGGCACATGCCAAAACTAATGTAGTCAACCAGCTTATATGCTCCAGAAAAGGCGTGAATGACAGGATCATGACAATGATATTGCCACTTGCAGAAAAGTGTCATGGCACCGTCATATGCTCCCACCATGATGAAACCTGGCAAGGTCAAAGAAAAAATTTTATAAAGAACTAGAGATACTCATCATCAATGTGGTGAAAGAGGACAAGTTTGTAATTCTGTGTAGCTTTAACAGCAGAGGAGGCACAAACTATCAGATGTGGCAGAGAGTCCTTGGGAGGAATGGAATCAGAAACAGCAACAACAAAGATCAAACACTACTGAAGACTTGTGCATCTCATGATCCTCACAGCACCAACATTGTCTTCAATTTACCCAAACACAATAAAACTTCATTTATGCGGTACCACAGCAAATGTTGGCATTCAATAGACTGTCATTGTAAGGAGATGAGACAGATAGGATGTGAGAGTAAAACAGGCAATGCATGCCACAGTGGAGCAGAAAAGAAGTGGTTAGTTTTCAGAGATTTTGTGTAAAATACTGCATTTACTCATCTGAGCCAGACACTCACAAACATCAAGACTAGGTTGATGAAAATACTGGGGAAATTCAGAAGCTGATAAACAAAAAAGGAGAATTTTGCAGGGTTTGACATCAGGAGGACGGTTCATCTGTCTCTAAGCAGGCAGCATTTAACTCCATGAAAAGTAAAATGCAAGTAAAGCTTGGAGAAATGCAGGAATCTTGGTTCAGTAAGAAGGCAAATGAAGTTCAGTTTTACACTAATAGTAACAATCCAAAATGCTTTTATGAACCCCTAAGGGCTATGGATAAGCCAGAGGCTTATGGAGGATCTCAACTATTCAGTACTGATGGAGTCACGTTTTTAATGATAAAAACATGATCCTTGAAAGATGGGTTGAATACTTCCATAGCATTCTCAACAGATTGTCAGCAAACAATGCAGAAGTCATTGATTGAATAACTCAGATCCTTCTCTAGCTGAACTTCAAATGATGAAAAGGTTTTGAATTCAATTATGCTCCTTTCATGAGGCAAATCACCTGGTGCTTATTCTATTTTAATTGAGATTTATAAGGCAAGGAGTCTATTGTTCATACAAAAGCTGTCTAAAATTTTCCAGGTTATATGGCAAGAGGAGACTATTCCCCATGAGTTCAAGGATTCCTCCATTGTCCATTTCTTTAGAGGCAAAAGATATAAATAGTCCTATGACAATGACAAGGAGGTCTCTCTCTTAGTTATTGCTTAGTTATTATTCTTGCCAGAGTTCTCCTTAATAGGTTGATTCTTTACCTCAAATATGGTCATCTACCTGAGAGCCAGTGTGAATTCAGAAAGGTCTGAGAAATAGTTATTGTAGTATTTGCTGCCCAGCGACTCCAGGAGAAATGTCAGAAGGTCTATACCAAACTTTTTTCACAAATGACTGAGGACTTAATGCAATCTCTGAGGTTGTGATGCAAGGGTATAAATCAGTTCTCTGATGCTTGTGCTAATTTTGATCTGACAATTAACAGAGGTTCTCCACCAGCCAGCACCAAACTATCCATACATGGAACCATTGCTTACAGCAAAGGGAGATATTTTGAATTCTGTGGATATTGCTGATGAGGTTAACACACACATTGCCATAGCTTGGTGTTTGAAAGGTTCCCCCACAAAAGTTTGAGAAAGAAGTATTAGGCTGCCTAGCAAGCTGAAGGCCCACACAGCCATTGTGCTGATCTCATTTTTGTACCTCTGTGACATCTGGACAGTTTCCCAGTGCCACGCAGGAAATTGAATTGCTTCCATTTGAATTGTCTTAGGAAGAATCTGAATATCACTTGGCAAGATAAGGTACCAGATAAAGATGTGAAGTCCTTCCTTGAACTGAACTGCCAAGCATTCTAACCCAACTGCTGAGAGTTCAACTCAGATGTGCTGGCCATATTGTTCAAATGCCAAAAGCACATTTGCTTAAAAGACTATTTTACAGGGAACTCACACAAGGTTATGTACTCACATGGCCCAGTAATCTGTGACTATACAGTCCTACTTGATTAAGTCCAGTAGTGGATCAATACGAAAGCCAAGAATATGTATCCTATAAGTTAAACTGCATATGGAAGTTATTTGGTGGATGAATGTTTATAGCAATCACTTTAAGCTTGAGCCCACTCTCCCCAGGTACGGAAATAATAAAGGAGAAAATTCTCCATGTTTAGGAAATGTTTTTATACTTTTGCTATTACTATATCTTTTTGTTCTTGATATATCAGTAAGTATCATTTAAGGAAAGCTAGTTGATGTTAATAGCTTTGCAAAGATATACATCTAGATAAAAGATACTGATGCATTAATCACTGATTTTTATATAAAGGAATAACTCAACAGATTAGGGAGTTAAGCCCATAGAATTACAAAGACACCCTAAGCTCTTGGGAATATCCCTAGACCTCTGAGGAAAGGATGGAGAAATCTTAATTCTTGTTATCCAAACTGTTAATACATGTATGGGAGTTAGGATGAGGAACCTCAGAGTCCATAAAATTATAGGTAATAAATAATGTAGTGTTTTATCTGAAAATAAAGATAGAAATTAAATTATTTCTCATCCCTCTCAGCTCTAACAATTTATGTTCCGTGACTTGAAGAACATTTCTTGTTCTTTCAATGCTAGTTATTTTATACAGTCTATGGTTACAAAGTTCCTTCCAACCACAGCATGTTGTATTCATGATTTAGGTCCCTTCCCAGCTCTGACACGCTGTGAAAGATAGTTATATAACCAGTTGTTCAGTTAACAAATATTTAAGTACTGTGGTGTTCAACTAAGAGTTAATGGGACAGGGATCTGAATCATGTTATTTATGTTTATCTCAACATAGTTAAGTCGCTTAAATTGTTCTGATTCTCTTTCTGCAGGAGAGAACCTCTGAGGAAGACCCAGATTCAAGCCCATTTCTTACCATTACTGTTTAGGTAAGCCTAAGAAAATCACTTCACCTCTTAGTGGCCCCAAGCAAGAAAGAAGAAAAGCAAAGTTCAGGAATACTGACTGATCTACATTGGTAGAGGGAGTTTCCTTATGGAAAGTTCTTCATATCCTCCTGATGAGAAAATTCACAACAACAAAAAGAACTTAAATTAGGGGTTATTCTGAGTCTCTGATGAGATAATCCATGTAAAATACCATATAAACATCAGGATTACTCTTGAATAGACCTTTCCTTGTACATTTTCACTTCATTAACTCCATGTCATAACTGTGTGTACTGCAAAAGGGAAATTTAACAAGAAAACACAGTCTTTTGCTCATTCTACTTATTCCTATTGGTCTATTAATGGAAGAGTTTCCTATGATCAGTTCCCAGGCAGGCAACAACAACAATAATAAATGATTACCATCTATATAACACCTACTATGTACCCGTCACTAGGAGAGGTGTTTTGCACATATTGCCTCATTTAGTTCTCACAACAACCCTGGGAAATAAGGAAAATTTATTTCCCCATTTTACAGATGAGGACATTGAGGTATAGGATCTTCTCTTTTAATGACAGTGGTAGCAGATGCAGGACTGGATGTATGATTAGCACTCATTCTAAGTTGTGATGTTGACTAATGGTGGAATGTTGTTTTATAGGTAAATAGAGTGCTCCTTCTGTCTTTTATTGCAGTTACTCTGCATTTAGACCTGATGGTCTCTACTGATGCTCCCTTGACTCCTCCTCTCAGAGAGGTATGTTTGTCTTGAAGCAAACCCTGGAAAAAGATAAAAGAAATGGTGAAGGTTCCATTACAAATCTACTTCCTCACTCCCCAACTCACTGATTAGGGTAGAGGTCCTTAAAGAATAGCATATAAATTTTAAAAGCATCTGTGGATAAAGTTCTATGAGAGAGAGGGAGAGAGAGAGAGAGAGAGAGAGAGAGAGAGAGAGAGAGAGAGAGAGAGAGAGAGAGAGATGATATAGTTCTATATAGATGAATAAACATAGTTCTATGAACTAGGATGAAGAAAAACATCTTATTTTTATTTCAATATAATCCTGTGTCTTTTTAAATGTCAGCATTTAAAAACACTATTCTGAGAAGACCTGCAAAGGGTTCCATGACAAAACTAGCTTAAGAATCTCTGACCTTGAAGACTGCATATGTTTTCCTTGTTTTGGGAAAGAATCAATAATTCTATATTTGCAGCTCTAAGCTCCCAGCCATTTACTTCTGGGGAAAATTTATTCTAGTTGTTTGTTATTGCTGTTCAGTCATTTTTCAGTCATGTCTGACTCTCCTGACCCCATTTGGAGTTTTTCCGGCAAAGCTACTGGACTGGTTTGCCATTTCCTTCTTTAGCCTCTTTTTACAGATGAGGAAACTGAGACAAACAAGGTTAAGTGACTGGCCCAGGGTCGCACAGCTAGTAGGTATCTGATACCAGATTTGAACTCAGGATGTTGAATCTTCCTGACTACAGACCTGGTGCTCTATCCACTGTGCCACCTAGCTGCCCTCCTTTATTCAAAGCGTTTCCTAATTGACCCTCTCTCTACTGCATTTGAGCAATGACAAATGTGGATTAACATTGGAATAATTATCCTTGGATTATCAGATTTTCTGACAAAAAGAGAAAGATAAACAGATATGAAGTCCCCATCTCCTTTAACACAGGAAACCATTGAGTGTAGTAGAAAGAGAACCTGAAAAGAAAAGGAAAATGAAGAATCAGTAACCTGAATGGTGTTGTGTGGAGGGGGGATGTATTAGAAATGTAATACCATGATAATATCAACTCTGCCTTAGCTTCTGAAAGGGGAGTAGATTGACAGAGACCTATTATGGGAATTTTTGCTCTAATACTAGCACCCTTTTAGTTCAGGTTTGATGTTGTGATGGAATGATGCACTCACAAGTAACTGAATACTTAAGAAAGGAGTATTACTTTGTCCTAACATGGTAAGAATATGAAACAAGCATATAGTCACACTTAGATTCTTTGGATATGGTTTCTCTCATCACAATCTTGGGATCATCAGACTACAATGACTTGTGTAATCTTAAGCACCTACCAAGTCTGGGAGACCACTAGTCACTACCATATGTTGCTAGGACCTTGTATGCCCCAACATCAGGAGACTAGGACAGGGATGCTGGGAATAGTCAGGTTACATGGGGGAAGGAAGATGTCATGGAAGTCAGGGAAGCTGCCTCAGGAAAATATTGGTCCTCTTACATACTGGTCCTCTATGGCATGGTCCTAATGACCTTCTGGAGGACCTCATACCATTTACATGAATGGACAGTTCTCCTGTCATAGGTAATACTAAAAAAGGGAAAGGGAGGGGGAAAATGTGGAGAACAAAATCACTAATTCTAGGTCTTTCCTCCCTCTTTGGAAGGATCAAGTCTCAAGCCTGAAGTCTTTCAGTAGATAGTTTTCCCATCATGGGCAGTGTTAAGGAAAAATGACAACAGAAATGAACAAAACCAAAATGAGTAGTAATACAAAAGCCATAAGTCCTAAGAATTTTCTTCCTTCTTTAGAAAAACTAAGTCTCAAAATCATAAAATCTGGTCCATATGATGGGTAATCCACATCTTTGAAATTCACAGCAGGTCTCCAAATGTAAAATTGTGATAATAAACCAGAAAAGCACCAAGAACATCGAAGCCACAGCACAGATGATGACAATCCAGTAAAGTCACAAATTTCTTCTGATATAAGGTTGTGATGTTGAGCAGAACCATTTCTAGGAGCAACAGTACCTCACTTAGACATCTCTGCCAAGGCAGCAATTCTTCATCCTGTATCTGGTCATCTGTGGTAAAGTGGTTAAAAGGTCACAAGCCTCTTGTATGCAACCTATTCAAGGATCTAAGTTGATACTGAGGTTTTCACTGTGCCACAACTGACTCAATATTCCTTGATCCACCTGAAAAACCTCCCCCACCAGGAAACTTTTATCAGGGGAATGATACAAAATTATTGACCATTAGAGCTTCTCTGGAAAAGTTTCCTCTTTTTCCTCAATGGCTAAATAAGGACTTTTTCCCACCCTGACCCAATGATGCTTCCTAAGGTTTTTGTTTGAACTTCTCTTGTAACAAACTTACTTCATTGGTGGAGTGGGTCCACCACCTGCATTCTCTCTCAGGGCAGGGAGTCACTTTCTCCTCCTGGTAGTAGGAGGAGAAAGAGAGTACTCTCTGTGGAACTAGAAGAAGATTTGTGCTATATATAGGAGGCTGCCCAGGAGGGTATAAAAAGAACCAAAGCCACCATACCTTGGTCATTGTTGCCTGTGCTACATAAATTGGACTTCCAGAATAGTTAGACCATAAATAAGTTGGGCTGCTACATTCAGCAGCTACAGAGAAAGATTTTGGCTTTAACGGGCCATGCAATGAAAAATTGAGGGGCCAATAATGGAGATGGTGGCAGGACAAGTGAAGAGATCTTTCCTAATGGGAGTGGGAACTAAAGGGCTCCAGCTCATAGTCTCTGAAATCAGGTTCAGGTTCTGCTTCCTACTGACAAAGGAACCAGGAATCTAGAGGAGAGCAGACTGAGGCAAATACTGGAGAATTCCCACTGGTGGTTAGTGTAATGGTTATGGGATATGAAGATCTTCCATGCCCTTTGAACTTGCTGACATAGCAGGAAGGGGTGGGGCAGGAGAAAGCCAGAGTTGAGCTGGAGCCAGTTCTGTGACTGGAAACATGGTGGTGGTGCAAATTCCTTTTTTTGAGCCACCCAGAATTTCTACTAAGGACTCCTGCTGAGGATGGGAACTGTGGGGAGCCGGAGGTGCTGGGAGTGAGCTGCCTGGATGCCGAGCAGTTACTGTGAATGAGGAGAGGAAGACCTATGCCTGAGGTAGCCTGTTCTGTTTTGAAGGCTTGAGAATGTGGGTGTTTATTGCATTAACTATGTGTGCCAATTCTATAGCTACTATGATGGCTTTGACTTTCTGGTTTTGGGACTCAGTTTTCTGTTATTTGAATAAATGTTCTAGCTTTGTGATTAATAACCATATCAGCATATTTATATTTACCATAAGCATTGTGAATACTACGTTGTTGATACAGTTAGCCCCAGGCTTATCCTATCACATCTGTTTACCATCCTTGTAGCTTTCCTCCCAAAGTACCCCTCCATAGTCACTACTCTCCTATGTGTGTTGCATTCTTCTATCAAAGGCATTCTTAACCTGGGGTCTGTGAATAGTGATAGACAAATAAATAGATAGACAGATAAGCATATATAGATATAGATAAATATATATATGTATATGTTTATATGTACACATATACGTATATGTGTGCATATGTGTATATAAAACTCTATTTCAATATAATTAGTTTTCTTTGTAGTGACACATATTTTATTTTATGAATTTAAAAACATTATCCTCAAAAGGAGTTCATTGACTTCACTGGATGACCAAAGGTGTCCATGACAACTATAAAGGTTAAGAATCCTTGCCCTAAAAAAATAGCAACAAAATTCATTTGGAAGAACAAAAGGTCCAGAATATCAAGGGAATTAACGAAAAGAAAAGATATGGAAGGTGGCCTAGCCATACCAGATTTTAATCTGTATTATAAAGCAGTAGTCATCAAAATTACTTGGTACTGGCTGAGGAATAGAGCAATGGATCAATGGAATAGATTGGGTACATGAGGCTCAGCAGTCAATGACTATAGTATTCTGCTGTTTTGTAAACCCAAAGACCCCAGTTTTGGGGATAAGAACTCACTATTTGACAAAAACTGCTGGGAAAAGTGGAATATAGTATGACAGAAACTGGACATAGACCATTATCTAACACCATATACCAAAATCAAGTCTAAATGGGTGCATGATCTAGGTATAAAAGCTGACACTGTAAGCAACCTGGGAAAGCAAGGAATAGTTTACCTGTCAGATTTGTAGAGAGGGGAAGACTTTATTATGAAACAAGAATTAGAGAGCATTATAAAATGCAAAATGGGCAATTTTGATTACATGAAATTGAAAATTTTCTGTACAAAGCCAATATAACCAAGATTAGGAGGGAAGTGGAAAATTAGTAAATAATTTTTACAACCAATGTCTCTTATAAAGAACTCATTTCTAAAATATACAGAGAATTGAGTCCAAATTATAATACAAGTCATACCTCAATTGATAAATGGTCAAAGGATATGAACAGGCAGTTTTCAGAGGAAGAAACTAAAGATATCTACAAGCATGTGAAAAATGCTCCAAATCACTATTGATTAGAGAAATGCAAATCAAAACAACTCTGAGATTTCACACCTCACTGGTCAGATTGGCTAAAATGACAAAACAGGAAAATGACAAATGCTGGAGAGGAAGTAGACAAATTGAAACACTAATGCATTGTTGGTAGAGTTGTGAAGTGATTCAACCATTCTGCAGAGCAACCTGGAACTATACCCAAAGGACCAGGGTTGTATCCCAAAGAGATCATAGAGGTGGGAGGAAGACCCATATATACAAAAATATAGCAGCTCTTTTTGTGGTGGCAAAGAATTCGAAATTAAGGGGATGCCTATCAATTGGGGAATGACTAATCAAGTTGTGGTATATGAATGTAATGGGATACTATTTTGCTATAAGAAATGAGGAGCAGGTGGACTTCATATTTTCCTGGAGAAGCTTATACGAACTGATGTGGAGTGAGAAGAGCAGAACCAGGAGAAATCTGTACACAATTACAGACAGAACTTATGTGTGACAACCAACTTTGATAGACTTGGCTCTTCTCAGCAATGCAAGGTTATAAGACAACTCCAAATGACTCATGATGGAGAGAGATATCTACATTCAGAGAAAGAACTAGAAAGAAAAGAGTTTGAATCCTGATTAAAGCAAATTACCTGCTCTCTTTTTCTTGTTTGGCTTTGTTTCCTCTTTCCCATTGTTCTTTCTATCCATTACCATCCTTCTTTGTGACCTGACTAATGTCTAATGTGGAAGTATTTGCAGATCCTATACTTTTTTTTTTTGCTTTTTGGGGGGCAATTGGGGTTAAGTAACTTGCCCAAGGTCACACGGCTAGGTTTTTTTTGTTTGTGTGTTAAGTGTCTGGGCCGCATCTGAACTCAGGTCCTTCTGACTCCAGGGCCGACGTTCTACTCACTGCCATGGGCGGGGAGGGGGTGGGGAGGGAAAGGAAGGAGAGGGAAGGAGAGAAAATGTGGAACTCAAGGGATTGTGGAACTGAATCTTGTAAAATAAAATTAAACAAACAAATTAATAAAGACAAAGATTCTTTTTTTAAATTTAAAAATAAATAAATTAAATTAAATTTTAAATTAAAAAAAAAAGAATCCTTATCCTGCTAGAATATAAGATCCTTGAGGGGCAGGGACTGTTTTGGCTTCTTTCATTGCTAGGCTTTGTCATTGCTAGTGTTTGTCATATGGCTCTTCATTTCTTTTTTTTATTCAAAATAGAAACTTCTAGAAACAAAAATTTGCTATCTCAAATATTTTTGTCTCTAATCGTTGGAAAATGGGGAATCAGTAAATAAATTGTACAAGTGACTTGTCATGTTGATAATCCAGCATAATCAATGGGTAAGGGCCTCCACAATAGTGTTTTGAAAAGAAAAACAAATCTCATTTTAAAAGTTTGATGCATGGATGGGGAATCTGAGGCCTTGAGGCCACATATGGCCCTCTAGGTCCTCGAGTGTAGCCCTCTGACTGAATCCAAACTTTACAGAAAAAATCCCCTTAATAAAATAATTTGTTCTATAAAACTTGGATTCAGATAAAAGGCCACACCAAAGGACATAGAAGGCTACATGTGGCCTCAAGCCTGCAGATTCCCCATCCTGGTTTGGTGTAAGTCAATAAACTTTTACAACTAGCATTCATTCACTCATCTAACAAACACCTAAGCACCCACAATAATTTGTGTGATGCACTGGGTTGGGAATTGGGGGTGGAGGGGTGGGGAAGTAGGACTGAATCAAACATAAATAAGATATTCTTGCTCTTGGGGTGTTCACAATAGAGTAATTTAGATAAAACACAGGCACAGCTAAATATCCAGTCATATTCTCCAGCATCATTAGATAGTTCCAGGACAATATAAATTTATTGAAACAAAGTTGCCAGAGGCAGTATGTTCCAAAGCAACAATCCTCTAAATGGAAGGTAAGTTCCTGGGTGGCCACAGTTTGGAATATAAATACTTAAAATGGATGTCCTCCAGAGACCTGAGACTCTAATGAGCTTAGGTGGGGCTGCTAATAGACCCGGGTTTGAAGGCCTGGCACACCAACTCTTTGAGGACCCCTGAGGTTTGTGGCTGGCAGAAGGAAAGAGATGTGGGGCAGCTGGCTCAAAGACAAGTAAAAAAGAATCCAATAACATTCCAGAAAGAAGACGGCAAGGGGTAGGGAGAGATAATTAATTGTGCCTCAGTTATCTCTAAACCTCTGCTTTAAGATTTGGAGATGAATTAGGATGTGGTTTCTCATGTGTATCACATACACCATACATGCATAAATTCATGTTCTCAACCTGGCTCCAACCCAACTTATCAGAACATTAAATATTCTCCCTTCCATATACTCCACAGTCCAGTCAACCTGATCTTCTTCCAGCTGTTCAAAAACAGCATTTCACCACCTCTTTAAATGTGTACAACTGGCTCTTCCCCATGCCTGGAAATATACTCCCCCATTACCTTTATATCTTAGAATCCCTAATTTGAATAAGGAAGCTCAAGAGCTGCCTTTGGCAAGAAGCCTCTCTTGGTCCTCCAAGCAGCTACTGCCTTTTATTCTAAGATTCTCTTATGTTTCTTTTGTAAATCTTTTCTTGATACACTTATAGATAGGTAGATAGATCTATCTAATAAGCCTTATATGTATATCGTTACATGTATATATAATATCTACACACATGTATATATGATATATGATACATGTACTGACATTTGATAGATACTGATTATATATGACATATGCTGATATTTATAATATGTGTTATGTAGACTGATATAGAATGTATATTGTATACATATATGTACATTATCATATAGAATCTTGAATTTTAATATTATGTGTTTGTGTTCTCTCCTCTGATAGATTGTAAGTTCTCTGATAGTATTGATTGTTTCATTTTTGTCTTTGCATCTGTCATGCTTAGTGGAGTGCCTGGTCTGCCTTAGGTACTTAATAAATGCTTGTTAACTTAAAAATAGAATAAATTAGTCCCTGGGATGAGCACTGTCTCTGGAGTCAGGGGTCGTGGGTTCAAATTCTTCTTCTGTTGCTTATTATCTGTATCACTTTGTCCAAGTTACCTAAAGTCCTTGGGCCTCAGTTTCCTCATCTGTAAATTGATGCAGTTAAACTAGATGGATTCTAAGGTTTGTTCCAGTCCTAGATTTATAATCCTCTGATTATACAGCTATATATCATCCAAAGGGTGAGGAAGGACAGGTCCATAGCAGTCATGCATCTGTAATGTGTTACCATTAAAGAACTGTATAGTAGAAAAAGAGTAAAAAAAAGTCTGTCAGGCAACAAACTTCTTTTAAGCACCACTGTATACCAGGCACTGTGCTACCCTCTGGCATCAACTGTGTGAATGATAAGAAAAAGGATCTGGTGCCTATATCCAATCTTTAGGGCAATGGTTTGCCTACATTTGTAACTCTTTAGTTAGGTAGAACTCCTTTTTATTCACAATAATTATCTCACTATCTCAAATTCCACTCGCTGTAATTTGAGAATTAATAAATTTGAGTTTAGGACACTAATATAATTTAAGATTGCATGTGATTTATCCATGTCTCCCCTGCACCATAGATTTTTATATTTTTTTTCTTTTTTATTGCAAACTTCATAATGATTAATAAATTTAAAAGATGTTTAGATAAGGGCAAAAATACTACAATAAATTGAATTTTTATTTTGTATATTTTCAAAGAAATAATTATTATTTATAAAATTATAAAATCTTTTGCTCTGAAAAAAATTTCTGGGTGTTAAAAATGCTTTGTTGATGTTCTTTTTTCATGATTATCATTACTCATTAAGTCACCTGCTGTTAATTTTCCATAGTAATATATATATATATATATATATATATATATATATATATTTATTTATTTTCCTTTTTAAGTAAATCAGAAGTTAGCACATTGGTTGTCTGTGGATACAATTCACATTCTTTGTCTCTAGTGAGGTACAAAGGTGGGAGATAAGCTTCAACAACAGCTTTTTAAAGTCATGACCAGTCATGACTATTCAAAGTTCTAAGTCCTTTCAAAATTGTTTTCACCTGTTCCCTTTCATTTTATTGTAATGATTATTTTATAAAATACCCTCTTATGTTGATTCTACCTTGCATCACTTCATATCAATATTTCCCTATTTCTGTAAATGCATCATAGTTATTATGGTTTAAGATACTATAAAAATAATTGAATGCATATAAGTATATGTATATATTTGCATAAACATATATAAACATATATGCACATATATCCATATACATACATGCATGCATACACACAATTCATTAAGATATCTCCCACCTGGCACCGAATTTGTTTCCAGTTCCTTTTATCGAAAAAAGAAAAACCTTTCTAAATGTTTTTGTATGTATGGTTCGTTTTCCTCTATCCTTGACCTCTGCCAGTATGTTTTCTTGTAAATGGATTCACACTGTTTCCTTAAAATAGTGGAGTCTCGGGGCGGCTAGGTGGCGTAGTGAATAGAGCGCCAGCCCTGGAGTCAGAAGGACCTGAGTTCGGAGCCGGCCTCCGACACTTAATCCAAACAAACAAAAACCTAGCCGTGTAACCTTGGGCAAGTTACTTAACCCCAATTGCCCTAAAGGGGCGGCTAGGTGGCGCAGTGAGTAAGAGCGCCGGCCTCGGAGTTGGGATGACCCGAGATCAGATCCGGCCTCAGAAAATGAGCACCCACACATAAATAATGACTAGCCGTGTAACCTTGGGCAAGTTACTTAACCCCAATTGCTTAAAAAACAAAACAAAACAAAATAGTGGAGTCTCTTCAGGTACAACCCCGTTTTCTTTTGGGAAAACATTTGCATTCTTCAGTCTTCTGTTCTCCACACTCTTCCAATGTCAGTCTGACAATTCTTTCAGTAACATGGAAGTTTGACTGACTGTTAGGTGGCATAGTGGAGAAAGCACTGGACTTGGTGGGGGGGGGGGGTGAACATCCAATCAATAAACATTCATTAAGTGTCTACTATATCTCTGCACTATGCTAAGTGCTGGCATCACTTAGATAAATTATAAGTCAAGGAGCCGATATCTGTAAAAAATGTTAGGGGTGACAACTTGCCTATAAAAAGTCTTGAGTTCAAATACTGTCTCAAATTTGACACTAGATAAATCACAACCTCCCTCAGCCTCAGTTTCCTCTAAAATAGCACCTATCTCACAGTGCCATTGCGAGAATTAAATGAGGTAATAACTACAGAGCAATGTGCAATCATATTTTTTAATTGTTCTGTGTTATGGAAATGTTTATTGTTTTTTTTTTGTTGTTGTTCTGTGAATTGAAAACAAATTTTAAAAAATGCAAATCTTTAAGTGCTATATAAATGCTGTAATTCATCTGAGTTGGGGGGCTTCAATTCTTCACTGACAACTAAATCCTCCCTTACTACCTCCCTCCCTACTGGGGTTTGTGGGAAAGGTGTCACCTCCCTGTCAGTCTTTAGTGTTCAAGAAATTAATATAAAGATGTTCAATTTCCTTTGGCCCATTTTCACTGAAGGCTTCTTGCACTCTGATTGGAAGGTCCTCTGCCTTGCCAGAAATTAAACTACATTAAGGTTTGACTGCTTACTGGGTGGAGTCTGAAGTTGTCTCAGCTCTGGTGCATGCTTGAAGATCAAAAAGTTCTGAATTTAGTGTTTTTCACTACTTAGGACATTTCTAAGATTTTTATTTATTTATTTTTTTTGGTGGGCCCTGTTTAGTGTCATGATGCTAAGAATTTAACCTTCAGGATATAGGGTATCTTTGGAATACAACTGTTCCATATACTTTGTTATTAGTTCTCTCCTAGGGCCAGTCCTGACTTACTATAGTTTACCATCTCAGCCCCAGCTCTCTCCTCATCCTGAAGATACCTCTGCCCCTGCAGTCTGCCACCTCCTCCCACTGGTAAATTGCTGCCTAGAACTTCCCCTCTGCACTTTTAGCTCCCATTTATAAATTGTCCTTGAGGTTAAGGACTAACTTTCTTCTTGCTTATGTTTGTATTCCCAGGACTTAATACAATGCCTAGTACTTATCAAGCAATTTTGTCTATCTATCTATCTATCTATCTATCTATCTATCTATCTATCTATCTATACCAAAAGAAGTACTCTAAAACATCAGGTAAACTAATAAGAATATAAAATTGTAGATAAGACATGAAGACAAGATAAGGTTATAATCTGTACTTCTGGAGAGAAGACCCAAACTGAAGAAAGATATTGATCCATTAAGATATTTAAGCCCTACAGCCTTGCATATGCTTTCTGAGTTGGGTAGAATAACAAACATTATTATTCCCACTGTTCAAATCAGGAACCTGAGGCCCAGAGAAGGTTAGCAACTTGTCTTGTCACATAGCAAGTTGTTGTCAGCCTCCGAATTAGCCTTCAAGTCTACTGACCCCTAATTCGTTACTTTTTTTCCATTTTTCTACTCCACATAATGTCATTATTTTGAATTTCAATCCTAATAGAGAATTCTCAGAGTGGCCTTGATTGGTTGTGGTTGTGTGCTTATGAAATCTTCAAGTTTAAATACTTTAAAGGACAAATTTTATACCAGGAACCAAGCCTTGAGCTTGGAATTCTTGCAAAGTAATTTCAAATTTGTCACACATACATTTACTTCATTTGACTATTATTATTTAAATATATGTCAGTATTTTAATTATATTGAGCTTAATGTACATGAATATTTTAGTGTCCTTCATTTCATTAATGAAAAAGCACTTAAGCTTAAATTGTATAGCTTGTACTTTGATATCTCTAAAATAGATTTATAGTCATCAAAGAGCTGCTGTGGTTTTTCTATTGTTCTAAATTTTTTTAATTCATTATGTCTCCATAAAAATATCCATAGTAAATATCTCGGTTGATTCTACCTCTTTAATTGAATGTACTAACTCTTGACTACAACTCTTTTAGGATTTCACATTTAAAAAAACAAAAACATTGGTTTAATCCCATTTCTAAGTGATATAGAAAGAAGGAATTAAAACCTCCTAAAAATCAGCAAAGGAACAACAAACTGACCATGGCCCATTCAGGAGGTTCCATTAAGAGTACCTCAAACCCTCCAGAAGGGCCTACAGCAGCCCTACACCAGCCCCACAGCAGACCACAGAAACACTATATATTAGATCTAACTGGGGTCTTGGAATAACAAAACACAAAAACAAAAACCTAGATCATCCCAATATCAGGGCCTCAGAAAATAAAAATTAGAAAATAAAACCACAGAATTCTACAGCTTGGAGGAATCTTAGCATCACTGGGGACAATAGAGATGTAAGGAACATTGGAGACTATATGTAGTTAATTTTCCATATGTGACAGATGAAGAAACGAGGTCAGAGAAAGAAATGATTTGGTGAAAGTCACAGGGCTAATTAGTGGTAGAGTTGACACTTATCACCTTTGTTTCTTTGCTCCCAGACCTGTACTCTTCCCATTATGCCACTTTATTGATGACTTCATGAATAGGAGTAAAATGATAGCACCTCCCCTCTCACTCAGGTGGAGACAGTTTTGCTCAGAATTTACCCTCAGGATTGGGCTGCCCTGAGACAAAAAGAAGGAGAATGGAAGTAGTGATATTGATGATGTCTGTTGTCAAAATCCTGTTATTGTGGAAAACAGGGATTTCCTGGCCTGAAGTTTCTAAACTTACTCTCTTAATTAGTCAGTGTAATGATGGAAATAACTGTTCAGCTTTATTTAGTTTGGTATTGTGCAGTGTATATCCACCTGGCCTCATTTCACAACCTAGTATTTGTGCCATTAGTATATTTGGGAGATTGCCCATTGCCACTGAATTTTTATTTCCAGTTTCCTAAGAACTACTAGTCTTCATTCCCTGTATCAGTCCCACTTTTTCCTACCTCTGCACCTCTGCTCACACTGTTTCATCCACTTGGAAATCTATTTTTCTGCCCCCAATAGCCTCTTTTTATAATTTTTTTTTAATCTGTCAAAGTCTAACCTTGTGTAATGGGAATGGGAATTAGAAGAGCTTCCCTGCCTCTTAATAAGCCTGAGAAAATGTAAAGATCTTCCCTGCTTTGAAGATAAACTCTGGCCTCTAATAGGCTAAGTGTAATCACATGGAGCTTGGGGTGGGCAGAGCTTACTGACGAGTGGAGTAGCGCCCAAAGGAAGCTGGGAGTCAGAGGTAGAGTAGACCTTTTGGAGAAGAACATGCTTCTGTGGGTGATAGATAGGCTTGTGAGTAAAATTTTATTTTTTGCCACCTGCTATGACAGCTAGGCTTTTGTTGGTTTGTGGGAAGGCTTAAAGATGGTGGGACCCTCTGCTACATTGTGGTACATTAACTTCTATGTAGCAATGATGGATTTGTTTTCCTGGTGTTGGTATTTAGTTTTCTGGTGTCTGAATAAATGTTTTACTTTAGTCTTCCATATGGAGAGTCTGTTATATTTTGTGGTTGAGCACGATGTAGGTATATTTATAATGACCGTGGGCTGTGAATATTGCATTGGTACTACACCTTGTCAAGTACCAACTGTTCTATAGTCTTTCTTGATATACCTTCTTCCCACTCCCATATTAGAAATCATCTTTCCTCCATTAACATCTTCATAGCATTGCACTTATGCCTCTATATTGGTACATAGCACATGTTAAGTAACATCATAGGTATTTATGTATATGTTTTTATCCCCTCTTATTAGAATGTAAATTTTATGTAAATTCCAAGCCTTATACATCTATGTATTTTTCTTAGTGCCTAACATACCTTGCATATATTAAGAAAGTGGTAAATAATAAAACTTGGACTATCTATTCCAAGCCTTAAATCACAGATGAAGAAACAGATCGAGATAACTGGAGTGACTTGTTATAGTCGGGTTTAGTTAGTAGTAGAGCCTAGTCTCATGATTTCCAGCACCATGCACTTTCCACTAGGCCAGGCTTCCTGTTCATTATACACATGAATGAATGAATGAATATGCAGCAAAGAGGAAAGTGTGACTATGGTTTCATAAAAACAAAGTTTCTTTGGCTCTTCTTGACAAAGACCATGATGTGAGCCAGAGAATTAAACCTTAGTGGAATAACTTAGACCAAAATAGTGTAGAATGTTGTTGGACAAATTGAACCCAGAACTTCCTGGTTCTTAAACCAACTCTTTACTTAATCATTCTACCACTTAATAGTAACAATAAAAGCAATAAAATTTTGGTTTGAAGAAGAAGCATGGTTTGATGTGCATAGAGCTAGTCTTAGAAGACTTCGCTTTAAATACCACTTCTGATAAATACTGTTTGTGTAACTCTGGATGAATCACTTAAAACTTAGAACACTCTCAAATTTAGGACACTCTAAGGTGTTCTAGGCAACTCTGTAAGATATGTTACAAAGAATATTCTCACCTACAATGTGGGGGGGGGGCACATTTACTTATCTGGCAGTTTCCCATCATCAGTGAACTCATAGGTTTAGATCTTTTCCCTTTCCTAACTTTAACCCACAAGGCAGGTATAGTAGATATTTTAGACATAATAACAATTAATAGGGATGGCTAGAAGGTTAAGTGCATAGACTTCTGGGTTTGGAGTCAGAGAGACTCATGTTCCTCAAATCGGTCCTCAAACACTAACTGTGTGATCCTGAGTAAATCACTTAACTCTCTTTGCTCAGGTTCCTCATCTATAAAATGAGATGGAAAAGGAAATGCCCAACCACTGCAGTATCTTTGCAAAGAAAACCCCAAATAGGGGGCGGAGCCAAGAAGGCAGAGTAGAAACAGCTCATCCAAGCCACTCTGCCCCCACATTCCCCCCCAAAGATGTAAAAGGGGACTCTGAACAACTTCTGGAGCCCCAGCACCCACAGAACAACACAGAGAAGCTAAACTCCCGCTGAGGACAGCCCAGCAGCCCTGCAGGAAGAACCAGCAAAGTGGTCTGGGACCTGGCAGCGTGCAGTGCGCAGAGCGCAGGAGCCGAGCCGAGCCCAGGTCCGCATGAGCCGAGGTTTTAGCCCCAGGGCAGCAGGGTCAGCAGCCAGCTAGAGGAACCCCAGAACACCAGGAGCGGTGGTGACTCCAGAATTATCAACATAGACTTGCCTGGGACAAAGTAAGAGGTTAGTGTCCTATGGACTTTGGGACTGGTATTAGGGAATGCGTCTGCTCCCTCCCCTGGGGGCTAGAAGCCGCTGAGGACAAACCCCATTTTGTAGTTCTCAGAGGCAGCTCCCGCTCCCAGCCTGCAAATTTCTAGGGAGATGCAGCGATCAGTCTTGGGGGGTAATCACTCTTGCTTTAACCTCCCTGGATCTGGATTGTGATCTAGGGTGGAAGTCGTGGGTGGGTTTACAGCTTGCCAGAAACGGAAGTTGCCCCCCACACGTTCGGGACGAAAATTCCTCTATCTGGCCTTAAAGCCATAGTGTGGCAACAAGCCCAAAAGTCAAGTAATTAAGTGGCAACATGCCAAGGCAAAGGAAACAGAAAAATGCAACCCTAGACTCCTATTTTGGGGCATAGAGCAGGAAAAGGACTGTGAGGTCAGAAGTCCTGCTCCAAAAGCCCCAGGGGAAAACATGAGCGGGTTGCAGGCCATAGAGGACCTTAAGAAGGACTTTAAAAATCAAATAAGAGAAGTGGAGGAAAAATTAGAAAGAGAAATGAGAAGGATGCAGAAAAGTATGAAATGAGGGTCAACAGCCTGACTGAGGAAAACAACACCTTAAAAAATAGACTAACTCAAATGGCAAAGGAGGCCCAAAAGGGCAATGAGGAGAAGAATGCCTTAAAAAGTCGAATTTGCCAGATGCAAAAAGAATCTCAAAAGTTCACTGAGGAGATTCATTCCTTCAGAGTTAGACTGGAGCAAATGGAAGCTAATGACTTTATGAGAAATCAAGATGCTGTTAAGCAGATCCAAACAAATGAAAGATTAGAAGGCAATGTGAAATATCTCATGGGAAAAACCACTGACCTGGAAAATAGATCCAGGAGAGACAATTTAAAAATTATTGGACTACCTGAAAGCCATGATCAAAGAAAGAACCTAGAAATCACCCTTCAAGAAATTCTCAAGGAAAACTGCCCTGATGTTTTAGATCCAGAAGGCAAAATAGAGGTTGAAAGAATCCACCGATCACCTCCTGAAAAAGATCCCAAAAAGAAAACTCCCAGAAATATTATAGCCAGGTTCCAGAATCCCCAGATCAAGGAGAAAATACTACAAGCAGCCAGGAAGAAACAATTTCAATATTGTGGAAACACAATCAGAATAGCCCAGACCTGGCAGCTTCTACACTGAGGGATCGAAGGGCATGGAATATGATATTCCAGAGGGCAAAAGAACTGGGAATGAACCCAAGGGTCACCTACCCAGCAAAACTGAGTATTTTGTTTAAGGGGAAAATATGGTCATTCAGTGGAATAGAGGACTTTCAAGCATTCTTGAGGAAAAAACCAGAATTGAATAGAAAATTTGACATCCAGACACAAGAAGGAAGAGATGCCTGAGAAGGTAATCAGGGAAAAGAAATCAAAAGGAACTTATCAAAGTTGAACTATTTACATTCCTATATGGAAAAGCAATAACTGTGACTGATGATATCTTTCTCACTATGAAAATAATGGAAGAAGGGGGTGTGGTCATATGAATACATATGTGAATGTGTGTGTATATGGTTACAGTTATATATGGATAGAGGGCATAAGTTGAATTTGTTGGGAAGGGAGAATACTCAAGGGATGAAATTATGAGGTGAGAGAGGAAAGTGGCAAGAGGAGATGGGGAGAGACAGGGTAGTGTAAACTATCCCATGCAGAAGAAGCAAGGGGAAGTGGTTGCAAAAGAGGGGAGAATAAGGAAGGCTAAAAAGGCAAAACCACATTCAAACTGAATTTGGTTCAGGGAAAAAATGACATACATACTAAATGGGATATCTCAACCTGCAGCAGGATAGGGGGAAGGGGGATGAGAGGAGGGATGATGGATGGGAGGGCATCCTTGGGGGGAGGGGAGGTTGGAAGTACCCACTATAGAAGAGGGACAGGATCATGTAGGGAATGGACCAGGTGGGGGGTGGGATGAGTGGGAGGGAATTATAAGCAGCCTTGTACAATATATCTACTATGATAATGTTTTGCATAGCTAGACATGTACAACATATACTGAATTACTTATCTCCCAAGAGGGAATGGGTGACAAGGGAGGAAGGAAATGGATCTGAAATTCGAGGTCTTAACATTAAATGTTTCAAATATATATAAATACTATTATTAATACTCTTTTGCTTGTAATAGGGAGATAAGATGTGCAGGCATTGGGACACAAAGACTCACCTTCCTCTAATGGAAAAGTCGATGGGGGTATGGGAGAAGGTATGGGAGAGAGCAGATTGGAGGAAGAGATATCTTGTGGGACTACTATTCTGGGAGGTTGGGTAGGGGAATAATGGGGGGAAAATGATTGTAACTCAAAATCTGGTGGAAATGAATGATGTAAAACAGAAATTAATAAAGCATTTGTTTTAAAAAAAAAGAAAACCCCAAATAGGATCATGAAGAGTTGGGTACAACTGAAAAATTACTGAACAACAAAATAATAACTAATTTTCTAAGTGGCTCAAGATTTATAAAGGTTTTTTTTTTTTTTACAATAACCTTTGAGGTAAATAGTGAAGTCATTATTTTATAGAGGAGGAAAACAATACTCAGAGAGGTAAGGGACATGCCCAGGGTAACATGCCTAAGGAAAGCTGGAGGTAGCATATGAACTAGGATTAGGGTGCCAGAGCTGTATTCATACTTACTACTCTTGCTTTTAAATCCTTTAAAATTCTTGTGTCTTTATCATGTTTCCATTGTATTTTATATGGGAAAAAAAGCAGTGAGGCTAGGATGAAGAATCAACCAACAGCTAAAGCAAGATTCAGAATAAAATTAATAGCTGGCATTTACACAGGACTCTGGATAGCTTTTGCATAGCACTTTGCATGTTTTATTGTGATTGTTCCTCCCAATTACCCTGTGAGATGGATGTTACAGGTATCATTACCTCTTACTCAAGTGCTACTCAGAGAATTTAAATGACTTGCCCTAGAGCAGACAGCCATTGGAGGGGAGGTTTGAACTCTTTTTATTCTCCAGACTCCAGGTCCAATACACTTTCCATTATACCATGCTGCTATGGAGTGACCACTTAGAATGATGCTTACAATGATGAACCAGAGTTGTCAAGAATGACAATGGCAACAAACATTACCAATCCCACCACTATTCAGAGCATCATCATATATACAAAATTTTCCTTAAAAACAAATATGGAAGATGAATATTGCCAAATATCATTATACCATTTTTGACAAAGGAGGAACAGAAGTCTTGAGATTAACCCGAAGTCACATACAGTAAATAATGTTTTTCAACTATGGTCATCTAACCCCTTGGGCTTTCCCGTACCACACCAAGCTGCCTCAGAATATCATGTCCAATATAGTAAGATATACAGGCACTGGGGTATAGAAATACGTCTTGCCCTACTAGAAAGTTAGGAGGGTGATGGGAGAGGATATAAGAGAGAACAGATTGGGAGAAGGTATACTCAGTAGGCTTGCTATTTTGGGGTGAGGTAGGGGAAAGGGGAGAAAAAAGTGTAACTCAAAATCTTATGGAAATGGATGTTGAAAACTAAAAATAAATATTATTTAGAAAGAAAAAGATGCTTAATTTCTTTCTTTTTTTTAAACAGATGCTTTATTAACTTCTGTTTTACATCATTCATTTCCACCAGATTTTGAGTTACAATCATTTTCCCCCCGTTATTCCCCTACCCACCCTCCCAGAATAGCAGTCCCACAAGATATCGCTTCCTCCAATCTGCTCTCTCCCCTACCTTCTCCCATATCCCTTCGACTTTTCCTTTGGAGGAAGATGAACCTTGAGTCCCAATGCCTGCACTTCTTATCTCCCTATTACAAGCAAAAGAGTATTAATGATAGTATTTATATATATATTTGAAAAATTTAATGTTAAGACCTCAAATTTCAGATCGATTTTCTTCCTCCCTTCTCACCCATTCCCTCTTGGGAGATAAGTAATTCAGTATATGTTATACATGTCTAGCTATGCAAAACATTATCATAGTAGATATATTGTACAAGGCTGCTTATAATTCCCTCCCACTCATCCCACCCCCCACCTGGTCCATTCCCTACATGATCCTGTCCCTCTTCTATAGTGGGTACTTCCAACCTCCCCTCCCCCCAAGGATGCCCTCCCATCCATCATCCCTCCTCTCATCCCCCTTCCCCCTATCCTGTTGCAGGTTGAGATATCCCATTTAGTATGTATGTCATTCTCTCCCTGAACCAAATTCAATGTGAATGTGATTTTGCCTTTTTAGCCTTCCTATTCTCCCCCTCCCTTGCAACCACTTCCCCTTGCTTCTTCTACATGGGATAGTTTACCCTACCCTGCCTCTCCCCATCTCCTCTTGCCACTTTCCCCTCTCACCTCATAATTACATCCCTTGAGTATTCTCCCTTCCCAACAAATTCAACCTATGCCCTCCATCCATATATAACTGTAACCATATACACACACATTCACATATGTATTCATATGACCACACCCCCTTCTTCCATTATTTTCATAGTGAGAAAGATATCATCAGTCACAGTTATTGCTTTTCCATATAGGAATGTAAATAGTTCAACTTTGTTAAGTTCCTTTTGATTTCTTTTCCCTGATTACTTTCTCAGGCATCTCTTGCTTCTTGTGTATGGATGTCAAATTTTCTATTCAATTCTGGTTTTTTCCTCAAGAATGCTTTAAAGTTCTCTATTCCACTGAATGACCATATTTTCCCCTGAAATGAAATACTCAGTTTTGCTGGGTAGGTGACCCTTGGGTTCATTTCCAATTCTTTTGCCCTCTAGAATATCATATTCCATGCCCTTCTATCCCTCAGTGTAGAAGCTGCCAGGTCCTGGGCTATTCTGATTGTGTTTCCACAATATTGAAATTGTTTCTTCCTTGCTGCTTGGAGTATTTTCTCCTTGATCTGGGGATTCTGGAACCTGGCTGTAATATTCCTGGGAGTTTTCTTTTTGGGATCTTTTTCAGGAGGTGATTGATGGATTCTTTCAACCTCTATTTTGCCCTCTGGATCTAAAACATCAGGGAAATTTTCCTTGAGAATTTCTTGAAGGTTGATTTCTAGGTTCTTTCTTTGATCATGGCTTTCAGGTAGTCCAATAATTTTTAAATTGTCTCTCCTGGATCTATTTTCCAGGTCAGTGGTTTTTCCCATGAGATATTTCACATTGCCTTCTAATCTTTCATTTGTTTGGATCTGCTTAACAGCATCTTGATTTCTCATAAAGTCATTAGCTTCCATTTGCTCCAGTCTAACTCTGAAGGAATGAATCTCCTCAGTGAACTTTTGAGATTCTTTTTCCATCTGGCAAATTCGACTTTTTAAGGCATTCTTCTCCTCATTGCCCTTTTGGGCCTCCTTTGCCATTTGAGTTAGTCTATTTTTTAAGGTGTTGTTTTCCTCAGTCAGACTGTTGACCCTCATTTCATACTTTTCCTGCATCCTTCTCATTTCTCTTTCCAATTTTCCCTCCACTTCTCTTATTTGATTTTTAAAATCCTTCTTAAGGTCCTCTATGGCCTGCAACCTGCTCATGTTTTCCCCTGGGGCTTTTGGAGTAGGACTTCTGACCTCACAGTCCTTTTCCTGCTCTATGCCCCCAAAATAGGAGTCTGGGATTGCATTTTTCTATTTCCTTTGCCTTGGCATGTTGCCACTTAATTGCTTGACTTTGCTAGAGGAATTTTCATCCCAAACGTGTGGGGGGCAACTTCCGTTTCTGGCAAGCTGTAAACCCACCCACGACTTCCACCCTAAATCACAATCCAGATCCAGGGAGGTTAAAGCAAGAGCAATTACCCCCCAAGCCTGATCGCTGGATCTCCCTACAATTAATTCTCAGGCCAGGAGCTGGAGCTGCCTCTCAAAACTACAAAATGGCATGTCTCCTCAGTGGCTTCCATCCCCCAGGGGAGGAAGAAGATGCATTCCACAGATACTGGTCCCAAAGTCCATAGGACACTCACCTCTTACTTTGTCCTAGGCATGTTTATGTTGATATTCTGGAGTTGCCACAGCTGCTGGTGTTCTGGGGTTCCTCCAGCCGGCTGCTGGCCCTGCTGCCCTGGGGCTAAAACCTCGGCTCACCGAGACCTGGGCTCTGCTCGGCTCCCCGAGCTCTGCGTGCTGCTCGCTGCCAAGTCCCAGACCGCTGCGCTTGTCCTTCCTGCAGGCCTGCTGGCTGTCCTCAGTGGGAGTTTAGCTTCTCTGTGTCGTTCTGTGGGTGTTGGAGCTCCAGAAGTTGTTCAGAGTCCCCTTTTACATAGTTTGGGGAGAATCTGGGGGCAGAGTGGCTTGGATGAGCTGTTTCTACTCCGCCATCTTGCCTCCGCCCCAAGATGCTTAATTTCAAAAGAAAAAAGTTACCTCTTAAAGGGGTAAGTTTCAGCTCTCGGGTTAAACACACTTATGAGGGAAATGCCATCTACTAAGTTTGTAGAGACAAGGATGTGTTAATGAAGCTGTAACTAGAAAAAGACAAATGAACTGAGCTCCTCTGATGGGAAGATATGGATCTCTATCATACCATGGGACATAAACTTATATTAGTGAGTATATGTTGGGATTCCCTACTCCTATCTATCCTCTCTGTATACTCTCTTCTCCAAGTTTCTACTCTAGGAACTTGAAGACTAAATGTCAATCAGGCATAATCTCCAGACCTAAGGAACAATGGAAGGCTAGGGGTATTGGAAGAAAGACTCTACTTTGAATCAGCAGACCTGGATTTGAGTCTAAAACTTTATTACTTACTAGTTGACCAAATTGTTTAAGAGGTCCTGTGAAGTAGCAAACAAGGAAGCCCCTGACTTTAGAGTCAGAAAGATCTGGGTTCAGGTGTCAGTCACTTAATATATGTGCTGCTCTTCAAAATAAGGGAGTTAGGCTTGATGGCCACTAAGGCCCAATACTTCGCATAGTGCCTGGAGCATAGCATAGTAATATGTATATATATATATGTATATATGTGTGTACATGCATACATACATATATGTGCACACATGTATACACATGTATATGTGTACATATACATATATGCATATGTATGTGTGTATGTGTATTGTATGTATATGTGTGTGTTTGTGTGTAGATATATGTGTATTGCCTATGATATGTGTGTATATATGTATGTGTATATATGTACATGTATACATACACACAATGTATAAATTATATAATATAAATAATAATAGTAGTAGTAATTAACATACCTGGATTTATGTATCTATGTTAGCTATAGATACTCCCGAGTCATCTCCAGTCATCCTGATCTATATCTTGCCACTGGTATCAGATGACTCCAGAGGAGAAAGGGAGACCAGTGACCTTCTACAGCCTTTCTCACTTAAATACAATTCACTTTCAAGCCATGGCATCATCTTCCTGATGTCATGGTCCTTTTTGAGAATAATGAACAAACTACAACAACAACAAAGTAACAAATACTACTACTACTACTACTACTACTACTATGATTACGACTACTTCTGATACTACTACCACTATAGCACTAAACTTCTGATTCTATGACCTTGAACATACATCATTTCATACCATTAGGCTGCAGATTCCTCTGGCTCTGGCTTTTTTTTAAGTTATCTTCTCTAAGATTTCTTCTGGTTCTGATGTTTTATTCTCTATGATTCTAGAATTTTTTCTACCTCCAATAATTTATGATTTTTAAGAAGTCAAAATTTACCTTTTCTAAGAAGTCATGAGCCCTAGAGGGTCAAGTTCCTGAGATGGTTTTGATAGGTCCTTTCTGGGCTTGGCAGACACTGTACTATGTGATAATGTTTGCCTGCTGAGGGCTTTGGTTCTTGGCATATCTTATTAAATTAGGAAGTACAATCCAAGCAAACCTGGAGCTTGCCAGGGCCCTTTCTCTCCAGGTATCCTCAGGCTGAGAAGCACTCCCACAGCGGAGCACGTAGGCAGAACTTCTCAGGCCACACCTTCTGACACCTCCAATGTTCTTTGTAAGCCTGCCAAGTACTACAGCCGTGTAATTAATTTTGTTGGCAGAGAAATTGCCCAAGACCTCTGTGTTTTCCTCTTCTCTGTGGCTTAGACCTTTGAATCACATGATCAGAGATTTATGCAGAAAGCAACTTTAAGAATTCATCCACCTAAAATCCACTGCGCTTCCCCACTCCCCATTGAATAGGTGAAGATATCAAGGTGGAACTGATTAGCCCTTGGTCAGTTGTAATATCAAAGAAAGAACTGCATCTCAGTCCCCTGAATACCAGCCGTATGCTTTAACTTTGTATACTTCACTGGCTCCAGCACTGTCCACATTTTAGAGAAAGAGAAGAAAACCAAAGTCCAGAGAACTCTAGTGACTTGTCCACAATCAAGAGACACGGACAGGAATAGAACACAGCCCTTCTGGCTCCAGGCCCAGGTTCTCCCCAATGTACTATGCAATCTTTCATTGTTACATTGTTTCCTAAAAACTTAAATATTAGTCCATTTGGTTCACATATGTACCAATATTAGGGCAGAGATACTCAATTTGAGATTCAACAATTCTTTTTTGGATGGTGGATGAGATAAGGTGAATTTTTTTTTCTTTTAGTACTGTTATTTTATCACAGAAAGAGAGCTCCTAGTGAGAAATTCTATCAGTGAACATCTTCATTTGAGAGTTTACTGGAACTCTGAGAGGCAAAGTGATTTGGTCCAGGGTCCCACAGCCTTGATGGTAAAGAGGAAAATCTTTAACCCAGATCTGCCTGGTTCTAAGGCTAGTTCTTTATCTCCTGAACTATCTATATAGTGTGTGTATGTCTCTCTGTGTATACACACATACACAATGTGTACATATACATATGTGTGTGCATGCATACACATATATTTATATATGAGATATATTCTAGTTAAAATATTATATACATCTAGTCAGTGTGTGTATATGCATATGCATATATACAGTGGGTGTAAATAGATGCATATAATATTTTAGCAGTGCATATTGAACGTAATTATCTTTTCTTGATGACTCATACTTATTATGTTTGTGTAAAATCAGTTAATGCAATATTCAAAAGCTCAAATTAATCAGGTTTTTGATGTAGGAATTACTATTCGGACTTTCAAAAATGATCTTAAGAATGATCTCAAAACTATGCCTATCCTCATATCCTTGCCCTGCTGCCAGCTCACTCTTTGTTGTATGGTCAGTGAATTAAATGTGCTATTATTTTCATACACACGCACACAAACACACATTTATATCTATATTTGTATCTCCTAAAATCTTAGTATATAGATTATCTGTAAACCTTGAAATTTAGATTATTTATTGTTATACTATGGTGTTCTATATTATAACTTATTATACAAATGTTACACAATGTTTCTTATGTTTCTTGTGTTTGCTGTATTATGGAGAGAGACAAGATTTTTTTCTCTTAGTGAAGAGAACTTTAGATAAGAAGTCCCCCTTTAGCAATGCAGCTCAGCAACTTCTCTGCAAATTATTGCCTTAGAAATTTGCCTAGAGTACTGAGAGGTTAGGTGACTATTTTTGATAGCAGGGAATATAGGTGAGTCATCCTTAATGCCAGTGGAATCTAGGTTAAAGTCCTTTCCCTGTCAAATACTGTGACACTTGGCAAGATATGTATGCTTACATACACACATATTATGGTTATGTTACATACACATACATACATATTTATTATCTTTAAATATAGCTATGCATGTGTATTTTATGAATCATGTGTGTGTGTATGTGAAAGATCTGTGATCTTATTTGTGTAGGAACTCTCATGGCCACAAGACTAGTAAGCATGAGAGCAGGATCAGAATCATAGCTTTCTTATTTGACTTTGTGTCAAATATTTTAAGGCTCTCTACTATGTCTATCTTTCTGCCTACTTGTCTGTCTCCTACACACATAAGGAGAGAGAAATAAAGAGAGAGAGAAGTTTTTTTTTTTAAAGAGAAATATTAGCCTGTGGAGTTCAAGTTCTAGTTATGAACTTTAATAATTATGTAGCTGATGGAAAAGGAAGTTTCCACACTAATATAACCACAGACTTTTTCTATGTGCATTTATATTTATATGTATGTTTCAATCATCAAGAGTACCCCTCCCAAACCTTATTAGAAAATCTTCATCAGTTGCTATGGCGTTAAAAAAAATAAAAGGAAACCTATTTGCTGGTGACCAACTCTCTGATGATGAATTTCTTTCCTTGCTAAACTAGGATGCTCTTCAAATGATAGATCCACCACTGTGTAAGACAGACAAACCATTAAATCAGTGAAGACTCAAATTTTGGGTTTTTAAAAAATTTTTCCCCTCATATTTATGGTCTCCTCAAAAATAGAAGTAGGCAATGTACAATAAAATATAACTAAGGTATGCGACAGACATTCATTTCCTACACATAAAAGAAATACTTAACACAAAACACTCCCAGGTGCATATTGACTTCACAAACTAAACAAGCAATGATAACTACAGTTATGCTCTGCCAGAAGGTTGACACTCAAAAATAAAATCTAAACATGAAACAATTTACAAGACCATTGAATAGGTATTTTACCTTTCTCTTGAGCTTTTAGTTGTCCTACTCAAAATTCATGTCTTCTTGCAAAATAGTCTGGGTACTAGGCTCATTTTCTTCTTCTTCTTCTTCTTCTCCTTCTTCTTCTTCTTCTTCTTCTTCTTCTTCTTCTTCTTCTTCTTCTTCTCCTTCTCCTTCTCCTTCTCCTTCTCCTCCTCCTCCTCCTCCTCCTTCTTCTTCTTCTTCTAAAATTTATTTATTTTTAGATTTTGACATTTACTTCTACAAGATTTTGATTTCTAAATTTTCTCCCCCTCAGTTTCATTCTCTCTCCCCAAGACAGAATGGAGTCGATATAGGCTATAAATATACATTCATATTAAATATATTTTCACATTAGTCATGTTGTAAAGAAGAATTAGAACCAATGAGAGAAATCACAAGAAAGAAGAAACAACAAAAAAAGAGAGAGCAAATAGTATGCCTCGATCGGCATTCAGATTCCATAGTTCTTTATCTAGATATGGATACTATTTTCTCTCATGAATCTTTAGAAGTTGTTTAGGTCCTTGTATTGCTGAGAAGAGTTAAGTCCATCAAAGTTAGTCCTCCCATAATGTTGTTGTCACTATGTAAAATGTTTTCCTCGTTCTGCTAGCTTCACTCAGCATCCTTTCATGTAAGCCTTTCAAGGTTTTTCTGAAGTCCATCTGCTCCTCATTTCTTATGGAACAATAGTATTTCATTACATTCATGTATAAGCTCATCTTCTTGATTGTGGTTATCTTTTCCCAAAAGCATTGTAGTAGTTGAGATATTTTGAAACACAGCACTGACTATGAGAAGACAAAATCTCCAGAACTATTAGTTGATCTTATGTCTGGACATATCTTTCTCAGGATCAATACTCATTCACCTAATGTCATGAAAAAAAAAAAGAAAGAAAAACAAGGAGGAGGCATCCCAAAACTCAGGCTCACCCTTGCTTAGTCAGGACATGGGTTTTGGTTGTCTTGTCTTATAGCCACATGGCACTGGGAGGAAAACTAAGATTAGCTGCTCTTTTCCCACTCATAGGAAGTCCAAGAGCTGCATGATCAAAGGAAAAGAAAGGACCATGTGTGTAATCAGTACCCTTTTTAAAGACCATTTGATCCATTGACTTTTCTAGGATTCATAAGCTTTTCTTGTTTGGCAATAAGGGGATTGGCTTATATTCTCCAAGCCGTCAGTGCTAAGTTAAGCACATGTTGGAAATGGGAGGGACACATTTCCCTACATTTCTTTTCAGTTACTAGTTAAACAGAATAGATTCATCTCAACCTTTTGTCACAAAAGGTTCCTGATACATTTTGGAAATTACCCTGATATCAAATCTTGTTTAGGATGATGTCTTGATAAGTCCTAGAGGGAACAAAGCTCTCATATAAACACTGTATCAGAATTCTAAAAAAGGTACTAGGGAAGAATGATAAAAAAAAGCCAAGATAAACAGCAATAAGTTCCTCTTTCTAGGGTAGGACTACACAAGAAAATTTCTTCAGAAGAGGAAACCTGTACAACAAAATGGAGCTGAAAGCTAGTCATGGCTAGTTATAGAAGGGGTCAGAGGTAGCTCACACTCAAGGAGATAGGATTGGACAGCATGCCCTCCCCTAGGGCCTCCCAAGAAGCCTGGACCCAGCACTGTCAGAGCCCATGAACCAGGGGCTCATGAAGTGTTCTGAAGTCAGCACTCAGAGCCTCAATTTCAGAGGGCCAAAACTACACTCACAGTAGGAAACAGAACTAGGACAACACATAGAAATCTAACCCGGATGGGCCATATAAAAGAACTAAAACTAGAAGTCTTAGCTGAGACACATCAAAAGATAGAGCCAATTCAGAGACCAGGAAGCCAACAAAGCAGTGTCCTTATAGGAGGAAAAGGTATAACATCAGGTTAGAGTTTGTCAGGACCATAGCAGGGGGTCAGGATCCACATCCACTTAGGGTTCCTGAAAGTAAAACACAGAGAAGATTCAAATATGTGTTAGTCCCTAAGGAGGTAGAACCAGATGCCAGGGAATGTGGTGAAAAGATATGCTTAATACTAGTCATCTAATTTAGAACTGAGGTATCAGTGGTGTCTAGAAAACAGGAAAGGTAGGATCAAGCAGAGCTTGTTTATCCCATCCAAAATTAAAGGAAGGAATGGAGTCAGGGACTGGTGTAAATTTCTAACCCAGAAATGAAGGATTGGGACATGAGTAGACAGAAGAAAGTACCAAGCACAATAAAGAAATAATATGAATTGAAGGAAGCCTATTAGTTAAACCTAGCACAAGAGAATATCTCCAGAACAAGTATAATCAGAGCCTCAGAGAAAGAATGACTTGGCTTACAAAGACTGCAAGAATATCCAAAAGAAATAAAGCAAGAGAAAAAAAATATTAGAACTATGGAGGGAAATATATATATATATATATATATCTGAGAAGAATAAATAATAGCTTAGGTGGAAAATATGACCAAGGTAGTGTATTCCTTCAAAAATAGGATAGAGCAAACAGAACTCAATGATTCCATGAAGCAACAAGAAATACTGCAAGAAAATGAAAGGACTGAAAGAAAGAAAGAAAGAGGAAAAAAAAAGGAAATAGGGGGAAATTGTAAGGTATCAATGATCAAAAACAATGTCTGACAGATTGAGAAAAGAAAATTTAGGATTTATTGTATTCCCTGAAAACCATGACCAAAAGAAGAAACTAGATAGCGTAAAAATACCCAGATATATTAACGCTAGAGGACAAAGTGAAAATAAGAAGTATCTAATGGTTACTCCCTGAAAGAAACTTTAAACTGAGAATATTTAAGAATATAATAGACAAAGTTCAGAGTTTCTAAGATTTTGAGTGCTGGTACTAACTCAGGCTGTTTCTTTTAGGTTCAGTACTGAAACAAAATGAGATATTTGTGATTCACTAAAAACTTAACAAATGAAATATTATTTAGTCATAGCAAGGGAAGAATATTCACTATGAATACACTGTGAGGATTACATATTGAATACTGAATTACATCTGAATACTGTATGGGTCTTACTGTCAGTTCATGGCCAGAAGCCTAAGAGAGGGAGCTTCAGCTCATCATGGTTTCTGATAGGTTCTCGGCTAGCCTCATAAACAACCTGAGTCAGTCCCTTTTGTCAATCAAGCCCCAAGAAGACTTTAATAACCCTTAAGGAAAATGATTAACCAAATCAGTATGAGGTAGTGCCATGGGAAGAACTAGCCCAGCCTTCACGGTTGAATTCTAAGAAATATTACTTCTATCACATGATACAAAGAAAAATTTAGAATTTATGAATCAAGGAACCATAATAAGAATTATCAAAAAAGTACAACTATTAATTATAGAATGGAAAGAAAAAGTTGGAATATAATATTCCAAAAGGTAAAAGAAAAGTCTATGACACTGTATGACTTGGATAACATGGTTAACCTCCTAAGTTCTCATTTGCCTTTACTATAAAATGAAGAAGTTGGCTAGGTGGTCTCTAAGGGTACTTCTAAAACTAGGCCTTTGAACCTATGATTGTATCCTATAACCAGAAAAATGCCCAATCACATATAAATATACTGAAAAAATGAAAATAAGCTTTCATGAAAAAAAAGTATTATTAATAATATAGAAGATTTTGAAGTATTGCTGACAAAAACACCAAAGGACCTGGTTAATATGGAAAACAAGAAAAACCTAAAATGTGAAATATATTTGAATAATTAGAATGGGCTAAAAGATGATGTAATAAAGCAAAATTAATAATTGAATAGACAAAAAAGTAGAAAAAGTATACCAAGAGGAATTACACACCTAGAAATATTTATGGGAATAGATTAGATTCAAAGTAGTGTAAGTAAAACCATGGACAAAATGCTGAATTACAAAAGATTTTTTAAAAATAAGATTAAAGAAATAATTGCAGGAAAACATATCTAATAATTATTACTTTGAATTTGAATAAATTAAGTCAAAATTAATGACAATGACATAATTGATAAGAAAAAATCCAAGGGAGTAGAAACAACTCTTCCAAGCCTCTCTGCCCCCAGATTCCCCACAAACTATGTAAAAGGGGACTCTGAACAACTTCTGGAGCCCCAGCACCCACAGAACGACACAGAGAAGCTAACCTCCCGCTGAGGACAGCCCAGCAGCCCTGCAGGAAGGACCAGCGCAGTGGTCTGGGACTGGCAGCGTGCAGAGCACAGGAGCCGAGCCGAGCCCAGGTCTGGGTGAGCCGAGGTTTTAGCCCCAGGGCAGCAGGGCCAGCAGCCAGCTGGAGGAACCCCAGAACACCAGGAGATGTGGCAACTCCAGAATTATCAACATAGACATGCCTAGGACAAAGTAAGAGGTTAGTGTCCTATGGACTTTGGGACCTGTATTTGGGGAATGCCTCAGCTCCCTCCCCTGGGGGCTAGAAGCCGCTGAGGAGACACGCCACTTTGTAGTTTTCAGAGGCAGCTCTGGCTCCCAGCCTACAAATCGTGGCGAGATCCAGCGATCAGTCTTGGGGGGTAATCGCTCTTGCTTTAACCTCCCTGGATCTGGATTGTGATCTAGGGTGGAAGTCATGTGTTGGTTTACAGCTTGCCAGAAACGGAAGTTGCCCCCCACACGTTCGGGACGAAAATTCCTCTAGCTGGCCTTAAAGCCATAGTGTGCCAACAAGCGCAAAAGTCAAGTAATCAAGTGGCAACATGCCAAGGCAAAGGAGACAGAAAAATGCAACCCTAGGCTCCTATTTTGGGGGCATAGAGCAGGAAAAGGACTGTGAGGTCAGAAGTCCTGCTCCAAAAGCCCCAGGGGAAACCATAAGTGGGTTGCAGGCCATAGAGGACCTTAAGAAGGACTTTAAAAATCAAATAAGAGAAGTGGAGGAAAAATTGGAAAGAGAAATGAGAAGGATGCAGGAAAAGTATGAAATGAGGGTCAACAGCCTGACTGAGGAAAACAACACCTTAAAAAATAGACTAACTCAAATGGCAAAGGAGGCCCAAAAGGGCAATGAGGAGAAGAATGCCTTAAAAAGTCGAATTTGCCAGATGGAAAAAGAATCTCAAAAGTTCACTGAGGAGATTCATTCCTTCAGAGTTAGACTGGAGCAAATGGAAGCTAGTGACTTTATGAAAAATCAAGATGCTGTTAAGCAGATCCAAACAAATGAAAGATTAGAAGGCAATGTGAAATATCTCATGGGAAAAACCACTGACCTGGAAAATAGATCCAGGAGAGACAATTTAAAAATTATTGGACTACCTGAAAGCCATGATCAAAGAAAGAACCTAGAAATCACCCTTCAAGAAATTCTCAAGGAAAACTGCCCTGATGTTTTAGATCCAGAGGGCAAAATAGAGGTTGAAAGAATCCACCGATCACCTCCTGAAAAAGATCCCCAAAAGAAAACTCCCAGAAATATTATAGCCAGGTTCCAGAATCCCCAGATCAAAGAGAAAATACTACAAGCAGCCAGGAAGAAACCATTTCAATATTGTGGAAACACAATCAGAATAGCCCAGGACCTGGCAGCTTCTACACTGAGGGATCGAAGGGCATGGAATATGATATTCCAGAGGGCGAAAGAACTGGGAATGAACCCAAGGGTCACCTACCCAGCAAAACTGAGTATTTTGTTTCAGGGGAAAATATGGTCATTCAGTGGAATAGAGGACTTTCAAGCATTCTTGAGGAAAAAACCAGAATTGAATAGAAAATTTGACATCCAGACACAAGAAGGAAGAGATGCCTGAGAAGGTAATCAGGGAAAAGAAATCAAAAGGAACTTATCAAAGTTGAACTATTTACATTCCTATATGGAAAAGCAATAACTGTGACTGATGATATCTTTCTCACTATGAAAATAATGGAAGAGGGGCAGCTAGTTGGCGCAGTGAATAGAGCGCTGGCCCTGGAATCAGAAGGACCTGAGTTTGGAGCCGGCCTCCGACACTTAATCCATACAAACAACAACAAAAAAAAAAACCTAGCCGTGTAACCTTGGGCAAGTTACTTAACCCCAATTGCCCTAAAGGGGCGGCTAGGTGGCGCAGTGAGTAAGAGCGCCGGCCTCGGAGTTGGGATGACCCGAGATCAGATCCGGCCTCAGAAAATGAGCACCCACACATAAATAATGACTAGCCGTGTAACCTTGAGCAAGTTACTTAACCCCAATTGCTTTTTAAAAAAAAAAAAAAGAAAATAATGGAAGAAGGGGGTGTGGTCATATGAATACATATGTGAATGTGTGTGTATATGGTTACAGTTATATATGGATAGAGGGCATAGGTTGAATTTGTTGGGAAGGGAGAATACTCAAGGGATGAAATTATGAGGTGAGAGAGGAAAGTGGCAAGAGGAGATGGGGAGAGACAGGGTAGGGTAAACTATCCCATGCAGAAGAAGCAAGGGGAAGTGGTTGCAAAGGAGGGGGAGAATAAGGAAGGCTAAAAAGGCAAAACCACATTCACATTGAATTTGGTTCAGGGAGAAAATGACATACATACTAAATGGGATATCTCAACCTGCAGCAGGATAGGGGGAAGGGGGATGAGAGGAGAGATGATGGATGGGAGGACATCCTTGGGGTGAGGGGAGGTTGGAAGTACCCACTATAGAAGAGGGACAGGATCATGTAGGGAATGGACCAGGTGGGGGGTGGGATGAGTGGGAGGGAATTATAAGCAGCCTTGTACAATATATCTACTATGATAATGTTTTGCATAGCTAGACATGTACAACATATACTGAATTACTTATCTCCCAAGAAGGAATGGGTGACAAGGGAGGAAGGAAATGGATCTGAAATTCGCGGTCGTAACATTAAATGTTTCAAATATATATAAATATTATTATTAATACTCTTTTGCTTGTAATAGGGAGATAAGATGCGCAGGCATTGGGACACAAAAATTCTCCTTCCTCTAATGGAAAAGTCGATGGGTGTATGGGAGAAGGTATGGGAGAGAGCAGATTGGAGGAAGCGATATCTTGTGGGACTACTATTCTGGGAGGCTGGGTAGGGGAATAATGGGGGAAAAATGATTGTAACTCAAAATCTGGCAGAAATGAATGATATAAAACAGAAGTTAATAAAGCATTTGTTTAAAAAAAAAGAAAAAAATCCAAGAGATTGTCATATGAAAGAAACATTTAGAAAGTGAAGATATACAAAGAATCAAAATGACCAGCTAGAACAAAATTTACTATACATTATGTGAATTAATAAAAACAATAATTGCTATCATTCTATCCAAGTGAAAAAGGAAAGTGACAATAAGTATATCACTTTATTTTTAAATTAAATTTTATGCTTATTTTTAGTTTACATCATTCATTTCCACAAGATTTTGAGTAACAAATTTTCTCCCTGTCTCTCCCCCACCCACCACCCCAAAACAATGATCCCAATGTATACACCCTCCCCCAATCTTCTCGCTCCTATATCCTCCCCATTCTGTCTCCAAATTTCCAGTAGGGCAAGATGGATCTCTATACCCCAGTGCCTGTATATCTTTTTTCCCAGTTGCAGGTAAATAAACATAATCATCATCATTATATATATATATATATATATATATATATATATATATATATATATACATATATATGTATATATATATGTATTAAACTTTTGATTTTATAATTTTGAATTCCAGATTCTTTCCCTTCCTCCTTCATCACTCACCCTTACTGGAAAGTTAAGTAATTCAGTATAGGTTGTACATGTGTAGCTATGTAAAACATTTCTGTAGTGGATATATTGTGAAAGAATGATTATATTTCTCACCATACTACCCCCCCTACTTGTTCTATTTTCAGCTTTGACCCTTTCCCTTTTCAAAAGTGTGTGCTTCCTACTTCCCTCCCTCCCAACCTTCCATCCACTCTCTATCAAACCCCCTCTCTTCCCCTTCCCCCCTACTCTTATGTAGGGTAAGATACCCTACTTATTGTGTATGTCATTCCCACCCTAAGCCAAATTCAATGAGAGTAAGGTTGACTCATTCCCTTTTGCCTTCTTGTTCTTCCCTTCCATTGTAACAATTTTCCCTTGCCTCTTGTATATGAGATAATTTATCCTATTCTGTCTAACCCCATCTCCTCTTATTATATTCCTCCCCCACCTCTCAAGTACATATTTAAGAATCATTCCTTTCTGTTAAATTGTTCCTGTGCCCTCTATCTATGTGTACCTGTACACTATATGTGCACATTCACATATGTATTCATATGCCCATATACCCTCCTATATAGACATATTTATGTATATGTATATGTATGTGTATATGTATATATATGTACATGTATATGCATATGTATATACACATTTATATTCCCTTCATCAATTCTCATACTGAGAAAAGTTTCATAACTTACAATTATCATTTTGAATGTAAGAATGTAAAAACTTCAACTTTGATAAGTTCCTTATGATTTCTTTTCCCTCTTTACCTTCTCATGCTTCTCCTGCTTCTTGTATCTGAGTGTCAAATTTTCTATTCAACTTTGGTTTTTTCATCATGAATGCTTGAAAGTCCTCTATTCCACTGAATGACCTTATTTTCCCCTGAAACATGATACTCACTTTTGCTCGGTAGGTGATTCTTGGTTTTAATACCTTTGATCTCTGGAATATCATATTCCAAGCCCTTTGATCCCTCAGTGTAGAAGCTGCCATATCCTGTGCTATCCTGATTGTGTTTCCACAATATTCAAATTGTTTCTTCCCGGCTGCTTATAATATTTTCTCCTTGATCTGGGAACTTTAAAACCTAGCTATAATATTCGTAGGAGTTTTCTTTTTGGGATCTTTTTCAGGAGGTGATTGGTGGATTCTTTCAACCTCTAATTTGCCCTCTGGTTCTAAAACATCAGGGCAATTTCCCTTGAGAATTTCTTGAAGAATGATTTCTAAGTTCTTTTTTGATGGCTTTCAGGTAGTCCAATAATTTTTAAATTGTCTCTCCTGGATCTGTTTTCCAAGTCAGTGGTTTTTCCAATGATATATTTCACACTGCCTTCTATTTTTTCATTTCTTTGGATCTGTTTAATAGTATCTTGATTTCTCATAAAGTCACTAGCTTCCATTTGCTCCAATCTAATTCTGAAGGAATTATACTTTTCAGTGAGTTTTAGAGATTCTTTTTCCATCTGGCAAATTTGGCTTTTTAAGGCATTCTTCTCCTCATTGCCTTTTTGAGTCTCTTTTGCCATTTGATTTAGTCTCTTTATTAAGTTGTTATTTTCTTCAGTCAGATTGTTGACTCACTTTTCATGCTTCTATTTTCTTGCATCTTTCTCATTTCTCTTCCCAATTTTTCCTCTACTTCTCTTATTTGGTTTTCAAAATATTTCTTTTTTTAAATTTTTCAGTATTATTTATTTATTTTTAATTTTCCACATTCACTGTCATAAGATTTTGAGTTATAAATTTTTCCCCTTCCTTCCCTTCTCCCCTCCCCAAGATGGCATGCAATAGACTATACATGTACAATCATATTAAGCATATTTCCACATTAGTCATGTTCTGGAAGAAGAATCAGAAATTTGAAACATTTAATGTTATGACCTCAAATTTCAGATCATTTCCTTCCTCCCTTGTCACCCATTCCCTCTTGGGAGATAAGTAATTCAGTATATGTTGTACATGTCTAGCTATGCAAAACATTATCATAGTAGATATATTGTACAAGGCTGCTTATAATTCCCTCCCACTCATCCCACCCCCCACCTGGTCCATTCCCTACATGATCCTGTCCCTCTTTTATAGTGGGTACTTCCAACCTCCCCTCACCCCAAGGATGCCCTCCCATCCATCATCCCTCCTCCCATCCCCCTTCCCCCTATCCTGCTGCAGGTTGAGATGTCCCATTTACTATGTATGTCATTTTCTCCCTGAACCAAATTCAATTTGAATGTGGTTTTGCCTTTTTAGCCTTCCTTATTCTCCCCCTCTTTTGCAACCACTTCCCCTTGCTTCTTCTGTATGGGATAGTTTACCCTATCCTGTCTCTCCCCATCTCCTCTTGCCACTTTCCTCTCTCACCTCATAATTTCATCCCTTGAGTATTCTCCCTTCCCAACAAATTCAACCTATGCCCTCTATCCATATATAACTGTAACCATATACACACACATTCACATATGTATTCATATGACCACACCCCCTTCTTCCATTATTTTCATAGTGAGAAAGATATCATCAGTCACAGTTATTGCTTTTCCATATAGGAATGTAAATAGTTCAACTTTGATAAGTTCCTTTTGATTTCTTTTCCCTGATTACCTTCTCAGGCATCTCTTCCTTCTTGTGTCTGGATGTCAAATTTTCTATTCAACTCTGGTTTTTTCCTCAAGAATGCTTGAAAGCCCTCTATTCCACTGAATGACCATATTTTCCCCTGAAACAAAATACTCAGTTTTGCTGGGTAGGTGACCCTTGGGTTCATTCCCAGTTCTTTTGCCCTCTGGAATATCATATTCCATGCCCTTCGATCCCTCAGTGTAGAAGCTGCCAGGTCCTGGCTATTCTGATTGTGTTTCCACAATATTGAAATTGTTTCTTCCTGGCTGCTTGTAGTATTTTCTCCTTGATCTGGGGATTCTGGAACCTGGCTATAATATTCCTGGGAGTTTTCTTTTGGGATCTTTTTCAGGAGGTGATCTGTGGATTCTTTCAACCTCTATTTTGCCCTCTGGATCTAAAACATCAGGGCAGTTTTCCTTGAGAATTTCTTGAAGGGTGATTTCTAGGTTCTTTCTTTGATCATGGCTTTCAGGTAGTCCAATAATTTTTAAATTGTCTCTCCTGGATCTATTTTCCAGGTCAGTGGTTTTTCCCATGAGATATTTCACATTGCCTTCTAATCTTTCATTTGTTTGGATCTGCTTAACAGCATCTTGATTTCTCATAAAGTCACTAGCTTCCATTTGCTCCAGTCTAACTCTGAAGGAATGAATCTCCTCAGTGAACTTTTGAGATTCTTTTTCCATCTGGCAAATTCGACTTTTTAAGGCATTCTTCTCCTCATTGCCCTTTTGGGCCTCCTTTGCCATTTGAGTTAGTCTATTTTTTAAGGTGTTGTTTTCCTCAGTCAGGCTGTTGACCCTCATTTCATACTTTTCCTGCATCCTTCTCATTTCTCTTTCCAATTTTTCCTCCACTTCTCTTATTTGATTTTTAAAGTCCTTCTTAAGGTCCTCTATGGCCTGCAACCCGCTCATGTTTTCCCCTGGGCCTTTTGGAGCAGGACTTCTGACCTCACAGTCCTTTTCCCGCTCTATGCCCCCAAAATAGGAGTCTAGGGTTGCATTTTTCTGTTTCCTTTGCCTTGGCATGTTGCCACTTAATTACTTGACTTTTGGGCTTGTTGCCACACTATGGCTTTAAGGCCAGATAGAGGAATTTTCGTCCCAAACGTGTGGGGGGCAACTTCCGTTTCTGGCAAGCTGTAAACCCACCCACGACTTCCACCCTAGATCACAATCCAGATCCTGGGAGGTCAAAGCAAGAGCGATCACCCCCCAAGACTGATCGCTGGATCTCCCTACAAATTTACAGGCTGGGAGCGGGAGCTGCCTCTGAAAACTGCAAAATGGGGTTTGTCCTCAGCGGCTTCTAGCACCCAGGGGAGGGAGCCGACGCATTCCCTAATACCAGTCCCAAAGTCCATAGGACACTAACCTCTTACTTTGTCCCAGGAAAGTCTATGTTGATAATTCTGGAGTCGCCACAGCTCCTGGTGTTCTGGGTTTCCTCCAGCTGGCTGCTGGCCCTGCCTCCCTGGGGCTAAAACCTTGGCTCATGCGGACCTGGGCTTGGCTCGGCACGGCTCATGCACTCTGTGTGCTGCACGCTGCCAGGTCCCAGACCACTGTGCTGGTCCTTCCTGCAGAGCTGCTGGGCTGTCCTCAGTGGGAGGTTAGCTTCTCTGTGTTGTTCTGTGGGTGCTGGGGCTCCAGAAGTTGTTCAGAGTCCCCTTTTACATCGTTTGGGGGGGAATGTGGGGGCAGAGTGGCTTGGATGAGCTGTTTCTACTCCGCCATCTTGGCTCCGCCCCCCTCCCCCCAAAAAAATATTTCTTAAGCTCCTCTATTCCATGTGACCAATTCATATGTTTCCTAGAGGCTTTTGGTGCAGGAGTTCCGACTTCATTGTCTTCCTCCTGTTCCATGCATTGATCCTTTTTGTCCCCAAAATAGGAGTCTAAAGTCGGATTGCTCTGCTTCCTTTGCTTCCTCATGTTGACACTCAATTACTTGACTTTTGAGCTTTTTGCCATAGTAGAACTCTGCTTCCAGAGAGGGGAGCTTTGTCCCAAATATCTGGGTTTTTTTTAGCTGCCAGAGCTATTAGTTGGCTGCCCTGTCTAAAGCCTCCACAAGCTCTGGCACACTGGTCATGCACCCCAGGACTTCCGCTCTGGACAGTAATCCAGATCCAACCATGTTAAAGCAAGTGTGATTACCCCTCAGATTGGTTGTTTGGTCCCCCTACAATCTGCCGGCCAGGAGCTCTGAAGCAGCCACATGGTAGTGGTTGCCTGGCCTTTGAGCCTTAGCAGCTTCTTGCCCCAGAGGGCAAAGGCCAGACTCCACTCCCAAATTCCCTGTTCCCCCCAAGTCTAAACTGACCTCTCACTTTGTCTTTGGCATCTATGGGTTGATATTCTGGAAACTGCCATAGCTGCTGGTGATCTACTCTCCCAATCTCTCTCCAGCTGGGGCTCGTTGGGTCAACCTGAGGCTAAAACTTTGGGCTTACACAGGCATGGGCTCTACTCCTAGAGTGCTGCTATGGCCCCTTCCTGCCAGCCTGCCAGGCTGTCTTCAGTAGGAAGTTAGTTTCTCTCTATCATTTTTGTGGTTTCTGTAGCTCTAAAGTTTGTTTAGAGTCAGTTTTTACATTTACTGGAGGAGGTTGAAGCAGGAACCATGCAGAAGTCCTGTTTCTACTCTGCCATCTTGGCTCCCCCCCCAGTATGTTACACTTAAAGAAAAAGTATATATTATAACATTTAAAGGAACTATTGGCAATAAACCAATATCTGTTTTATACATTTATGTACCAAAGAATATATCGTTTAATTCATAATTGAAAAGTTAACTAATTTCAAAGAAAAAATGGTAATGGGGGTAGCTAGGTGGCACAGTGAATAGAGCATTGGCCCTGGAGACATGAGGATCTGAGTTCAAATCCAGCCTCAGACACTTAACATTTATTAGCCATATGACCTTGAGCAAGTCACTTAACCCCAACTGCCCCTCCAAAAAGGAAAAAAAGAAAAGAAAAATGGTAATGCAATAACAACAGGTGACTTTAATGTTCCTCTCTTGGTGCCAGACAAATCTAACAATAAGGTAAGTAAAGGGAAAAATACAAACTGCCTTAAATTTTAGGAGATTTTAGGCCAAAAGTTTACTTAAATCATCTGAGTGGGTAGGCTATAATAATGCAGTCTAAGTTTTGGAAGCTTCTAACAAGTTGAAAAGTCTTAAATTATGGACCCTATAATGAATGCCACCTGAGAACCAATCTAGCTAAATTCAGGGATAGTCATGAGGCTCTTTTGTTATTGTTGTTGTTATGTAAACTCATAATGTAAGTACTTATGGTAAGAAAATCATGCTTCTTTTGAGGTATTTGATAGTCTTTTCTTTATGAGACAAACATAACCTACCACTGGACATCTCTTCAGCTTTATGGGACCCACCAGAGCCTGTGCTCTGTTGACATAGTCTTTAGATTCCTCTTTCAAATCAATGACATTTAGAGACTTTGGAGAGGGACTGCAAATAGAGGACCACCCTAGCTAAGTTCATCACCATTAGCTTAGTCACCATGTGATGAAATTCTTGGCCACAGTGAGAAACCATTTGCTAAGGGGGTGATTGGTTGTGATTTGCATGAGTGGAAGGAACACCCACACTAACAAATTCACAAATCTTTTGAAGTTTTAAAGCTTAAGATGAATAGCTCCTTACAAGCAAACCATGTAATTTCAAACCAAAGCTGGATATTTTCATCAAGGGAGCAATAAGACATCTCTGTAAGTCTTGCAAAACAGAGTTCCTCTAGGCTTGGCACTTTGAGGACCCCGGCACCTACACCTACTTGCTTTTGCTAAGGGGATATGCCCCTTTCCTCCACCCTAAAGAAGAGGATGTATAGTCAAGGGACAGAAGTAACACAACCTTTTTCTCCACTCTTCTCTTCCTCTGGCATCAGGGTGGATATAATTCTGCTCATGTATTATTGATAGGCCCAAAAGCCTGCCAAGTCAGGCTGCTTTTTTTGTGACAGACAAAGGCGGGTACAAGGATGGCACCTCTCAGTGCTTGGGGCCCTGCTTTCATTAAGAACATTTTCTGCCTGTTCTCCAAGGGCATCCTCTGTCAGTGACTGCCACACAACAGGAAAAAAAAAAAATTATCGCTTTGAAGTCCAGTGAATAGAAACAAAATGAATTAGCGTTCAGGTGTTCTCCAAACTGATCACAAAGGCCCAATTCAGAACTGTCCTTCACACCTTTTCACTTGTCCTTGTATAATACCAACACATCTTTGTGGCTCTGTGCCTTTATTTCCCTGTTCACTATTTCCCTCCCCAGGCCCTTGATTTCTTAATGCTTGCCAGTCCTCCAGGAAGACACAAGCACTTTCAGTTGTTGAGTGATTAAATATTTATAATCAGGGCAATGAGTGGGGTGTTGAATAATAAATGCTAAGGTTGAAGTGGCCTTAGATAATTTCTGCGTATTTCTTCATCCATGTCCCCTTTGATTCTTAGGGAAAAATCCCTTTAATTAACAACTTTTATTTTTTTGCAGCTGTGACAGTTGATAGTCCTTTATCACATTTTTGTTCATGAACCTTCACCTTTCCACTGTGCCGGAGCTGTTATTAAAACCTTCAAGAGACATGTAAACACTCTCTTGGTTGTTGCATCCCACCTTATTTATCCATCCTCTATCCTAATGAAGTGTACTTAGTTCAAAAATGAAAGATTCTATACTAGAGATTCTCGGCAGCACCATTTCTATGCATGAAGAAGTTTGGGTATAGCAATGACAAGAACAGAACTGAGTAAATGACTGTACTTTCATCTTCAAAGTACTTTAAACCTATTAGCTAATTAAAGTATAAAACCTTGGAAGGGAACTTTAACACCCCCATATTTAATTCAAGGATTAGGCATTTCATCAGTAAAGGTAATCAGCCTCAGTATACCTTAGTAGCATTTTTTTCATGAAAGTCCTGGGATTAAAATATTTATCAGTTGATGGTCCACCCTTTTGATGAGGCTTTCCTCACTTAACTGTCCAGGGAAAAAATGTATTGTCAACCAATCTTGGGACTTTGATTTGAAGACTTCAAAGTTCAATAGAACTGGATCAGAGCTTGTAATCTCCTGTTATAGCCTTCTAGGAGCCAAAGGCACCTTCATAACATGATTAAAATAAAAGGAAGATTTTTTCTTATATTTTTTAAACAAATGTTTATTAACTTCTATTTTTCATCATTCATTTCCGCCAGATTTTGAGTTACAATTTTTCCTCCATTTTTCCCCTACCCTCCCTCCCAGAATAACAGTCCCACAAGATATCGCTTCCTCCAATCTGCTCTCTCCCATATCTTCTCCCATACCCCCTTCGACTTTTCCATTAGAGGAAGGTGGCTCTCTGTGCACCAATGCCTGCACATCTTATCTCCCGATTACAAGCACAAGAGTATTAATAATAGTATTTATATATATTTGACACATTTAATTTTAAGACCTTGAATTTCAGAACCATTCCCTTCCTCCCTTGTCACCCATTCCCTCTGGGAAGATAAGTAATTCAGTATATGTTGTACATGTCTAGCTATGCAAAACTTTACCATAGTAGATATATTGTACAAGACTGCTTATAATTCCCTCCCACCCATCCCACCCCCACCTGGTCCATTCCCTACTTGATCCTGTCCCTCTTCTATAGTGAGTACTTCCAACCTCCCCTCCCCCCAAGAATGCCCTCCCATCCATCATCCTTCCTTTCATCCCCCTTCCCCCTATTCTGCTGCAGGTTGAGATATGCCATTTAGTATGTATGTCATTCTCTCCCTGAACCAAATTCAATGAGAATGTGGTTTTGCCTTTTTGTCTTCCTATTCTTCCCCTCCCATGCAGCCACTTCCCCTTGCTTCTTCTACATGAGATAGTTTACCCTACCCTGTCTCTCCCCATCTCCTCTTGCCATTTTACTTTCTCATCTCATAATTTCACACCTTGACTATCCTCCCTTCCCAACAAATTCAACCTATGCCCTCCATCCATATATTACTGTAAACATAGGTACACACATTCACATATGTATTCACGTGGCCATACACCCTTCTTCCATTATTTTCATACTGAGAAAGGTTTCATCAGTCACAATTATTGTTTTTCCATACAGGAATGTAAATAGCTCAACTTTGATAAGTTCCTTTTGATCTCTTTTGCCTGATTACCTTCTCAGGCATCTCTTGCTTCTTGTGTCTGCATGTCAAATTTTCTATTCAACTCTGTTTTTTTCCTCAGGAATGCTTGAAAGTCCTCTATTCCACTGACTGACCATATTTTCCCCTGAAACAAAATACTCAGTTTTGCTGGGTAGGTGACCCTTGGGTTCATTCCCAGCTCTTATGCCCTCTGGAATATTATATTCCATGCCCTTCAATCCCTCAGTATAGAAGCTGCCAGGCCCTGTGCTATTCTGATTGTGTTTCCACAATATTGAAATTGTTTCTTCCTGGCTGCTTGGAGTATTTTCTCCTTGATCTGGGGATTCTGGAACCTGGCTATAATATTCCTGGGAGTTTGCTTTTGGGGATCTTTTTCAGGAGGTGATCTGTGGATTCTTTCAACCTCTATTTTGCCCTCTGGGTCTAAAACATCAGGGCAATTTTCCTTGAGAATTTCTTTAAGGATGATTTCTAGGTTCTTTCTTTGATCATGGCTTTCAGGTAGTCCAATAATTTTTAAATTATCTCTCCTGGATCTACTTTCCAGGTCAGTGGTTTTTCCCATGAGATATTTCACATTGCCTTCTAATCTTTCATTTGTTTGGATCTGCTTAACAGCATCTTGATTTCTCCTAAAGTCATTAGCTTCCATTTTCTCCAGTCTAACTCTGAAGGAATGAATCTCCTCAGTGCACTTTTGAGATTCTTTTTCCATCTGGCAAATTCGGCTTTTCAAGGCATTCTTCTCCTCATTGCCCTTTTGGGCCTCCTTTGCCATTTGAGTTAGGCTATTTTTAAGGTGTTGTTTTCCTCAGTCAGACTGTTGACCCTCATTTCATACTTTTCCTGCATCCTTCTCATTTCTCTTCCCAATTTTTCCTCCACTTCTCTTATTTGATTTTTAAAGTCCTTCTTAAGGTCCTCTATGGCCTGTAACCCACTCATATTTTCCTTTGGGGCTTTTGGAGCAGGATTTCTGACCCCACAGTCCTCCCCCTGTTCTATGCTTTGATCCTCTTTGCCCCCAAAATAGGAGTGTAAGGTTGCATTTTTCTGTTTACTTTGTTTCCTTTGCCTTGGCATGTTTCCCCTTAATTGCTTGACTTTTGGGCTTGTTGCCACAGTATGGCTGGGCTGCCAGACTGGAGAACTTTTGTCCAAAACGTGTGGGTGGACAAGTTCCATTTCTGGCAAGCTGGAAACCCACCCATGACCTCCACCCCAGATCACAATCCAGATCCAGGAAGGTTAAAGCAAGATTGATTACCCCCCAAGACTAATCTCTGGATTTCCCTACAGTTCGCAGGCCAGGAGCTGGAGCTGCCTCCGAAAACTACAAAATGGCATGTCTCCTCAGTGGCTTCTAGCCCCCAGGGGCGGAAGCCAACGTGTTCCCCAAATACTGGTCCCAAAGTCCATGGGGCACTAACCTCTCACTTTGTCCTAGGTATGTCTATGTTGATAATTCGGGAATCGCCACAGCTGCTGGTGTTCTGGCATCTCTCCAGCCAGCTTCTGGCCAGGCTGACCTGGGGCTAAACCCACAGCTCTGTAGGATCTGTGCTCGGCTCCCCATTAACTGCGTGCTACATGCTGCTGGCTCCCAGAGCTCTACTCTGGTCCTTCCTGCAGGCTGCTGGGCTGTCCTCAGTGGGAGGTTAGCTTCTCTGTGTTATTCTGTGGGTGGTGGGGCTCCAGAAGTTCTTCAGAGTCCCCTTTTAAGTAGTGTGGAGGTAATCTGGGGGTAGAGTGCCTTGGACGCACTGTTTCTACTCCGCCATCTTGGCTCTGCCCCTAAAAGGAAGATTTTAATCAAGATATCACCAGTGTGGATAAACAATAGTAATGATAGGGGCGGGGCCAAGATGGCGGAGTAGAAACAGCTCAGAAGTCCTGCTGCCGCTCATGTTTTCCCCTGGGGCTTTCCCCAAAGGAAAATATGAGTGGGTTACAGGCCATAGAGGACCTTAAGAAGGACTTTAAAAATCAAATAAGAGAAGTGGAGGAAAAATTGGGAAGAGAAATGAGAAGGATGCAGGAAAAGTATGAAATGAGGGTCAATAGTCTGACTGAGGAAAACAACACCTTAAAAAATAGACTAACTCAAATGGCAAAGGAGGCCCAAAAGGGCAATGAGGAGAAGAATGCCTTAAAAAGCCGAATTTGCTAGATGGAAAAAGAATCTCAAAAGTTCACTGAGGAGATTCATTCCTTCAGAGTTAGACTGGAGCAAATGGAAGCTAACGACTTTATGAGAAATCAAGATGCTGTTAAGCAGATCCAAACAAATGAAAGATTAGAAGGCAATGTGAAATATCTCATGGAAAAACCACTGACCTGGAAAATAGATCCAGGAGAGACAATTTAAAAATTATTGGTCTACCTGAAAGCCATGATCAAAGAAAGAACCTAGAAATCACCCTTCAAGAAATTCTCAAGGAAAACTGCCCTGATGTTTTAGATCCAGAGGGCAAAATAGAGGTTGAAAGAATCCACAGATCACCTCCTGAAAAAGATCCCAAAAAGAAAATTCCCAGAAATATTATAGCCAGGTTCCAGAATCCCCAGATCAAGGAGAAAATACTACAAGCAGCCAGGAAGAAACAATTTCAATATTGTGGAAACACAATCAGAATAGCCCAGGACCTGGCAGCTTCTACACTGAGGGACTGAAGAGCATGGAATATGATATTCCAGAGGGCAAAAGAGCTGGGAATGAACCCAAGGGTCACCTACCCAGCAAAACTGAGTATTTTGTTTCAGGGGAAAACATGGTTATTCAGTGGAATAGAGGACTTTCAAGCATTCTTGAGGAAAAAACCAGAATTGAATAGAAAATTTGACATCCAGACACAAGAAGGAAGAGATGCCTGAGAAGGTAATCAGGGAAAAGAAATCAAAAGGAACTTATCAAAGTTGAACTATTTACATTCCTATATGGAAAAGCAATAACTGTGACTGATGATATCTTTCTCACTATGAAAATAATGGAAGAAGGGGTGTGGTCACATGAATACATATGTGAATGTGTGTGTATATGGTTACAGTTATATATGGATAGAGGGCATAGGTTGAATTTGTTGGGAAGGGAGAATACTCAAGGGATGAAATTATGAGGTGAGAGAGGAAAGTGGCAAGAGGAGATGGGGAGAGACAGGGTAGGGTAAACTATCCCATGTAGAAGAAGCAAGGGGAAGTGGTTGCAAAGGAGGGGGAGAATAAGGAAGGCTAAAAAGGCAAAACCACATTCACATTGAATTTGGTTCAGGGAGAAAATGACATACATACTAAATGGGATATCTCACCCTGCAGCAGGATAGGGGGAAGGGGGATGAGAGGAGGGATGATGGATGGGAGGGCATCCTTGGGGTGAGGGGAGGTTGGAAGTACCCACTATAGAAGAGGGACAGGATTATGTAGGGAATGGACCAGGTGGGGGGGTGGGATGAGTGGGAGGGAATTATAAGCAGCCTTGTACAATATATCTACTATGATAATGTTTTGCATAGCTAGACATGTACAACATATACTGAATTACTTCTCTCCCAAGAAGGAATGGGTGACAAGGGAGGAAGGAAATGGATCTGAAATTCGAGGTCGTAACATTAAATGTTTCAAATATATATAAATACTATTATTAATACTCTTTGCTTGTAATAGGGAGATAAGATGTGCAGGCATTGGGACACAAAGATTCACCTTCCTGTAATGGAAAAGTCCATGGGGGTATGGGAGAAGGTATGGGAGAGAGCAGATTGGAGGAAGTGATATCTTGTGGGACTACTATTCTGGGAGGTTGGGTAGGGGAATAATAGGGGAAAAATGATTGTAACTCAAAATCTGGTGGAAATGAATGATTTAAAACAGAAGTTAATAAAGCATTTGTTTAATTAAAAAAAATTAGAAAAAACAAACAAACAAACAAACAAAACCAATAGTAATGATAACTGTTTACACAGTAGAGTTCCTTCATGACAACAGCCCAATGAGTTAGATTGTCCAAGAATTACTATCCCATTTTTTATAGGTGAGAAAACTGAGACTCATAGAAGTTAAATAACGTCTTCCCTTTCACAGAGTTTTTAAGTGTCAGAGCAGAACCACAATTAAGTTTTTCTGTTTTTAAATCTTGTAATCATTCCACTGAGCTATAATATCTATAAAGTGAAGTCAATAGAAGGTAAAACACTTAAAGTACAAAGCTTATTAAACCTCGTTTGAACCAAAAATGTTATAAGAAAATAGAATTTGGGTGAAGAATTTCAAATATTTCCAGCTAACTGCTATCTTTCATTTGAGATAATCATTCCAAGATTCATTTATTGTGTGACTTCTCATAGACCTGATGTTTCAACCACTGCTATGGGCATTGGTGTATGAGAAAATTTCCTGAGAAATACCTGTGTGCCTGAGAAATGTGAGGCTTAAAATTAGTCAATCATGAGGCATGTACACAAAAAAGTGATTTTTAAAAAAATAGTGAAGTTATTTACTGTGTGGCAAAAGACAAGCAATGGCAATGGCAGGTGGATATGGAAATGATAATGATGGTAATGTTATATTTTTGTTGTTGTTGTTATTGTTATTATAGCTTTCATTAGAATCAGGAAGACCTGAGCTAAAGTTTGGCCTTAACCATTTACTAACTGTGTGAGACTGGATAAGTCCTCAATTTCTGTTTGCCTACATTTCCACATCTGTATAATAGGGATAATTGTTGTATCTCCCTCTCAGGGTTGTTGTAAGAATCAAATAATTTAATTATAAAATGTTTAGTTTAGTTCAGTGACTGGCACATAACAAGGGCTATAAAATATTGGGTATTTTATTATTGTTGTTATTAATAATAACAATAATTACTATAGGGAGAAGGTTGAAAGAGTATATTAAACAGATTTTTTTTTACTAAAGAAATGTAGAAAGCAGTTATTACTTCAATGAGCAAAAGTAAAGACTGATCACAAATATGCACCCTGATTGACAATTGTGTCCAATTATTTGTGATTTGGGGGATTTTCTTGTCAAAGATACTGGAGAGGTTTGCCACTTCCTTCTCCAGGTCATTTTACAGATGACAAAACTGAGGCAAACAGGGATAAGTAACTTGCCCAGGGTCACACAGGTAGTAAGAGTCTGAGGTCCAGATTTGAACTCAGTATTCTTTACTCCAGGTCCAGTGCTCTATCCTGTGGCCTTCTAGTTGTCCCTAATATGCACCATATAATTTATGTAATGTAGAAAAGCAAAAGAGAGAGAGAGAGAGAGAGAGAGAGAAAGAGAGAGAGAGAGAAGAGTAGAGTGATGTGAAGAGAAAAATGTTCAGAATAAAACAAAGAGAAGCAGGATGACTGGAAAGGTCTGGGGGTGGGGCAGAACCAAGATGGCAAAGTAAAAGTAGAAACATGCTTGAGCTCACTCCCCAGCAACCTCCAATACCTGTAAAACATGACTCAAATTTTAGTGCTATAGAACCCACAAAAATTAAAGAGTGAAACAAATCTCCCACTAAAGGCAGCTGGATATATGGCCAGAAAAGGTTTATCATACTGGGTTGGGAGTGGATCACAGTCCCAAGTGGGCCATGCTGACACAGACCCATGGCATAGATTGTCCAGAGCAGACCTCAGAGGACTGAATCACTGGAAGCTGTGGTGGTTTCTAGACCTCTCATCCAGTAAACAGCAAAGAGAAAGTAAAAGGTCAGTGGGGAAACTCTATTAGACCTGAGTGAGAGAAGAGCAGTCTGGCCCATGCACTATGGGTGACAGAGGTGGCAGCAGCTACTTCCAGAGGTCCAGGCCCAAAGATCATGGGGAGACCAAGAGACTGACAAGAGGAAAATTGCAGGAATCTTTTTGCTGGTGCTGAGGCAAGATTCTTGCCTTGCCCTGCTTGGATCTAGGTCCCAGTCTTGGGTGGTGATGCTGGGGTGAGGACTACTGGTGGATCAGAACTTGTTGAGGCTGTGAAAAGGTAGTTCTCCTCACAATTATGAGGCAGTTTCCTAGAAGAAACTCTGACAACACCTGTGCAAAACCCCAGAAATTTGGGACACAGCACTCTACACTCTGGAAGCAGAGTTATACGGTGGCAAAGACTGAAAGGTCAGGTAATTCGCTGTAAAGATGAACAAACAGAGGAAGAGAAATCAGACTATGGAAACTTTCTTTAGTGACAAAGATGACCAAAACATAGAAGCAGAAAAAGACAACAAAGTCAAAGCTCCTGCATTAAAAACCTCCAAGAAGGGGCGACTAGGTGGCGCGGTGAGTAGGGTGCAGGCCCTAGAGTCAGAAAGACCTGAGTTTGGATCCGGCCTCAGACACTTAATACACACAAATGAAAAAAACCTAGCCGTGTAACCTTGGGCAAGTTACTTAACCCCAACTGCCATCCAAAAGGCAAAACAAAACAAAACAAAAACAAACAAACAAAAAAAAAAACCTCCAAGAAAAATATGAACTTGTTGTAGGGCATGGGGGAGCTCAAGAAGGGTTTTGAAAATCAATTAAGAGACATAAAGGAAAAATTAGATAAGGAAATGAGAGTGACACAAGAAAATCATGATAACAAGTGAACAACTTGCTATAGGAGACCCCAAAAATACTGAAGAAAATAACACCTTCAAATTGATTAACTCTAATGGCAAAAGAGGTCTAAAAAGCCACTGAGGAGAAGAACACTTTAAAAAGTCAAATTGGCCAGATGGCAAAGGACGTTCAAAAGCTCACTGAAGAAATAATTCCTTCAAAATTAGATTGGAGCAAATGGAAGCTAATGGCATTGTGAGAAATCAAGATATTATAAAAGAGATTAAAAAGAATAAAAAGCCACTAACCTGGAAAATAGATCCAGGAGAGATAATTTGAAAATTATTGGACTACCTGAAAGCCATGATCAAAAAAAGAGCCTAGGCATCATCTTTCAAGAATTTATCAAGAAAAAACTGTCCTGATATTTCATATTTCTGAGTATTTTGGAAACACAATCAGGATAATGCAAGATGTAGCACTTCTACTTCAAGAGATAAAACGACTTGGAATATGATATTCTGCAGGTCAAAGGAGCTACGATTAAAACGAAGAATCATCTACCCAGCAAAACCAAATATAATACTTCAGGGGAAAATATGGATATTCAAAGAATTAAGGACTTTCAAGCATTCATGGTGAAAAGACCATAGCTGAACAGCTGAAAATTTGACTTTCAAATACAAGAATCAAGAGAAACATGAAAAAATAAACAGGAAAGAGAAATCATGAGACTTATTAAAGTCGAAATGTTTACATTCCTAAATGGAAAGATGATATTTGTAACTCATGAGACCTTTCTCAGTATTAGGGTATTTGGAGGAAATAGATAAATAGATAGGTAGAAGGTAGGTAGGTAGATAGATAGATAAAGGGCACAGAGTTAGTTGAATATGAAGAAATGTAATCTAAAAATAAAATTAAGGGGTGAGAGAGGAATCTATTGGGAGAAGAAGTAAGAGAGAGAGAGATGGGCTAAATTATCTCACATAAAAGAGTCAAGAAAAATATTTCATATTGACTTTATGGCAGGGGTGGAGAACCTGCAGTCTTGAGGCCACATGTGGCCCTCTAGGTCCTCAAGTGAGGCCCTCTGACTAAATTTAAACTTCTCAGAACAAATTCCCTTAATAAAAGGGTTTGGCAGGATATGCATGACAGGATACTGGCTCTGGGAACTTCTTTGAACTTTCCTTTAATTTTCCTACTTGATCAAGACTCTGGCATTTGCCTGAAGGTATAATCCTCTCAACTAACCTTTCATTGTAGATACCCAATCCCCCAGTTCTCTTTTACCCCTAACGTAGCCCAGCCCTTCATTTTCTGTTACCCCCAGATTACCTCTCATTACTTCCCACCCTTGAGCTTACCTAGACCTCACTCTCCCTTGGCCACATGCTTCAGGTCCCTGTATTCCCGGTCCTTCTCTGTTACCTCACAGTCACCCTAGCCTACTGGCCATTCCTGTGCTCTTTAGACTACTCCTCCAGACATCCCAGACTACTTGAACACTCCTAGATCCCTCCCACAGTCCTTCTGTATAAAAGATCCCTCTTTCCTCCATGAAAGTGTTTAGATTCCTTGAGAATCTAGCCAATGCTCAAATCCTTTAAGAGTCTTACCAATAGGGTGGCTAGGTGGTGCAGTGAGTAGAGTGCCAGCCCTGGAGTCAGAAGGACCTGAGTTCGGATCCGGCCTCAGACACTTAACACACACACAAACAAAAACCTAGCTGTGTGACCTTGGGCAAGTTACTTAACCCCAGTTGCCCTCCAAAAAACAAAACAAAACAAAAAAAAGAGTGACCAATTTAGTGGACTTTCAGAATCATGCCCATCTTGGAGATTGGTTTAATAAACCTTGTTATTGTGTTTTGTTTTGTTTTGTTTTTAAAGCAATTGGGGTTAAGTAACTTGCTCAAGGTTCCACAGCCAGTTATTATTTATGTGTGGGTGCTCATTTTCTGAGGCCAGATCCAATCCCGGGTTGTCCCAACTCCAGGGCCGGTGCTCTTACTCACTGTGCCACCTAGATGCCCATTTTTGTTTGTTTGTTTTGTTTTTGTTTTTTACTGAAAGAAGGCTTGGGTGGAATTTATTCAGGCAGGACCCATGTATCACTATTTTGGGGTCCTAGCAGTGCTAAACCTCAACATATTTGTTCTGTAAAACTTGGACTCAGTGAAAAGACCGTACCCAAGTACCTAGAAGGCTGAGGTTACAAGTTCCCCACACCTGGACTAGATGATCTCTAAAATTACTTTCAGCTTCAAGTGCCATGACTATCTAATTTTAAGCCTCACATTTCTCAGGCACATAGGTATTTCTCAGGAAATTTTCTCATATACTAATACCCATAGAAATTGTTGAAGGGCCAGATCTATGTGAAGTCACACAATATAGCATGGAAAAGTTAACTTAGAACCGTCATTCCTTATTTTGCCTGATAATATAGTTTCCCTCTCCCCACCAAAGGGGGCTAATTGCAAAACCTCTTCCAGCTACATAGATTTATCACCAGTGGCCAGACCTGCTGATGTTTTTGAGATAACCCTCCCCCTGTCAATGGCACAGCTGAGCATTCCCACTGGAAGAGCAGGAAAGGCAAATGAGTGTGCCCTGAAACAGAAGGCACCAGGTAAATGTGAAAAATGCTGCTCAGGAAGATTAATCCTTCCTGTAGTCCTTTAGTGAAGTAATAAAAAGCTTTATGATTCATTTCTCCCATTATAATGGAGGAGGTAATTAGTAATTACTGGATTTATGGTATTTGTTGTGTTAACCCGACCAATAAAATACACAGCACAACCAGTTGTTGGATTATTTTTTGGTTTTGTTTATTTTGTTTTTAAAGCACTACTTGAGGAATTAAAAGTCCAGCCAACTATTTGAACTTTTTGTTAATAAAAAAGGGATGAACCTCTAGTCTATTCTGAGATACATGGAATTCTAATGCTTTCTACCATCTCTGCCTCTTCCCCTTTAAATTCATTTCTTTGAAAGGTTAAAGTCATAGAAATAGAGATGGCCACGTGAACAGGAGTTCTGGGTTCTAGTACCAATTTTACTACTTTTTACCTGTGTGACCTTGACTAAATAATTTTATTTCCTCAAGATTCAGTTTCTCCAATTCTGAAATGAGGGTAATGAAACTTGTATTACCTATCTCATAGGGGATAATAAGGATCAAAGGAGATGATATTAAGTACTATTTCAATGTGAAGCATTAAAACTACAGCTTTTGATTAGAATCTCAGAATCTGGGTTTTTATTATTTATAATATTGTTATATTATCTATCATATTATTATCTATTGAGTACTGTTGGGATATCAAAGTATAATTTTTATTGTTGTTTAGTCATTTTAGTTATGTCTGAACACTTCATGACTCCATTTGGAGTTTTCTTGGCAAAGATACTGGAGAGCTTTGCCATTTCCTTCCCCAGCTCATTTTACCGGTGAAGAACTAAGGCAAAGGGTAAAATGACTTGTCTAGGATTAGTATTTGAGGCTGGATTTGGACTCAACTCTTCCTGACTCTGGGTTCAATGATCTATCTATTGTTCCACCTAGCTGCCCTATAAAAGTAAAATGACCTTTAATAGGATCACAAGATTCAAAGTTAGAAGAGATCTTAGAAATCAACTAGCCCAATTGCCTCATTTTACAGTTGTGGAAACCAAGCTCAGAGGATCCCAACCTTGTTCCTTTGACTAATAATCTAATTCTCTTTCTATTTTATTCTTAGTATTTTTCCCATTGTTCTATTCCTTTTTATTTTATTTTTTTGCTCCCAGTAGAGAACTATGATTTCTTCATTGTGGGGACCTCTAGATGAAGAAACTCCTTGTGAGAAGGAAGATCTCCAACTGTTCTGAAACTCGGAGTCTTAGAGACTTGTTTTTGGAAAATTAAGAGGTTAAGTGACTTGCCTAGGGTCACATACCTAATATGTATCAGAATCTGCACTTGAACAGATTTGTCTGACTCTTAAGCCAGCTAGTTCTCTATCCACTCTACTGCCTTTACTCCCTATAGAATCTTAGCATCTTAAGATCTTAGCTGGAAAGTGGGAAAAATAAGCATTTATTATATACCCAATAAGTGCTAGACACTGTGTTAAATGCCTGAGCAACCTCATGTAGTCTAGGATTTAGCTAAAGAATAAATACTTGCAAAAATATTTTAATAAGTAGTCATCTAACAAATACCACCTTCAATGATTTGACATGAAGCTCACCACCTCTCAAGGTGACCCTTTATATTTAATATTATTCTGACTGTTCAGAAGTACTTTATATTACAATGAAATCTGACTCAATGTAACTTCTTTCCTTTGCTTCTTCAGGCTAATAAGCACCTACTCCCCCATGGTTGTTGTGAGGATTAATTGAGATGACATTTGTAAAGCACTCCTTTCCACAAATACATACACTGTCCATGGGAGGAATAAACATGAACTTAAACATCAGTGCTCAGTAAACTTGAGATCAGTAAGCATCAATTCCTGGGTTTTTGTTTTTGTTTTAACATTGTTTTGAATTCCTGGTTTCCTAGACTATAGAAGTAGTTAAAGTTGCTTTACCTTTCAAGAGCAATTTATTTTTGAAGGAGGTTTGAGAGTTCATGGGGATCACAAAAAATGTCTTGTCTTCCATCTTGTTGCTCATGTAATCCAGAAAAACTAATAATCTCATGTTTTGCATTCTGTTGAGTGTGAAAACCTCAACCACTCAGGTTACAGTACTTCAACAATTTGGTGATCTCATTGATAAAAGTATTTTTCTTGTCCTCACCTTTCCAACCTAGACAATTCTTTCACATGCCTTCCTAAAAATTATTTCCAAAAGGAAATTACTTGAATATTCCAATAGGTCTTTTTAATGTTCAGTGAGTACCAGTAGAATATAAAGCTGTCCATACCTCTATCTTACTATATGACTGGTCTGCCTCTTTTGTTTACCATCTATTTCTTGGAGGATGTCTTATATACTATTTCTTGCATTCAAATATTTTTTTTTTGTGGAATGCTCTGGGTTAAGTACAAATCTTATGATTCTCTTGGTCACTCATGATTTAGATATTTCGGTTATTGAGGGATGGCAGGATATTCACAGCCATCTAGAATTACCAGGAGAAAACTGGTCTTAAACACATGTGCATGTGTGTTAGGTCTATTGTGAAATTGATGACAGTGTTGCATAATTTTCCAAATGCAATTCAACTCCTTTTTTTTTCTTCTTTTTGTAATGCTGGGCCTATCATTGTCCATATGCTGTGCCTATCCATAACAGATATGCTAATGAATTAACTTAATTGGTTGTCTATTCTGTTATATTCTAGCTAATACACATTCTTCATTGATTTGGTTTTTCCTATCTGGTTTGCTTAACTGACCTCTTAAGTGATCATGGATTTCATTGAAGAGGAATATTCTAGGGCTTGTTGCAATTAGCACACTGTCTTTTGCAGGGAGACAATCTGGAGGACTTTATTGTCTTCAGAGAATTCCTCTTCCTTTTGGAATCTGTGCTGTACATTCTTCCATGAAGCAACTATGTGTCTCCATATTTTGTGCCTCAAGTGATATTTATCATAGATAACTGAAAAAAGTCTCTGAAAATTATGATCCTAATAAGTTCATGGGATATGACTAGTTGCTAGATATGTAGGGTGTCCCAGAAGTCTTGGTTCAACATTAAGCTATTCAAAATCTAAAATTTTTGTTATTAAAGCTTCAAACTGTGCCAAGACTTTTGGGACAACTTATATGACTGACTTTGTGATAAATATCCAGATGTTTCTGTACACATTGCATGTTTCCCTGTCCTCTTTCCAATTCAACTTATATTTTATAGACATATAGAATCATGGAAAACAAACTAGAAGGGCCCTTATAAATCATCCAGTATATCTTTTAGTTTGTATATAAGGGAACTGATATCCTTAGGTATTGAGTGACTTAATCCAGGAAGTTCTGCTTTGTAATGGAAGACTGAAATCTAGCAGGCAGTCACTCTTTTCAACATCAATTTTCTTCTCTTAATATACCTAATACCTTCTCCATTTCTGGATTCTCAGGCCACACATATGAACCCTAAACTAACCAAGTCTGGCAGTTCCCACTGTGCTCTCATTGTATAACAACAAGATGTGATATTAATGAGTCACTTTACAAGAGAAAGACAATAAAGGCAAGAAGCCCTTTGGGTTATTAAATGTCAGGCTGAGGAAAAGGCAATTTTTACATATTTCTAGCTATTTTACCTAGTGTGATCTGATGGAAACACTTTAAATGGTCCATTTCCTTTATCATTGGGTTTAATGCTTTGATTCCCTTAGACCAACAATAAAAACAACAAAAAACATACAAGTAACCATTTGAAGTCATTGTCAGGTCCAAAGTACTTTTTTTTTCTTATTACCTGTCCTCCTCCACATAAAAGACTGATATTACTGACCTGTTATCTTTGTAAGAAAGGTTACTGTACTTCTCTCAAAATAGTTTGAGTTGGCTTTAAAAAAAACAAACATCTTTTACCTCTCTCTCAGAATGAGCCATCTATATTCTTTTACTCTGCCCAACTTGTCCCTGATTACATACAGAATGGATAGTAATAAACAAGAGTGCATTTTGTAGACATGTAAAAGAACAAAGATAATTGACTGGATAGGAATTGAATCTACATTGTAGTCCTCATCAGCAACCTGTGTTAAAGAAGTCCGCTAACTGGCCCAGGTTTATCTCTGACTCACTTAATCTGTATCCTTATAATATGTTGCATACCCTTATATAAGAAAGCAAATATTCTATTTCCTTGGAATCTTAGACTCATAGAATCTAAGAATCATCTAGTCAGTAACTTAGTATCATAGAATAGTAGAATTATAGAAGCACCAAATTATAGAATTTTGTGCTTTTGGATTAGAAAGGATGCTGAACAAGTTCATGTAGTCTAACCCCTTATCTGAAGAAGGTCTGCCTTCTATAAGCAGTTAAGCATCTTCCTCTTAATTTTATCTATTCTCTATCTCGGAAGAAGTGAATTAGATGATGAGTATTTACACATTATGAAAATAGGAAAGCTGCCTACCACTATTAGATATCATCATTAATTATTAAAGTCCCAAAATGGCTAGGCAAGAAGATCTTAAAGTATTTTATCTTTATTTAATAATATTCTTAGTTTGAGTGAATGAGTGCTAGTCAAGGATATGACTTGTCAATATGAAAGCTGCCATTTAATTTAAGGACAAAGTCCAGAATCAGAGTCTGTGTAATAAAATGTAAGGAAGATTTATTAAGAGGCAAGGGACGTGGATTCCAGTCTTAGTTTCTATGGCCAGTTGCCTGTGTGAGCATTTAATGGTAAGGGAATTTCAAGATCTTCCCTGCCCCTTAATAGTCCTAGGGAATTTGAAGATCTTCCCTGTCTCTTACTAGGCCTCACTTGGAGCACAACAAGAGAAGTTTGCTAAGGGGAGGCTTGATTTTCAGAAAGGCCCACCCCTTTTGTTACTTTGTATTTAGGCAGTGGGTCATGAAGGTTGTAATGTCCTCTGACCCTGCAGAAGCCTATATATACTCTTAAGGTGAGATTTTGCTTTGGGGCTCAGCTATGGGAAGAGTTGTGTTATTTGGCCAGATGAGACTCTGGGTAGCCAATGAGCCCCCTTAAGCCCCGCGCCCCCCCCCCCCCACACACACACTTTGAAAACCCAGATGTAAGTGCTTCTCTAACTATGTATGTATGAAATTGACAGACAGGTAGAAGCCCTGTCTGTTTGTCTGTTGAATCGTACTATTTTCTCTGTACATGTTTTCTGTCTGTTTGTAATTTCTGTTTGCATTCTCTGAAGTTCATGGGGCTGACTTTCCTCTAAACTAAGTAAATGATATATATGTTTGATTAAAGTAAGATTGTTGACCCTTTGTGAACTGTTTTCCTTTAGAAAAGCAGATCAAAGAATCTGTGCTAACAGCCATCCTGGGTATTCTAGGGTGCTTGCTACTACAGAGCATAGGTAAATTACTTCCCCATACTTTATTTTCCTCCTTCATAAATTCAGAGAGTTAGACTCTGTGGTTTCAAGAGTCCCTTCCACCTTTGATAATGTATCTGTATATTGAATTGATTTGCATTAAGATCACAAGGCTGCTAATAGAAATTTGGAAAGGACCTTAGAGGTCATCTTGGAAAATAGTATTTAACTCAGATAGACACAAGAATCACTAAATCATACATAAAGATCCCCAGAGCCACAAATTAATTTAGAAAACCACATATTAGCATTATCTATGTTCTATTGCATTTTTTTTTTTTTTTTGCTTTTTGGAGGGCAATTGGGGTTAAGTAACTTGCCCAAGGTCACATGGCTAGGTTTTTGTTTGTGTGTTAAATGTCTGAGGCTGGATCCGAACTCAGGTCCTTCTGACTCCAGGGCCGGTGCTCTACTCACTGCGCCACCTAGCTGCCCCTGTTCTATTGCATTTTTATTTATTTAGTTAAATACATTTTGTTCTGATTGCAGTCAATTTAGTAATGTTGACTCCTTGGCCAGTGTTTTACATTTCTGATCTAGTCTAAACCTTTTAATTATACTGATGAAGAAACTAAAGGTCAGAGAGGTTAAGTGATTTGCTCAGGGCCATTGAAACAGAATTTAAAGTTTCATATTCTGATTCCATATCTCACCTCTTCTTCACTGCTACTATTCCATAATCTCTAACACAGTTCTCTAATATTACAGATTAGGAAACTGAAACTCAGAGAAAGGATATAATTTGCCCAAAGTCAGAAGTGCTCTAGGTGGTAGAATTTGACTTCATTGGATAGACAGTGTAGCACTTTTTCTACTGTACATTGTACCTTCACAATGAGTAAACTACTCATTCCTTGTACAAATTCATATTCCATGCCTTATAAATGATTAAAATAAAATGTGAAGGAAGGAAAATAATTTCCACTTGGCACAATACTGTGCTAGTCACTGAATAAAAGAAACACAAAGTTCAGAGAGGAAACAATATTTGACCTCCTGGAACTTAAAGTATAGTAGGTAGATAAGACAAAAGAATAATTATAATATCTAAATACATTATAAAGCTATAAAGACCAGCTTCTATATGTTATCTTCAGGGTAAGGTAGTTACTAACTAGAGAGTAGGAACAGGAAGTAATGTTTTCTTGATGAGATTATTATTTGCATTGGACTTTAAAGGATGAAGAGGAATTTAACAGTAGGACTTGGGTTCAAATCTTTGTTCTCTCATTTGACTTCCTAACCTGCATGACCTCAAGCAAGTCCCTCTACATCTCTGAGACTCAGTTTCCTCATTTATAAAATGAGAGAGTTGGAGCAGATGACCTCTAAGCTCCCCCTATATCTAAATCCATTATCCCTCTGAGTAGGTGAGGCAAAGAGAGGGTATTTCACAAATAGAGGATTGTCTGGTTCCGGTTGCACTGAAATAAAAGTGTGTCCACTTTTGCCCAACATAGATTGTTTACAGTGAACTATCACAGTGGGAAATTGTTCTATCTACTTACTGAAGGACAAAGAATAAGGATAATGAGGTATTTTGATAGTAATTTTTCAATTCAAAGTTGGCAAATGATTCTGAGGATAACAAAAATCTCTTGCCTTGTGGTAAGGTTTTCCCCATTACTTCTGCAATTCTGCCTATCCTCTTCATGTACATTTTACCCATAAAGAAAGAAAGAGAGGAACAAATTATGAAAGAAAGAAGGAATTATGGAAGACAGGAAGGAAATAAGGAAACAAGGAAGGGAAAGGAAGGAAAAAAGAGAAGAGGATAAAGATAAAGAAGGAAAGAGAAAACAACATGAAAAAATGAAAGAAAAAAAGTCAACTTCATTTACACAAGTTGACAATAATCTCTTGCTGATGATTAAGTTAAGAAATTCATATTTAGGGCCATGGTCTGAGGAGCAGAGCAATATAGATGCTTTGGGCTTAAAGTAGAGCTTCAAAACACATCTTACCCTGCCCTTTTCCCAGAAACCCAGATTTGATACTAAAAAATCAGCCCCTTAACATCAGTATGGAACTGCCATTGCCAGGACACTAGGACACAATGCATTGGTTGAGGGGGGAGGTAGGGTGGAGGTGGAACTCTGCTAAATCTGAGGGAGAGTGTTGGGCACACAGGTGGGGCTAATGCTCTCCACCAGGAATCATTTGGGTCAGTAACCTATATTGATATACTGTAAGTAGTCCATCATGGGAGGAGGCTGCAATACTTTGAGATTTAGCCCACAAGGAAACCACCATCAGATAGGAAGGAATCGGAGATTCAGAAAATGAGCAATAAGGAAAATAAGAAAAAAAAAGATAGAAATTATCAACAATCTTAACATAAAGAAAGCACAAAAACTTTGACTATAAGCAGATAAATCAATAGGGATTAATGTTAATAGCAGAAAGAAATATGGCCTCCAGATCAGTAAATAAGTTCAAACACCTATTATTATCTATTATCTATCTATAAATATTGTAAAGCAAAGGAAAATGATCTAACACTTGAGAAAGAAGACTATGGAATTTGAGAAGAACATGGAACCATGTTGTACTGTTCCTGAGTGATTTAAAAGATAAATGAGAATCATGAGAGGATAATTTTATGTCATGCACAGAAAAAAGAATGAGCAGAGTAGAAAAACTTAAATATGTAGTGTCAAGACTCACCAAAGAAACAAAGGAGAAAACAATAGATTGGGAATACAGATGCACAGAAATGAAGGACAACATACAAAAAGGGAATAACAATAACAATTACATTGTTATAACAATTAAAAAAAAGGAATAACATTTAAAAATATGCTCACGATGCAAGCAAAACATACTAAATTTGAAGACAGAATGTTCAGAAACAATCTAAGGATCATAAATCCCACAAAACAAGACAGGAAAAAATCTTACTACTACAATGCAGAAAATAATAGATGAGTCTGCAATAGAAAAACCAGTAAGAGAATTATTCTTATCCTTTGATCATTTTATCCATAGGGATATGGCTCTTTATCATATATATATATTTGTTTAAGTTTCCTACTCATCTTTGTTAGTTCCCTAAACATTGTAAAGGAGCCTTATAATTACAATAATGAATTACTATGCCCTTCTATTTTGTTTTGTTTTGAACTCCCAATCTACCTATCTCTTGATCCAGAGGCAAGCCAAGGGGTTCAAAATTCATTCATTGCAAGTTATCTGACCTAGATAAGTGGACAAACATCTTCATTTAATTAAGACTCAGTTTCCTCATCAATAAAATAGGAATAATAATTGTTACATTACCTACTTGAAAGGCATAGCTTCAGTAAGGAATTTTGTAAATCATAAATTACTTTTTTAAAAAATGAACTATTATTATTTATTGAGGTAGTCTGCCAATTAGAGTGTCAATTTGGGGCTCTGTAGAGATGAAGTAAATGGAAGGGGAAGAATATTTAATAACCCACCAACTTAATCTTGCTCTATATTTTTTGGGGGGGATGAGGGGGAACATTTTATTTTTTTGATTGTTTTTTGAAGTTGGGGAGAGATCTCAACATGGGATTTAGCAAATAAAATTCCAGGTGAAGAAAGCTCTTTCAATGAAATGAAGACAAGAAAGTATTCTGCAACTTAGAATTTCAGCATTATTTGCCTAGGACCCCACAGCCAGCATACATAAAAAATATTGGGCTTGAAACCAAGTTTTCATGAAATTAAGGCTGGTCAGCCCTGGATTCAATATTCTCTCTTACACTGTCATATGGATAAACACTGTACCTGATTACCAACTGAGGAACTCCTTTTACTAATGCAGTTGGATTTCTGAATATTAGAGTATTAGAGAGTTGCCTTGAATACCAAAATGCTAATTGACTTGCCAGGGGTAACATTGGTATGTGGTAGAGGTCAAAGTTGAAATCAGTTCTTCTTGGTTCAGAGGCTAGCTATCTATCTACCAAACTCTGCTGCCTCACTAACATGAATAGTATTATTGTAAGATTTTTGGTCTTTCATACAATAGATTAAAATGCCACCAGATAATCTCATTGATTTAAAACTCATTTCCTAGATTAATATGCTCCCTATATAACATACACACTATATTGTTTGATAACTATTATTATATCAACTTGGCGTTCTTTTAGTGGCATAGTTTCATTGAATTCCATCAAAGTAATACAGGTGTCCAAGCTCTGTTTGCTCAGCTTTAGACTATTTCTTGTTTTTTGCACAGGTTTGTTGGGTGGGTTGGGGAAGAGTTTTAGTTAAAATGATTTGGACAGCCAGGCTTTTCTTGAGTTACTTGTCAGGATACATTATGTTCATATATTACTTTGGAAAACTTATCAAGGTACTTTGGAGCTAGTTAGGTCTCATTGACCCCCAGTAACCTATGTCTAATAGAGCCATAGGATCACTGAACAATAGGGATTGGAGGTGGAAGAGATTTCAGAGATAATTTAGTCTGGGCCACATTTTAATGATACTAGATAGTCTAAGTAAAACTGTTGTTCAGCTGTTTTCAGTTGTGTTCAAATTTCTGTGACCCCTTTTGGGGGTTTTCTTAGCAAAGATACTGGAATGATTTGTCATTTCCTTCTCCAGCTCATTTTCCAGATAAGGAGACTGAGGCAAATAGGGTTAAGTGACTTGCTCAAGGTCACACCACTAATAAGTATCTGAAGTCAAATTCAACTCAGGAAGGTGATTCTTCTTAAGACTGGACCTAGATACTAAGCCCAAGGTAACTCAGCACTGATCAGAACACATACATCAAATCTTAGAATCATCAAATGTTAGAGATGAAAGAGACCTCAGAAGCCATAATTCTAACACATTCCCTGATACAGGAATGCCCTCTATACTTATATGTTCTTGGATGTCTAATATCAGACTGAATATCTCCCAACACAAGGATTGCTTCTTCAACAAAGTGGCAGCATATTTTACTTTTAGACAGCTCAATCAGGGTAGGGTGGCTTCCTTATACTGAGTCAAAATATTTTCCCAACAACTTCTGTCAGATGTTTCTAGGTCTTTCATTTGAAGATATCTTATGTCTGTATATAAATATTTATGTAACAGGCAGCTTGGTGGAAGAGTGAATAGAGTGCTGGACCTAGAGTCAGAAAAACCTGGATTCAAGTCTAGCCTCAGACACTTACTACTTGAGTGACCCTGGGCAAGTCACTTAACCTTGTTTGACTCATTTTCTTCATCTAGAAAATGAGCTAAAGAAGGAAATGGCAAACCACTCCAGTATCTCTGCCAAGAAAATCCCAGATTGAGGTCATAATGAGTCAGACACAACTAAAAATGGCTGAACAACAAATAGTATATGCATATACATACATGTATACATATACTTATGTGTTTGTACATATGTGTGCATATATGTATGTACACAGAATATATACATTTCCATACATGAATATGTATGCACACATACATGCATAAATATATTATAGCTAATCCTCATAAACTTGCAGATTCCATTTTTGTAAATTTACCTAATTGCTAAAATTAATTTGTTATCCCAGAACCAATTCTCAGACATTTTCATGGTCATTTCTAGACATGTGCAAAGAAGTGAACAATTTCAGTGGCTGGATGAACATGTTCCCAGCTGAGATTGAACAAGGCAATGTTCTGTCCTCTTATTTCAGTTCTCATACTGTATAAGAATCCTTTTGTGGTCTACTTAATGCCATTTTTTCCCCACATTTTTGTGCTTTTTTGTTTGTTTGTTTCTATTTGTGTGTTTCTATATAAAATGGCCCCCAAGCATAGTGTTGAAGTGTAGCTAAGTATTAAGTAGAAGAGGGCTATGTTGTGTCTTACAGAAAACATATGTGTATTAAATAATCTTTGTTCAAGTATGAGTTAAAGTGTCTTTAAATAGAAACACACATAAAGTAAGATTATGTATTGATCAGATGATGAAAATGTTGTGACCAGAGATGCCCTGACATCTCAGAATATGAGACTTATCAAACACTTTGTGATGTTTAGAGGTTGTACACCTGTCACTATGAAGTAATTCTGAGCCTGTGTATAACTAAATGAAGAACAGAGTACAAATGTAGTTGTAAGAGTAGTTCAGGGTGGAAAAGGTGGCAGATATCATCATGTGGTGTAACAAGCTGTCAAGAGGCACAAATTTAATCGTGGTTCTCATTTCTAAAGTGAGTTGGATTTGATGATCTTGAAAGTCTCTAAAATTTGATGATTCTCTAACTGCAAATGGAAATTTATCTGGAAAGCCTATAGGAGATAACTGAGTTGTGAAGTGGACTTAAGGAAGTATAAGCTTTAACTTAGTAGAGAGAAAAAGCTAAGGTGTTTCAGGTAGAAGGAAGAGCATAATCAAATGTAGCAAGGGAGGAATATGGTAAGAATATCTTGGATAGTAAGGGAACCGATTTAACTAAAGCAGAAGCTATAGTTGGTGAGAAAATTAGATAAGTAAAATGGGAATAGCTAGTGGAAGATTCTAAATATCATAATGAAGTAATGTGTAAAACCCCCTGAAAACCTTAAAATGCTAGATAAATGCTATTGTTATTTAATAAAATATCATATTGCTATTTTATTATTATTAGTTATTATTAATCATTATCATCTCTTGGAGGAAGAGAACAAATAGGAAGAGGAAGAAAGGAAAAAGTTCATATTTGATCTCACGGTCTTTGGAGATTTATAATAGAATCTTAATCATGACAAAATCAGATTTTAAGTCTTGTGATGCTTGATTCATTTTATATACATTTGATTCATCTAACCATATCATGAAAGGATTAATTTGATCTTCTATTCTCCATATAAGTTTAGCTAGCTACTTTATTCCTACACAATGACATTTAGGAAGTAATACTAATTTTTTGAAAAATACTTCTTTTTCCATAATAAAGAGAATAGATTGACATAGTGGAGAGACTGGAAGCAAGAGAAGGAAGCACCAAATATTTTGGCCATCCAAGGCTGATGGGGTATAAGCTTGGGGAGCCAACTAAAGCTCTCTTTGAATCTTTGTACTTGATCTGGCAGTCCCCTGAGGCTATAAGCCTTGCATTATTGCTATGCCAAAATTTGTTACTTTTAACCTAGCCTCTAGATCTCCATTATCTGTTATTTCTAGGTAGCCTTCAGCTACTTCCCACCCATAATCTCATTCTCTTAGTTCCTGGTATCTGACCTCTAGTCACCCCAACTACTGAGCACTCCCATCAAGACCCTCCCTAAACCCCTCCTCATGTCACCCAGACTACTTGGCCACCCCTAGATCTCTTCCTCAGTCTTTCTGTATATAAGATCTATCTAGCCTCCATGAAGGTGCTCGGATTCAATCTGGCCCTCATCACAAGGGCTAATATTCTGTCCCACTTGTCAATACAAGCATCACTAATGTTCCAGTTCCTTAAAAGTCTACCCAATATGGTGAATCTTTAATCAACTCTATTTTTCCTTGACTGAAAGAAGATTTGGGTTGAATACATTTGGACAGGTGTAATAGCAAGCAAAGAAGTACTTAATGCCTTGTTTTGGCTATTTAATTATCTAGTACCTTGTTTCAGTTCAAGTTTCTTTTGAGCCTTGCCCATGATTATATCAAGTCTTTGTTAAGAAAAAGAACTTGTGAATCCCACAGTGGGCAGAATACGGAGGAGCTAATGATCATGTATAAGGAGAAGCCCAAGCTGGGAGAGTACAGAATTAAAAAAGGAACTCTTGTGGTGGAAGAGTTGAGAAGGAGAAAACTTGTGGTATCCCGGAATTCTGTTTGTCTATTCTGTCTGCATTGATTTTTGTTTGTAATACTTTGTTCAGAAGCCCTGGGGCCTTACTGGAATCCCTGAAAGAGGATTTTCATATTGTCTGTTTACAGAAGTCCTGGAAGAGGGTTTCAGAGGTCCTGGGACTTTACTAATGATTTGTGTTAAACTCTCAGACCTTGTTTGTGGGTCTGTATTGATCTCTATGTTGATGATTTGTGTTGACTTCTTGTACTTTATTTATGGATCTGTGTTGATTTCACAGATGATGGTGTCAGCAGTGTGAATAAATGCTGTTTGGGCTTTGTTAAGGTTTCTCTTCCGAGAAACAGAAATTGTGAAGGACTTGAGGTGGACTGGACACTGTGAGCTTCGATATGGAACTGAATGAGGAACTGGACAAGGAGCTGGAGGAGGAACTGAATGAGGAGCTGGACACAGAGCTGAGAGCTGCCTACCTGTGAATCCAGGTGATGATTGGGTAGATTCAGGCAGGAGCTGGACCTATGGAAGAGGAGCCATGGAATCTGAGAGCCAGCCTAGAGTCAAGATGAATAGACCTCTCCTTGGATACCTAGTGCTGGCTGAGAAGATCATGATTTACTGTGGCCTATGGGTGGGAGAACTCTGTACTCTCTACCTTATCCCTCTTAAGGATGATTGAGTTAAGGATGATTGTAAACTAATCTCCAATCAAGAAGAAAGAAGGCTTTTTAAGAGATGAAGACAATGTGATCTAGGGGTGTAGAACTTTGACCTTTGTACTTTGTGTCCCTTAAGGAGGCTTGCTATTTAAAGATGACTGAGTTAAGGAATTACTGAATGATAATCTCTTGTATAAAACTATGTGGCCACTTAAGTGATAAGTTGTTATGTTATAATATTGTGAATGCTGTACTTTAGTTTCTGTGAATGTTTTGCTTTAATTTACTGCTGAATACATAGAGAGCTCACTATATTATATAATCAGAACCTTAGAGCTATCCACAGCAGCAGTCCTCTGGAAAGATGCTCATGCTTGGCTTTACAACAGGTCAGACAGAATTATATGTCGCTATTTCTGGCTCCCAGCACCACTAAATCTCAACAAGACTATTGTAGTCATTAATTTACTCTATGGTAGCTTTATGTCATTCACACAGAACCTTGGAGATTATTAATAATATTAAATCAAACCAGAAAGAGATATTGCTATCTTTTATTTATAATAAACATACGAATTATTTAAGAAGTCAGTTTATGAGGTTAATTACTGCTTCATTGCAAATAACATATTATTTCCTTGGTAGCACAATATTTTGTTAGGTATGAATGTCAGCATTGCAAAGTAGATCATGTAAAACTGTTTGTGGCTTAGTGTCACCTTCATTTAACAAGGTCCCTATCCTAGAGACACAGTCTCCAGACAAAATGTGGGCTATGATTTGATTTTTGAGTGACAGTTTCCAATGAAGAAATTAATCCTCAATACCTTGATTTTTTATAGATGATTTTTTAGCCTTCAAAGTCCAAGAAAGCCATGAACAAGGTTGTAAGAAGTCAAAAACAAGAACAAGCAATAAAACTTTGTATTATGTTTATTCATTGCCTTCACAAAACTGAAACTTATTTAGAACCATATACTGTTGCATTTGGACCTTAGAACTCACCTAGACCAGGGTCATTCATTACATTGCACAGGAGGAAACAGAGGACCACTTGCCTGAGGTCACAGGACTAGTATCTAACCAAACTGGGAATAGAATCCAAGTCTTCTAACCTCCAAATACAAAAATAAACAACCTGTTCCCATCACTCCAAAGTCTGACACTCAATTTAGCCAAATATTAATGTTCAACTGGAGTGTTGTCAGGGAGAGGGATACTTTGGTCTGGTTAGTTGAATTTGCTTTTCTGATTAATTAATAAAATCAGAAAACTCCTTTCCTTGAAAGAGTTGCCTTCAAAGACCTATTATATATGTTAGTGGAAATAAAGCACACATTCTAACTGCATCTCCTTCCACTAAAGTATAAGTTATTTGGGGGGAAGGGATTGTATTTTCTATGTCTCCATCATTCTCACACAATCTAGTAGGAAGACTTCATACATTAGGGTGTATAAGTGGGGGTGCCCTAGAAGACTTCTGCAAAAGCTGAAGGTCTGTTGGAGCTAAAAGACAGAGACATTGACATGTAAAGGAAAAGCCTTCAGATGCAAAATAGACATTCCCCACCCTAGAAAGGGTCAGAGGTTTAAATAGTTCAATTGTATATGAAGAGGCCAGCAGACAATGAACTTGCCTCCAGGGCATAGACTGCATTCATACCTTTATCCCTAGTCACTCATCTACATAAGATTCCCAAAGGAGGAATGAGGAGAAACTGACTGAATTGAAACTAATCACCCTGAGGCATGGCAGAGTGGCTTACTAAGGGGCTTTTGAGCTGGGAAGGATTCCTTGAATAAGAGAGCCCAGACTTCTCTCGAATCTGCCTGGAGGTGACAAAAATCCTCTGAACTGAGACTCTGAGGGAGTCAAAGGAAAGAAACTTCTGCTGATCCTAAACTAATGGCCACTGCCCTTGCTAAAAGATGTTTGTACTATTCCTGAAAACAAAACAGCTGAAAACAAAACAAAACAAAACAAAACAAAACAAAACAAACAAACAAAAAAACCCACAGTACTATTCAGCCAAGCAAGTGACTGAAGATGGAAAAAAGATTGCAGCTGCCCATTAAATAGTTGGCCCAAAAGGCCAGTGGCCCAATCCACCTAGTGGACATGTTGAGCCATGAGAAGAGTCAGTAGTTAAGCAACTTGCCTGGATCATATTGGCAGTAGCTGCCTAATGACAAACATTCTGATAGCCACAATACAGAATAAAAAAGTAGGTAGTATGTAAACCTTTGGGAGGTACAAAAAGAGTCCTTCCACTCAAGGAGCCCACAGTCTAATATGGGAAACAACATGCAAACACCTATGCACAAACAAGTTACACATAAGACAGATTGGAAATAAGCAATGGTGAAGCCTGGTGATGAGCTATCAAACCCTCCAAATGACCCACTAAACCCAATCCAGTAGCTGATTGTCCCTAAAAGAAGAAAATTCATCGGAGTTTAGGTACCTCAGAGAAACTGCTCAGTGAAGAGCAAGCCCAGTTGAACAGCAGAGCATCCAATCCTCACAAACATTGTACCTGGCAGTGACTATGTGAGAACTTCTGGAAATGTTAAGGGCATGGTGGCCTTTCAGCTCTGGAGTTCAGAGAGCCCTTGACACCATACAAATGGGCTTCTCTGTATGAAATTTAAGTTCATAACTATTCTTTCCTCTTCCTGTTGTTTATGTGAGAAAGTGTGCCCCTAGTGATACAGGGATTCTTTATACCTAGTATTATTGCTTATACTATTTGATTAAATGCTTTTAATGAAAAATTGAGTCTACTGGCTAATTATTAAGGGGTAGCATACCCCCATGGACTTGTTTAGAAAGATAGACATTCACAGAGTTACCCTTAGAACCCTGAAAGAGGTAGTAAACTATTCTCTTGATGATACAATGTACCATGAGTTAAGAGAGCAGATTCTGAGGGAAGGCAACAAGGACCTGACCAAGTGAAAGCAATGATTTCCATCTATGCCATCATGAGACAACTTCCACTTCTTCCTGCCTACAGAATATCAAATTTGAAGGAGTAAACTTCCTTTTGACCTCAGGCCTTACTACCCCCATCCCTTGAGGGAAGATGCAGAGGAATGATGGTCTTGGAGGGAAGGAGAGGAGTACTTTCTCCTGCCACAGATTTGACCTCTATTTCCTGCTAATCCTAATCTTCATCCTTTGGTGGAAAAAGGCATAATGAAGAGAAAACCCACAACTAGTCATGTGACACTTCTACCTCCCATCTCATACTATACTCACTTCTAGTCCAATGACTTGCCTCTTTTGAGAAGTATAATGGCTCCCTCCACCCAGTGATAAATATTCTGGTCACTCCTTTCACATTTCAGTGATTCTAATCCCCTGAAGGTTATCTTCCAAACTCCATTACCAACCCTGCCTTTCAATTTCCTACCCCCATTCCTCTTCAAAACATCTACATCAAGATCTCAACCAAATACCACCTAACCCTTCCACAATGCCCTATGGAATGACTATTTCCTAGGCAGCAAGCTTCCTTTCATCTTAAATTGTTTTCTCAACCTCTCCTTTCATCTACTAGCTATTACTAAAATTTTATTGCTCCCTGTTGACATAATCTCCCTTGCCACCCTTTCCAATACTGTCTACATCTTCACTCATTCTCCTTAGCTCACTGGTCAAAGCTGATGAGTTGGAAAGACACCTTGTCCACCATTGCCACTTCCAGATTCTCACTCTACCTCCACCCTCAATAACCTCTCTTCCTTTGAGATTCATGCTATTTATGTTTACCACCCAAAAGGGTAATTTGCCAAGAAACATACAGCTAGTAATATCTGAGGACAGTTTTGGACTTAGGTCTTCTTGAGCTAGACTTCACTATGTTCATCTACCTGCTTCTAACTGTTTATCAATGCTATCTGAAACTGTCCTAGATCTTATAGTCATGGAGCATTGCCTGAACTGTACATAATCATGAACTGCTGGATATTTGCCTCAATTGTTATTATGCATAAGGAGTGACCTGACTGGACAGAATTTGCTGTTGCACTGGGACTGGGCAAATGTTTCTCCCTTTCCCCAGCTTCATAGATTCTTGGCAAACTGTCATTGCTTTTCTTTAAATCATGTTAATTTGCTTCATATATATATATATATATATATATACACATACATAGAAAGCAAATTATATATATATATATTTTGCTTTTTGGAGGGCAATTGGGGTTAAGTAACTTGCCCAAGGTCACACGGCTATGTTTTATTTGTGTGTGCTTTAAGTGTCTGAGGTCGGATCTGAACTCAGGTCCTTCTGACTCCAGGGCCAACGCTCTACTCACTGCACCACCTAGCCATCCCTCTATGTATATTTTTTTATAGTTTTATCTTCAGAACGTAAGCAAATTTTTATTGAATTTTAAGCAAGTGTTTGCTACAGTGGGCCACAATATAGAGGTAGAGGATGAAGATGACAAAGGGGACTCATGGACTCATAGCTCTGCAATGGCAAACAAAGTAGTACTTTGCTGCTTATTTCAATTATTCAAGTCCTTTCACTCTCACCTTTGATTATATCAAGAGCTCTGTTGGAAAGAGTATAAGCTGTGTTGCCCTTAATAGGCCTAAGGGACCTTGAAGACCTTCCCTGCCCTTAATAGGCTTAATACAATCACATGGAGCCCATGGTGGGAGGAGCTTGCCAAAAGAGCAGAAGGGTGGAAGGGTGGAAGAGGAAGGTGCAGAGCAGAGAGAAGCTCAAGCAGAGCTGGAAGCTAGCAGATCTAAGACAGAGAATGTTTGTGGAGTTGACACTGTCTGTTTTTCTGTCTGTGTTGATATTACTTCATTAGACAGAAGCATTCTACCTATTGGAAGAGAACTTTACTGCTGTTACAGCAGTTCTGAAAGAAGACTTTACTTTTATTGCAGAAGTACTGAAAGAGGACCACACTGATGATGTGTGTTTGATGTTTCAGATAGAAGCCTTGTCTGTTGAATTGCATTACTTTGTCAGACAAAAAATGAGATGATAGTGCTGGTAATGTGTATAACTATTGTTGTAGCTCTGTTACCTTAATGTGTATAAGTATTACTGTAGCTCTGTTAAGCTTTGTCTTCCTAGAAAATGAAACTGAGAAGGGCTTGGAGTGGAGCTCTCCCCATGAGCTGAAATATGGAACAGGAGTAGAGAGATGCCTATGTATGAATCTAGACAAAGGTTGGGTGAATCCAGGTGAGAGCTGGAAACCATCAGCCCATGGGAGAGGTGGAAGAGGAGCTGGGGGTTTGGAAGCCTGCCTGGAGTCAAGATAAAAGAAGACTTTACTTAGGTACTCTGTACTGACTGATGAGATTGTGACTTACTGTCACCTAGGGGTGGACGGTGTTTGTACTTTCTGCTACCCCTTAAGGATGATTGGCTAAGTCTCAATTCAAGATGAAAGAGAACTTTTTTTTTTTAACAAATGCTTTATTAACTTCTGTTTTACATCATTCATTTCCACCAGATTTTGAGTTACAATCATTTTCCCCCCATTATTCCCCTACCTAACCTCCCAGAATAGCAGTCCCACAAGATATCGCTTCCTCCAATCTGCTCTCTCCCATACCTTCTCCCATACCCCCATCGACATTTCCATCGACTTTTCCTTCTCTCCTTCTCCTTCTCCTTCTTCTTCTTCTTCTTCTTCTTCTTCTTCTTCTTCTTCTTCTTCTTCTTCTTCTTCTTCTTCTTCTTCTTCTTCTTCTTCTTCTTCTTCTTCATTTGTTTTTTTAATTTTTAGCTTATAGGATTCAATTCCTTAGTTCCTTGAGCTTCAAATTTCCCTTCCTTCCCTCCCCCCCAACCCCCACAACATATAGTCCAGTACAGCATCTGCAAATACTTTCACATTAGACATTATTCAGGTTACAAAGGAGTATTGTACTAGATGGAATGAAAAATGGTAAAGAGTAAATAAAACCAAACAATGAAAAGAAAAAGATCAAGTAGTTTTCTTCCATCAAGATTAAGAATCAGTTCTTTCTAGTTATTCCTCTTGATGTAGGCATCTCTTTCCTTCATGAGTCTTTTGGGATTGACTTATATCACTGCATTGCTGAGAAGAGTCCAGTCTGTCATAGTTGGTCATCACATATATGTTGTGTCTGTGATTGTATACAAATTTCTCTCTGGTTCTACTCTTCTCACTCAGCATCAGTTTGTATAACCTCTCCAGGTAAATATGAAGTCTGTCTGCTCCTTGTTTCTTATAGCACAATAGTATTCCATTACATGCATATACCACAACTTATTTAACCATTTCCCAATTGATGGGCACCCATTTAATTTCCAGTTCTTTGCAACCACAAAAAGAGCTGCTATAAATATTTTTGTACATATGGGTCTTCCTCCCGCTTCTATGATTCTTGATCCTGTCCCTTTTCAGAAGTGGGTGCTTCTAAATTCCTTCCCCCCAGCCTGCCCTGCCCTCCATCAATTTCATGCATCCCCCCCCCCCCCGATGCTCCTGTAGGGTGGGACACCCTATTTAGTATGCATGTTATTTTCTCCCTGGTCCAAATTGAATGAAAATGAGGTTTTGCCTTTTTACCTTCCTATTCCTCCCTTCCCCTGCAACCACCTTCCCCTGCCTGCTCTACATGAGACAGTTTACCCCATTGTCTCTCACCTCTCTCACTCTCTCACCTCTTAACCTCACCTTGTAAGTATCATCCCTTCCTATTAAATTCGATCTGTGCCCTCTATCTATGCATAACTGAAAACATATATACACACATTCATATATGTATTCATATGCCCTTATAACCTTCTTCAACTATTTTCATACTGAGAAAAATTTCATCAGTTACAGTTATTGTTTTTCCCTGTAGGAATGTAAATATTTCAATTTTGATAATTTCATAGTGATTTCTTTTCCCTGTTTACCTTCTCAAGCATCTCTTGCTTCTTATATCTAAATGTCAAATTTTCTGTTCAACTCTGTTTTTTTTTTCCTCAAGAATTCTTGAAAGTCTTCTATTCTGCTGAATTACCAAATGTTCCCCTGAAACATGATATTCAGTTTTGCTGGGTAGGTGATTCTTGGTTTTAATCTTTTGCCCTCTGGAATATCACATTCCATGCCCTTCGATCCCTCAGTGTAGAAGGTACCAGATCCTGTGTTATTCTGATTGTGTTTCCACAATATTGCAATTGTTTCTTCCTGGCTGCTTGTACTATTTTCTCCTTGATCTGGGAATTCTGGAACCTGTTTATAATATTCCTAGGAGTTTTCTTTTTGGGATCTTTTTCAGGAGGTGATCTGTGAATTCTTTCAACCTCTATTTTGCACTCTGGTTCTTAAATATCAGGTCAATTTTTCCTTGAGAATTTCTTGAAGGATGGTTTCTAGATTCGTTCTTTGATCATAGTTTTCAATAATATTTAGATCATCACTCCAGCAACTATTTTCCAGGTCAGTGGTATTTTCCATGAGAAATTTCACATTCTTTTCTATTCTTTCATTTATTTGGATCTGCTTAATAGCATCTTGATTTCTCATAAAGTCATTAGCTTGCATTTTCTCCAGTCTAATTCTGAAGGAATGATTCTCCTCAGTGAGCTTTTGAGATTCTTTTTCCATCTGGCAAATGCAGCTTTTTAAGGCATTCTTCTCCTCTTTGCCTTTTTGAGCCTCTTTTGCCATTTGAGTTAGTCTATTTTTAATGTGTTATTTTCCTCAGTCAGGCTGTTGACTGTCATTTCATACTTTTCTTGCATCTTTCTCATTTCTCTTCCCAAATTCCACATGCAAGAAGGTTAAAGCAAGAGCATTTTCCCCCCAGACTGATCACCATATCCCCTACAGTTTGCCCTGCCAGAGCTAAAGCTCCCATGGCTTCTTGCCCCCAGGGGAAGAAGCTGACACATTCTCCCAACCAGTCCCAAAGTCCATATGGCACTGACCTCTCACTTTGTCCTAGGCATCTATGTGTTGGTAATTCTCCATCACCACTCGTGTTCTGGGGTCCTTCCAGCCAGCTGGTGGTCTGGCCACCCTCAGGCTTAAACCACAACTCACACAGGCCTGGGCTCGGATTCCAGAGCTCTGTGCTGCCCATTCATTGCTTGGCTGCAGGGCTGTCCTCAGTGGGAGGTTAGCTTCTCTGTGTCATTTTTGGGGTTCTGGAGCTCCAGAAGTCATCCATAGACCCCTTTTACATAATTTTGAAGTGGAGTGGGCTGGAGCTCCATGGAAGTGCTGTTTCTACTCAGCCATCTTTACTGTCCCCAGTCCAATAATTTTTTAAATTATCTCTCCTGGATCTATTTTCCAGGTCAGTGGTTTTTCCCATGAGATATTTCACATTGCCTTCTATTCTTTTAATTGCTTGGATCTGTTTAACAGCAATTTTTTCTCATAAAGTCACTAGCTTCTACTTGCTCCAATCTAATTCTAAAGGAATGAATCTCCTCAATGATCTTTTGAGATTCTTTTTCTATCTGGCAAATGCAGCTTTTTACAGCATTCTTCTCCTCATTGCCTTTTTGAGCCTCTTTTGCCATTTGAGTTAATCTATTTTAAGGTGTTATTTTCCTCAGTCAGGCTGTTGACTCTCATTTCATACTTTTTCCTTCATCCTTCTCATTTCTTTTCCCAATTTTTCCTCCACTTCTCTTATTTGGTTTTTCAAATCCTTCTTAAGGTCCTCTATGGCCTGTATCCTGCTCACATTTTCATTTGGGGATTTTGGTGCAGCAGTTCTGACCTCCCAGTCTTCTTCCTGTTCCATGTTTCAATCCTCTTTGCCCCCAATATAGGAGTCTAATGTTGAATTTTTCTGTTTATTTTGTTTCCTTTGCCTAGGTATGTTGCCACTCAATTGCTTGACTTTTGGGCTTGTTGCCACAGTAGGACTCTGCCACCAGCCAGGGGAGCTTCCATCCCAAACATTTGGGTCTTCTCAACTGCCAGAGGTATTAGTTGGGCACCCTCCCTGAAGCACCCACACACTCTGGCAAGCTGGTCACACACCCCTAGACCTCCGCCCCAGACCGCAATCCAGATCCAAGAAGGGTAAAGCAAGAGCAATTACCCCCAAGACTGATTGTCAGATCCCCCTAAAGTCTGCAGGCCAGGAGCTGAAGCTGTAATTGAAGCTGCTAAATTGCGGCAGTGCTTCAGCTCCTCAGCAGCTTCTCACCCCCAGGGGAAGAAGCTGATGTACTGGTCACAAAATCCATAGGGCACTAACCTCTTACTTTGTCCATGGCATCTATGTGTTGATAATTCTGGAAACACCACAGCTGCTGGTGTTCTGGGGTCCCTCCAGCTGGCTGCTGGTCCAGCCACTCTGGGGCTAAAACCTCCAACTCATGTGGTCCTGGGCTCAGCTCCCAGAGTGCTGTGCTGACCTATCCCTGCTGGGCTGCCAGGCTGTCCTCAGTGGGCGGTTAGTTTTTCTGTGTTGTTGTGTGGGTTCTGGGGCTCCAGAGGTTAGTCAGAGTCCCCTTTTACATAATTTTGAAGTCGTGTGTGCCGGAGTGCCATGGAAGTACTGTTTCTACTCCACCATCTTGGCTCTGCTCCTTTTTTTGTGCTGATTTTTAAAAGTTGAGCTCTGCTAGTAGGGTATAGGTGACACTGTTCCAATCTTCTTCCTCTGGAGGCCAGGTGCCAGGTCATTGGCTTTTTGCTCTGGCTTTCCTGATATTCTAGGGGCACCATGCTTAAAAGCAACTCCTGCACCCTGCATTTTGGGGCTGGCAGTTTCCCTGCTGCACTAAACCTCGAGACCTCACAGTTGCCCTGCTGTGCCACTGGCCTGCTGAGCCAAGACCTCAGAGTGCTGATTGCTAGTCAGTGCTGTGGCTAAGATTCTCCTGCTGGCTTTCCCAGACACCACCAGTACTAGTCTGTACTCCTCTTTTACCCTAGAGAGGCAGATCTTTCCTGAAGTTCTTCTCAGTTCTGAAGTTCTCTTGGGCTGGAAAATTATTATACTCTGTCTTTTGGTGGATTTTGTACTCCAGGATTCTTTTTGAGGCTTGGTTTCATGTTGTTTCTAAGGGAAACTGGGGAGAGTTCTCTCTGTCATCTTGACTTCCCCTTCCCCCCGAAGTAAATTCTTTCCAAGAACACTTGATAGTGAAAGTATTATTATTCCTATTGCACAGAAAAGGGAAATCGAGTTTCAGGGGTGTTATGTGATTTTCCTTGGATAATACTTCTAGTAAGATTCAGAACTAGAATTTTTAGAAATAATTCTCTACTACTTCATTTCTCCCCTATATACAACATTTACTCTGCAAAACAAGTGATTCTCCAACCTCTTCTGAAATAACTCTGGTAATGTGGAACCAACTTCTTCCTCAAATTGCTTATTTTACTTTCATGTATATATTCTATCTTCCCATGAGATATATGAACTTTTCAGAGATGAAGACCAGTCTTTTCTTTATCTATTTCCTTCACAGAACCAAAGAATTTAGTTCATCCTAGATGATCATGTGTTGATAAGAATGATTTATTTAGACTAGGGATTCTTAGCTGTTTTTATGTTGTGGATACCTTTGGCAGTCTGGGCAAGCCCAATTTGTATGATAGCTGCTTGGGAAAATGTTTTTAAATGCTGGAAATAAAATATGTCAAATTAGAAAATAAAAAAATTATTCAAACACACATGTATGACAGTTCTGAAGCTGTAAAAACAAATAAGAGAAAGATTTAAAGGAGCTTTATATCAATGATGCACTATATGAATGAGCCTAAGATACTAAATTATTCCATAGAGTTGATCTGTAGAATCCTATTCCTAGGCTAGTCTTGAATTCTCAGTAATATAAGGGAACAAGCTAGGACAAAAGCTTTTGGAATTGTATTTTGCCAAGCACATTTTGAAGTATTCCATTACCAGAAACTCCCTTCAGTGAGCTCCTGGGCCAGTAGTGGGTGAAACTCAGTGGGCTCACAGATGCTGTGCATACCAGTGGCATTGACTGTGGCTTAAAGAAGAGTTGGACTCCTGGCAGAAAAATGCCATTGGGAACCACAGAGCCCAGTTTCTTGGAAGGAGATGAGGTGTTATGATGGTAACCATCTGTCCAGAGCCAAAGAGGAGAAATACATATGGAGAAAGATGCTGCAGCATATAAACTTCATAGTCTTATGGTTTAGGGATTTGTGATTTTATGAGTACAGGTGCTCCCCCACCAACCAAGGTTATGATACTTCCTCCTGTTAATATCTATCTATCTGTCTATCTATCTATCTATCTATCTATCTATCTATCTATCTATCTATCATCTATCTATCTGTATATGTGTGTATATTATTCATATATATATATATATATATATATATATATATATATATATATATGAATTACTATGTCTAAAAATACTCTTCATTCAATAACTATTCCAGTGCTTAGCCTCTTCAGACTTGAAGCTTCTCCATAGTGGTAAGACCTGCTATCTTTGAATTTCCTTGGCATAAACTTGAGAGTACAGGTCAACGTGCATGCTCTAATGAGGTATTGGAGGACTATAACAGAGGAAAGTTTATACATTTAATGGATCTATAATCTCACGGACACAGGTACTCCCTTCAGTGATGTAAATCATAACTCATCCATTACTACTTATAATATTTGATTCCTGTTCATACATACTCATAAATCATAAGGGACATTACCTAGCATTCTAGAAGCCCTCACTGAGAGGTTTTTACTTTATGTGGATATGAGAATAACCCTTGGGTTGTCTACTTGTTTTCTCTCACTCGATCAAGAACATTCCATCTTCTGATTATACCATTCAGCAATATGTATTCCTGATCAACTCATGAAAAGTATGCATTAAAATAAGCACATAACATATTTCATTATATATCTTTATATATCATACATATGAAATAGTCTTGAATCAAGAAAACAAGTATTTCCATATAGATCTATCCATAAAGATACATTAAATCAACACCTCTATATAATATATATTTGTGTACTCAATTAGGAATCAAAGAACTGTGTTCCATCCTGATCTTTGCTACTTACTATACATGTGATCTTAGGAAATCCAGTTCTCCTCCTTAGACTTCAGTCTCCTCATCTGTAAAATAAGGGACCTGAACTAGGTAATTTCTAATGTCACCTCTCAATTCTATGAAATAGTATGAGACATATATTTACATATATATTATACAAACACATATTGTATACCACATTTATCCTTTCTTATCCTTAGTTAACTCATCTGTAAGATGAGAAAAAATATGATTACTATGAGCTTTAAATTAGATGTTCTATAAAGTATTTTGTGACTGTAAAATTTGAACTTAACATATAGCATATGTATCTTTATGTGGATATATACATATATTATATTCCTTCTTTTTATATTTCAGTTTTAATAACATGGAAATTATATACACACATATTATCTATATATTTGGGTATATAGATATATCTTTAAAAAGCTAAAAATTATATTGGGCAAGTGGAAATATCTTTTTGTTTCATTGACAGCTTTAAGAATTACTAACAATCCACATGTAAGTATAAGGGAGCTTCAAATAAATAAAAGTGTCCCGTTAATGCAAGTAGGGGGAGGGAGGTTATGGGAGATTATTTTAAAGTCTGGTTATTCAGTAACAAACTCTGATTCAGTCCTTAATCTAAGGGAGAAGGGGAGATTTCTGTGGTTGTCTTAAAAGGCAATCCCCACTGGGCTGGGCCGACACTGACCACCCAAGTCTGTCTTTTCATAGAGTTGATAGATATGTTTTGACAAGCTATATTAAGTACAAAGCAGGCCACCCGAGAGGCATGTGGAGTTGATATAGACAGAGACAGAGAGGCAAATAACACTGTGAGGCTTGCTTATGTAGGCAATATTTGCCTTAACTAAATGAGTACTCTTGCCTCATCATCTATTACCAAATTTTATCAAAGCCTTTGGAACCCACATATCTAAAGAGAATGAATGTGACTCAGGATTTACTCTTTCTGCCTCCTGATGACTAAACAAATCAAAAGGTTTAGAACTATTATTTACTGTCTTAATTTATATGTAGTTGTGAATCCTTAGGCTCTGTGATGCTGGGGAACTTGTGTTCAGCTGATCTGCCTTATAGTGAAGGCTCTGCTTCTATTTGTGTGACCCTAGACAAGTCAACTTAAAGCTATTCAAGATGCGACAGTCTCCTGAACTATCAAATGGAGATAATAAAACTTGTAGTATTGGCTTCACAGGGTGGTTATGAAGAAATGACTATAAAAGCAGGATAACATTAGCTGCTGTTGTGATAATTTGTCTTTATTAATCTGAGTGCAAGGGAACCTTGGACTTCCTTCTGCTATCATGTACTTGGATGCATATAATATCTTAATGGTGTGGTTCATTCTTTTACACGCTAAAATCCCTCCATATATTCTCATCCTGTGAAATTTTCACACATCCATTTCTATAAATTCTCTAAATTCTCCTCTAAAAATAGAAGACCCACCCTACCCACTGAAGATTATTTAAATATCTCAGGATACTAAGATACCATGAAGGTTCTCCATATGTTTCTTCTCATTCTTGCTACATGACTGGCCCACCTCTTTAATACCCCATATATGTCCTTAATGATGTCTATTATATTGCTCCTCACTGATAATTTATAGTGGTTAAATCTACTGTAATCATTAAAATCTTAATTATTGCTCAGCCCCTTTTAAATACTTCAATAAGTCAGTGATATTCTTGTTCCCTCTGCTGGTGCAGTTAACAGTTAAGTCTTTCCTCCTTATCCTGTGCAATTCTTGTCCATATCTTCCTATAAGTTCTTCTCAGAGGATCTATCAAGTAAGATGATTACCATCTATTTGGTCTTTTTATGTTTTACAGAGAAGTAACACTTGGATTATTGATCTCTTAATGTTTGCTGTTACTATACCCACTTTCCTATCATACATTTCCTGGATAATATTCTTGATTTTTTTAACACATAGATCATTGTTGGAAATATGCTACACCTATTCATAACAGTCATACATCTATCCTTTGGCCTTTGGGTCATCTCCCGTTTTGATTCTTCAGAAACTGATACTTTAATATATTTCCTCCATCCTTAAAAGACCTTGCTTGATCCATCCATCCCCACTAGCTATTGCCCCATATCTCTACTCTATTTTGTGGCTAAACTTTTTGTAAAGGCCATATGTATTCAATAGCTCTACTCCATTTCTTTTCACTCTCTTCTGAACTCTTTACATTCTGGCACCAAATCTCAGCATTCAACCTAAATGGTTCTGTCCAAAGTTATCATTTTTGTCTTAATAGTCAAACCCAATGGTCTTTTTTTTTTTGCATCATCATTCTTGACCTTCCTACAGATATACAGTTGATCAACTTCTGTTGGATATTGTATTCTCTTTAAATTTCCTTGATATTACTCTTTCTGTGATCTCTGCCTAAATATCTTAACTACTTCTTAGTTTCCTTTCCTGGATTCTCTTCTAGGTGGGTACCCCCCAGTGCTCTAGCCTAAACACTTTTCTTTTTTTCCTCTATAGTATTTCAATTGATCATGTCATCAACTCTAATGGATTCCATTTTCATGATAGTTTTTTTCTTTTTTTTTAATTTAATTTTTAGTTTTCAACATTCACTTCCACAAGATTTTGAGTTCCAAATTTTCTCCTCATTTCTCCCTTATCCCTAATCCCAAGTTCTCAAGCATATTGAACACCCCTTTACCCAGTCTGGCCTCTCTTATATTCCCCCATACTCCTCAATTGCCCCTTTCATCCTTACTTTCCTATAGGGCAAAATAGATTTCTATACCCCATTGCCTGTATATCTTATTTCCCAGTTGCATGTAAAAAACATTTTCTAATATTTGGTTTTAAAACTTTGAGTTCCAGATTCTCTCCCATCTTCCCTCCTCGCCCACCTCCACTGAGAAGACAAGCAATTCAATATAGGGTGCACATGTGTAGTTATGCAAAACATTTCCATAGCGGTCATATTGTGAAAGACTAACTATATTTCTCTCCATCCTATGCCATCTTCCCCCATTTACTCTATTTTTTCCTTTGATCCTGTCCCTTTTCAAAAGTTTGTGCTTCTAACTACCCCCCCCAATTTTCGCTCCCTTCTATCATCCCCTCCTTTTAACCCCCTCCCAACTTTCCCCCCCTTCTATTATCCCCTCCTCTTATCCCCTTCTCCTATACTTTCCTGCTAGATAAGATTCAATTGGGTATGTATGTTATTTTTCCTTAAGCCAAGTCCAATGACAGTAATGTTGACTCATTCCCTTTCACCTCCCTGCTCTTCTCCTCCATTGTAATAGCTTTCTATTGCCTCTTTTATGTGAGATAATTTACCCTATTCTCTCTGTCTCTTTTTCTTCTTCTCCCAATATATTCTTTCTTAGTGCTTAATTTTATTTTTTAGATACCATCCCTTCATATTCAACTCATCCTGTGCCCTCTTTCTATGTATACACATACACACATATACATACATGCATATACATATATAAACACATACATATACACATACCTATATATACATATACATACACACACATACACACACACACATATATATATATAAATATACATATGTGTACGTGTTCCCTTCAACTTTCCTAATATTGAGAAAAGTCTTATGAGTTACAAATATCATCTTTCCATGTAGGAATGCAAACATTTCAACTTTAATAACTCTCATATGATTTATCTTTCCTATTTACTTTTTCATGCTTCTCTTGATTCTTCTTTTTGAAAGTCAAAATTTCTTTTTTTTTCTGGCTATCAAACTTTTTTTTTATTAAACAAATGCTTTATTAACTTCTGTTTTACATCATTTATTTCTTTTTTTTTTTTTTTTAAGCAATTGGGGTTAAGTAACTTGCTCAAGGTTACACGGCTAGTCATTTTTTGTGTGTGGGTGCTCATTTTCTGAGGCCGGATCTGATCTCGGGTCATCCAAACTCCGAGGCCGGCACTCTTACTCACTGTGCCACCTAGCCGCCCCTTTAGGGCAATTGGGGTTAAGTAACTTGTCCAAGGTTACACGGCTAGGTTTTTTTTTGTTTGTGCGGGTTAAGTGTCGGAGGCCGGCTCCGAACTCAGGTCCTTCTGATTCCAGGGCCGGCGCTCTATTCACTGCGCCACCTAGCCGCCCCTACATCATTTATTTCTGCCAGATTTTGAGTTACAAACATTTTCCCCCCATTATTCCCCTACACAACGTCCCAGAACAGTAATCCCACAAGATATCGCTTCCTCCAATCTGCTCTCTCCCATACCTTCTCCCATACCCCCATCTACTTTTCCATTAGAGGAAGGTGAGTCTTTGCATCCCAATGCCTGTACATCTTATCTCCCTATTACAAGCAAAAGAGTATTAATAATAGTATTTATATATATTTTGAAACATTTAATGTTACGACCTCAAATTTCAGATCCATTTCCTTCCTCCCTTGTCACCCATTCCTTCTTGGGAGATAAGTAATTCAGTATATGTTGTACATGTCTAGCTATGCAAAACATTATCATAGTAGATATATTGTACAAGGCTGCTTATAATTCCCTCCCACTCATCCCACCCCCACCTGGTCCATTCCCTACATAATCCTGTCCCTCTTCTATAGTGGGTACTTCCAACCTCCCCTCACCCCAAGGATGCCCTCCCATCCATCATCCCTCCTCTCATCCCCCTTCCCCTATCCTGCTGCAGGTTGAGATATCCCATTTAGTATGTATGTCATTTTCTCCCTGAACCAAATTCAATGGGGATGTGGTTTTGTCTTTTTAGCCTTCCTTATTCTCCCCCTCCTTTGCAACCACTTCCCCTTGCTTCTTCTACATGGGATAGTTTTACCCTACCCTGTCTCTCCCCATCTCCTCTTGCCACTTTCCTCTCTCACCTCATAATTTCATCCCTTGAGTATTCTCCCTTCCCAACAAATTCAACCTATGCCCTCTATCCATATATAACTGTAACCATATACACACACATTCACATATGTATTCATATGACCACACCCCCTTCTTCCATTATTTTCATAGTGAGAAAGATATCATAAGTCACAGTTATTGCTTTTCCATATAGGAATGTAAATAGTTCAACTTTGATAAGTTCCTTTTGATTTCTTTTCCCTGATTACCTTCTCAGGCATCTCTTGCTTCTTGTGTCTGGATGTCAAATTTTCTATTCAATTCTGGTTTTTTCCTCAAGAATGCTTGAAAGTCCTCTATTCCACTGAATGACCATATTTTCCCCTGAAACAAAATACTCAGTTTTGCTGGGTAGGTGACCCTTGGGTTCATTCCCAGTTCTTTTGCCCTCTGGAATATCATATTCCATGCCCTTCGATCCCTCAGTGTAGAAGCTGCCAGGTCCTGGGCTATTCTGATTGTGTTTCCACAATATTGAAATTGTTTCTTCCTGGCTGCTTGGAGTATTTTCTCCTTGATCTGGGAGTTCTGGAACCTGGCTATAACATTCCTGGGAGTTTTCTTTTTGGGATCTTTTTCAGGAGGTGATCTGTGGATTCTTTCAACCTCTATTTTGCCCTCTGGATCTAAAACATCAGGGCAATTTTCCTTGAGAATTTCTTGAAGGGTGATTTCTAGGTTCTTTCTTTGATCATGGCTTTCAGGTAGTCCAATAATTTTTAAATTGTCTCTCCTGGATCTGTTTTCCAGGTCAGTGGTTTTTCCCATGAGATATTTCACATTGCCTTCTTATCTTTCATTTGTTTGGATCTGCTTAACAGCATCTTGATTTCTCATAAAGTCATTAGCTTCCATTTGCTCCAGTCTAACTCTGAAGGAATGAATCTCCTCAGTCAACTTCTGAGATTCTTTTTCCATCTGGCTAATTCGACTTTTTAAGGCATTCTTCTCCTCATTGCCCTTTTGGGCCTCCTTTGCCATTTGAGTTAGTCTATTTTTTAAGGTGTTGTTTTCCTCAGTCAGGCTGTTGACCCTCATTTCATACTTTTCCTGCATCCTTCTCATTTCTCTTTCCAATTTTTCCTCCACTTCTCTTATTTGATTTTTAATGTCCTTCTTAAGGTCCTCTATGGCCTGCAACCCGCTCATGTTTTCCCCTGGGCCTTTTGGAGCAGGACTTCTGACCTCACAGTCCTTTTCCTGCTCTATGCCCCCAAAATAGGAGTCTAGGGTTGCATTTTTCTGTTTCCTTTGCCTTGGCATGTTGCCACTTAATTACTTGACTTTTGGGCTTGTTGCCACACTATGGCTTTAAGGCCAGCTAGAGGAATTTTTGTCCCGAACGTGTGGGGGGCAACTTCCGTTTCTGGCAAGCTGTAAACCCACCCACAACTTCCACCCTAGATCACAATCCAGATCCAGGGAGGTTAAAGCAAGAGCGATTACCCCCCAAGACTGATCGCTGGATCTCCCTACAAATTTGCAGGCTGGGAGCGGGAGATGCCTCTGAAAACTACAAAATGGCGTTTGTCCTCAGCGGCTTCTAGCCCCCAGGGCAGGGAGCCGACGCATTCCCTAATACCAGTCCCAAAGACCATAGGACACTAACCTCTTACTTTGTCCCAGGCAAGTCTATGTTGATAATTCTGGAGTTGCCACAGCTCCTGGTGTTCTGGGGTTCCTCCAGCTGGCTGCTGGCCCTGCTGCCCTGGGGCTAAAACCTCTGTTCATGCGGACCTGGGCTCGGCTCCACTTCCTGCGCTCTGTGCACTGCATGCTGCCAGGTCCCAGACTGCTGCACTGGTCCTTCCTGCAGGGCTGCTGGGCTGTCCTCAGCGGGAGTTTAGTTTCTTTGTGTCGTTCTGTGGGTGCTGGGGCTCCAGAAGTTGTTCAGAGTCCCGTTTTACATCTTTGGGGGGGAATGTGGGGGCAGAGTGGCTTGGATGAGCTGTTTCTACTCTGCCATCTTGGCTCCGCCCCTCAAAAGTCAAAATTTCTTTTCAGTTCTGATCTTTTCATCAAGAATGCTTAAAAGGCCTCTATTTCTTTGAATGTCCATATTTCTCCCTGACATATCATACTCAGTTTTGCTGGGTAGGTGATTCTTGGTTTTAATCCTAGCTCCTTTGACTTCTGTAATACCATATTCCAAGCCCTTCATACCCTTAATGCAGAAACTGCTAAATCTTGTTTTATCCTGATTTCTCGTCTTCTTCTGGTTCTATGTTTCAATCTTCTTTGTCATCAAAGAAAGATTCTGTAGTCTGATTTCTTTTCTTCTGCTTGCTCATTTCCCCAGCTAATTACTTGAATTTTGAGCTCTTTGCCATGGTAGAACTCTGTTTCCAGAGTGAAGAGTGCTGTTTCCCAAATTTCTGGGATTTTCCACAACTGTTGTCAGAGATACTTCTAGGCACCTGCTTCAGAACTATGAGGAGAACTTCCTCTCCACAGTCACCACAAACTGTGCCATACCATCACTCTTCCTCACACCCAAGACTGTGACCCAGATCCAAGCAGGGCAAAGCAAGAAAATTCTGCCTTAGCACCAGCAAAGAGATTCTTGCAATTGACCACTGATCAGCTATTTTGTCCCCCACCATCTGTAAGCCTGGAGCTCCAGAAGCAGCCACCACTGCTGCTCTTCTGTTGCTGCCCCTGCAGCCTCCATCACCTCTCACCCTGTGGTCAGGGGCTGGAGTATGTTCTTCTGCCAGCCATGTCTAACAGGGTTCCTTCACTGAACTTTTACTTTCTCTTTGGCATTTATGGGTTGAGAAGTCTGTAAATCACTACAGCTGCCAGTGATTCAGTCCCCTGAGGTCTGCTCTGCCCCAGTCTGTGCCACTGGTATATGCCAGTGTGGCCCATGGGGGACTGCATTCTGCTCCCAGCCTGGTGCTTTTGGCTTGCCAGGCTGTCTTCAGATATATTTCACTCTGGGGGGTTCTATAGCTCTAAATTTTGTTTAGAATAATTTTTATAGGTATTGGAGGTGATTGGGGGATAAGCTCAAGCAAGTATCTGCTTTTACTCCACCATCTTGGCTCCACTCCTCTTTCATGATGATTTATGATGATTTTTAAATCTACTTAATTAGCCCAAATCTATTTCTTAATATCCAGACTCATATCTCCAATTTTCTACTAAATATTTCATTCTAGATGCCCCTTAGACAACTTAAACTAAAAAATTTCAAAAGTAAACTCATTTTTCCCCACTCTTTCCCAGTCTTTCCCCCATTCTGAATTCCTCCATTCTTGTGGAAGATAACACCATCTTCCTAGATTCCTCCTTGCAACCTAGGTATCATTCTTGACTTCACTTTCTTTTACCTCCCCCCCACCCCTGCTAAATAATCTATAACTAAATCCTGCCCATTTAACTTTATAACATGTCTGGTAAAAATGCCTCCTTCTCTCCTCTGACACTGACAACAACCTTGTATAGACTCTCATCACCTCATCCCTGAACTGTTATACAAGCCTACCAGTTGATTTTCCTGCCTCAAGTTTCTCCTCTCTCCAGTCCATCTACTACTCAGCTATCAAAGTGACCTTTCTAAACCATAAATCTAATTCAGTAAGTTCCAGTGGCTTCCTATCTTCTGGTATCAAATATCAAGTCCTCGGTTTGACATTCAAAGCTTTTCATCTCCCTTTTTTTTCTTTTCAGTCTTCTTATACATTTCTCATCTTCATGTACTCTGAAGTCCAGTGACACAGATCTGTTTGTTATTTCTTGAACAAGACACTACATCTTCCAGCTCTGGGTATTTTCATTGACTCTTTCTCATGCTTAGAATTGTTTCCCTTCTTATTTCCACCTCTTGGCTTTCTTGGATTTCTTCAAGTCCCAGATAAAATCTTGATTTTCTTCAAAGAGCCTTTCCTGATCTCCTTTAATGCTAGTGCCTTCCCTCTATTGATTCCTTTTAATTTATCCTGTATATATCTTATTTTTATATAGCTGTTATTATGTAGAATTCTCCGTTAGAGTGTGGGCTCTTTGAGAGAAGGGACAATCATTTGTTTTCCCATGTATTCCTGACATTTAGCACAGTGCCTGACATATAGTAGATCCTTAATAAATACTCATTGACTGACTGAATAATAACACAAACAGCATAAACAAAACAACACATATTCAAAATATGTATTTTGTTGTACTGGGGGAAAATTACTTACCTTAGAGTTATCAAGAGAACACCATAATTTCTCAAATTTACTCGAAACTTTTTCTCCTATTCTCTCACTCTTCTTTCTGCTTCCTCATTTTCTAGCTTTAGTAATAGCACTAGATATATGCACTGATGTGCTAACTCAGTGGACTATTTATCCAACAGCTTGCTTGGACAACTGTCATGTTTTAATACATTTTTTTCCTGGAAGCTTCAGACACAGGTCACAAGATCTAGGATTGAAAATGATTTTAAAGATCATCTATTCCGGGGCATCTAGGTGGCACAGTGAGTAAAAGCACCGGCTCCAGAGTTGGGAGGACCCAGGATCAGTTACAGCCTCAGAAAATGAGCACCCACACATAAATAATGACTTGCCATGTAACCTTGAGTAAGTTAACCCCAATTGCTTTAAAAAGAAAAAGATCATGTATTCCAATTCTTTCATGTTGCAGATGCCCCTGAGACCCAAAGAGTTAAGCAATTTTGCTGAGAAGACTAAGTAGTAAAGGCTAGAATTCAGATCAGCTCTCCAAGTGTGGCTGAGCACCCTTGTGAGTCCCTGAGATCCTCTCAGGGCATTCTATGATATAAAAAATAATTTTCACAATAATACAAAATGTTTTAATTTCTAGTACAGTAAATATCGATAAATATAACCCACAAACACAAAAGTTCTTGGGGAGTAAGTCCTTAATAATTTTAAAGAGTATAAAATGGTCCTAAGACCAAAAAGTTTGAGAACTGGGGCTTTAACTCCAAATCTTTGCACCAAGCCAAATTATTAGAGAAATATCTTTTAAGTAATTTCAGATCTCACTGAAGAGACTCACAATGTTCTGAGGCTTGACACTATTGGCAGACTGCTATCTACAAATTTTTAGGATATCCTCCAGACTTGGGTCAACACTTCTGACAAGTGGCCTTCTTGCTTTATGCCTGGCTTGAAATAAAAGGCCAAAAGGGCTGTTGAACAATGTTTTCTCTTGTATTTGTGAAGGAGTTTTATATGATGTTTATAAATGTTTTATGAAAGTCTTGATGGAGGAGAGGTTTTAAAGAAACATTCTGTCCTAGTGAGTCAAATGCTTTTATTTATTTTTCATTTTGATGAACAAACTGTTTATATGGAGGGATCTTATATTCCCTGAAACTTATAGTCCATTGTGTGACAATAAAGGTATAGACTGATGCAAAAATCCTTTGCCCAAACTTGTCTTTTCCCTTCAAATATTTTCTTCAAGGATCCCTTCAATTTGCATGTAGAAAATTATCATCGAAAGCTTAAAAAGATAAGGAAGTATCTTTTTTGGGGGGGTAGTGATATCATCTGTGATTTTCCCCTGTTCTTTTAATATCATCCCCTCCCTAATACATCTCATAAAGTGATCTCTCAATACTTTCAAAAGTGTGTCATTTCCAGCATAGATTTCTTGTGAATGTCCTGAGTCTAGTTCAGACTTGCTTATTCTTAAATGCCATTTCTATTTCTTCTTACCTGGACTGATGTGTGAAGAGTCCAAATGTGGTGTACTCATAGTCACTGATGATGCAAAGATATCAATGTGGAAATCCCGACAACTCTCTTGCATTCTCTATTTGTAGTATTTCTCTCAGTTCCATTTATCAGTGCTTGGGGGATGGTATAGTTTCAGTGTGTCCCATACCATGCTTTCTGGAGACTTTTTTTACCCTACTCCATTGTTTTTTACTGTTTTATGAAACAAACAAAAAGGTCATGATGCATAGTAGCTAAGATGCTGGGATTGGAGTCAGGAAGATTTAATTTCATATTCCATCTCTGACCCTTATTAGCTATGTGGTACCAAGATTATTATTAAATCTTCATAAAAACAAACAAACAAACAACTTCCTAAGACTTATCTTGTGCATCATAGATGGGCTATATTAGGTATTGGTCTAGTGAGCTTCCATAAAATTCATGACCCCTTTGCATATAAAGATATAGTTCTTGTATTTCTATAACACTTTTCTTCACAACACCTCAGTGGGCATGCAAGAAATATACTCACTTTGCAAAAGCACAATTAGAATCAAAGAGGTGAAGGGACTTGCTTTTTTGTTAGATATCCCCATTTGTTAAATGCTCTCCCTCCTCTGGCTAGCTTCCCTGGCTTCCTTTAAGATTCAGTCAGCTCAAATCTCACCTTCTACAAGAAACCTTTCCTGGTCCTCTTTACTATCAGTATGTTTCCCCTGAGATAACTTCCTGCTAACCCATATATATACTGTATGCATGGAGTTGTTTGCATGTTGTCATCACCATTAGAATTTGATGTTTTTGCTTTTCTTTGTACATTATATTAGCAAAGTCCCTAAAACAGTAAACACTTAATAAGTGTATTTTGACTTCTTGACTTATGGCTAGTAAGTATGAGATTGTTCAGGGCAGTAGTATAACCCAGGGCTTGTGCTATTTTGCATTTTAGTTGCCCCCTGACCACCCATTGCTCTCAGGCCATACCCCTAACCCACATACATATAAACAACTTTGTCAATATTAACGTTGGAAGCGGTTGTTATTGCAAATCCTGGAAACTTCTCAGCACAGTAGCTTTGGCAAACACACCTGGGTAGATTGACCTTTCTAAGCTTTCCATCACAAGTATGACATTGCCCTTCTCCTTCTCCAGAGCACTGATAAACAAGTTTTGGCAAAGGCAAAAACAAACACCATTTTCTAGCCTCTTTGCATGTACTTCTCAAATGCAGAAGCAATTAATGAGAAGTTGCCTAGAGACCCTGGCTAGGAGGGGCTTCCTCTTTGCCCTACTCTCTGCTTTGATGTCAAAATAGAAAGCATGTGAGTAGTTCCCTAAAAGAGGTACAGGGCTCCAATTATATATTTATTTAGAAGACAGAAGACTATAGAGGGTTGGCTGTATGCATGCAGATCTTAGCCTCTCCCAAAAGAGAAAATCTTTAGCTTCCTGTTTGTAAAAACAAACAAACAAAACAAAGCAAAACAAAACAAAACTGATTACATTGATTTACAATTACTGGTTTGCAGTCATTTAAAAATTAATAAGCCATATTTAGAGGATCTGAATTTTGTTGTACTCGTAGAAAGATTATAATTTCTAATTTTTCAATACCAAGGCTGAAATTTTCCATACATACTTATTATATACATACATAAGCATAATCATTTAATGGCAACAATAATAATAAAGATTTACATAGTGCTTATTGTGTGCCAGCCTTCTTCTATGTGATTTACAATTACTATTACTTTTGATCCTCACAACAACCTTGGGATTTAGGTGCTATTATCATCCCTACTTTTACAAATGAGGAAACTGAAGCAAACAGTGGTTAAGTAAATTGCCCATGATTGCATAGCTAGTAAGTGTCTAAGGTTAGATTTGAAATCAATTTTTTTTCTGACTTCAGGCCCAGCACTCCATCATCTCTGCCACTTACCTACCATATTTGTGTGTATACATACACTTATATGTATGCATACATGCGTCTACTATTTGAATACACACACACAAATATATATATATATACACACATATATATATAAACATATTTTATATATATATATATATTTTACATATATATATAAACATATATACCATGCTCCCCTTTAGTGTATGGGACAGAAGTTTATGTCATTATATAGGAAGTCAGTATCATATCCTTGAGACATGGTATAATCATGTTTGTTGATTGTTGTTAAGGAAGCTACTGGAAAATACTAAATTTGATCTCTGCATTTGCATCATTTGCATCAAAAACTATCTTGATCTTACCCTCACATTTATATCTGAAGGCAGCATCTTTATTCAAAAACTACAATTCAAACCTTATAGAAAATGGTTGAAACTGCCTTGTCCAAAAGCCTTAAGACAGAAATTGAAATTTTTGTTTGATCTGGTTGAAGTGACATCAGAGTTGGAGTCAGTTGGGCCTGTCATTGAATAGCTTTTTGACTCTGGAAAAGGAAATGATACTCTGTGGACCTTAGTTACATTATTGGGAATACAGGAAGAATAAAGTTCATCTGAGGTGATAGTAAGGACCAAATTAGAAAATATCCCCAAAGTAACAAGGAAATATCAACTCTTTTTTGGTTTTGAAGGTCAAGTATGCTCAAATAAAGCATCATTTTTCTTTGCTTCTAACATAACCAATACAACAAATATCCCACTACCTTTATTTTAAAACATTTTTGAGATGAATCATAACATTGTTTGATAACTATGGCAGTTTACACTTCTCTATGACTCTCTAGGTTATGAAGCATAGTATGATGGAAAGTACACCAGAATTGGTTTCAAAGACATGGGTTCAGATCTTAGCTCAGCTCCTTGAAAAATAGCTCATATTGGTAAGTTATTTATTCTATTTAAGCCCCATTTCTTCATCCATAAAAAATATAGCAAGCATAAGGCATAATGGGAACACTGACAGACTTATCATCAAAAGAAATGTACTTAAGATCCATGTACTTTCTGCATGAATATAGGTTAGTCACTTTATTTCTCAGAATCTCACTTTTTTTTAAGCAATTGGGGTTAAGTAACTTGCTCAAGGTTACACGGCTAGTCATTATTTATGTGTGGGTGCTAATTTTCTGAGGCCGGTTTCGATCCCGGGTCATCCCAAGTCCAAGGCCAGTGCTCTTACTCAGAGAATCTCACTTTCTTACTGTGTAATACTAGAATAATATTAGCCCTGGGTATTTCATAGGAATTCTTGGAGGATCTAATTAGAATTGAGTATGAAGTGAGAAAGTAGAGAAATGGACTGCTTCCTTGGAATTTATCTGTAAAAGTGAGCAGTGAGAGAGAATATGAGAGCTTCATATTATAACAAAGTCAAGGGAAGTTTTTTTTTTTTTTTTTAAGGATGATGTCATCTGGGCATGTTTTAGACAGGAAAGAAAGCAGTGGATAAAGATAAAGATGAATATTAGAAAGGGTAAATAAATATGTGTGTGTGTATTCTCATGCATATTTACTCATACCCACACATATATGGGTTATCAATGATCTGGACTGATGAACAATAAATATCCTACTAATTAAAATATTTACCACAGTAATTAATAGCATTAGCTAAGTAGTGGAAGCAAAAAGCTCAAATATATTAACTTGTGTTTTCATCCCCATGATATGTTTTTTCCCCTTTTTCAGAGGGGGGAAGGTAGAACAATTGGGGTTAAGTGACTTACCCAAGGTCACATGGCTAGTTTTTGTGTTAAGGGTCTGAGGCTGGCTTTGAACTAAGGTCCTCCTGACTCTAGGGCTAGTGCTCTATTCACTGTGCCACCAAGCCATCCGGAGATTTTTTTAAGGTAGATAATTTTTTAAATTATTTTTCCAATTTATTTATTTATTTTTAGTTTTAAACATTCATTTCCACAAGATTTTGAGTTACAAATTTTTCTTTCCATCTCTCCCCTACACCACCCCAAAATAGCAAGCCTACTAACTACCCCTTCCCCCAATCTATTCTCTCTTATATCCTCCCTCACCCCCCCCAATAAGGATTTCTATACCCCTGTGCCTGTGTAACATAGTCCCCAGTTGCATGTAAAAAGGAATTTGTTTTAAAAATTTGAGTTCCAGATTTTTTTCCTTTCTTCCCTCTTTACACAACCCTACTGGGAAGATAAACAATTCACTATAGTTTGTACATGTATAGTTATGCAAAACTGTAACTTAGTAGTTATATTGTGAAAGACTAATTATAATTCCCTCCATCCTATCCCATGCCCCACTTAGTCTATTTTCTCCTTTGACCCTGTCCTTTTTCAAAAGTGTTTGCTTCTAACTACACTCTTCCCCAATCTGCACTCCCTTCTATTAGCTGTCCTTTCCTCTCTCCCCCGCCCATTTTCCTGTAGGGTGAGATACCCAATTGAGTATGTATTTTATTCCCTCCTTAAGCCAAATTCAATGAAGGCAAGGTTGACCCATTCTCTTTCACCTTCCTGCTCCTCCCCTCCATTATAACAGTATTCTCTTGCCTCTTTTATATGAGATAATTTACCCTAATCTATCTCTCCCTTTCTCCTTCTCCCAATACATTCCTCTTTAACCTCTTAATTTTATTTTTTTAGATATCATCCCTTCATATTCAACTCATCCTGTGTCCTCTATGTATACATGTTCCTACACATGAACACACTCACATATATATTTATACACACCTACAACCTCCTATACTTACATCTATATGAAAGTATACATACATGCATACATACATATATGTGTGTGTGTGTATACTTATGTATTCCCTTCAACTGTCTCATACTGAGAAAAGTCTTATGAGTTACAATGATAATTTTTTCCATGTAGAAATGCAAATAGTTCAGCTTTAACAAGTTCCATATGATTTCTTTTTCCTGTTTACCTTTTCATGATTCTCTTGCTTCTTGTATTTGAAAGTCAAATTTTCTGTTCAGCTCTGGTTTTTTCATTAAGAATGGTTGAAAATCCTCTATTTCATTTTATGACCATATTTTCCCCTGAAGCAGTATACTCAGTTTTGCTGGGTAGGTGATTCTTGGTTTTAATCCTAGCTCCTTTGACCTCTGGAATTACATATTCCAAGCCCTTTGATCCCTAACTGTAGAAGCTGATAGGTCTTGTGTTATCCTGTTTGTATTTCCGCAATACTCAAATTGTTTCTTCCTGACTGCTTGCAGAATTTTCTCCTTGACCTGGGAACTCTGGAATTTGGCTATAATATTCCTAGGAGTTTTCTTTTGGGGACCTTTTTCAAGAGACAATAAGTGAATTCTTTCAATTTCTATTTTGCCCTCTGATTCTAGAATATCAAGGCAATTTTGCTTGATAATTTCTTGAAAGATGGTATCTAGGCTTTTTTTATCATGGCTTTCAGGTAGTCCAATAATTTTAAAATTATCTTTCCTGCATCTATTTTCCAAGTCAGTGGTTTTTCCAATGAGATATTCCACATTGCCTTCTATTTTTTTGCATTTGTTTGGATCTGTTTTATAGTATCTTGATTTCTCATAAAGTCCTTGCCTTCCATTTGCTTCAATTTAATTTTGAAGGAATTATTCTCTTCAGTGAGTTTTTCTAATTCCTTTTCCATCTGACCAATTTAACTTTTTTACACATTCTTCTCCTCATTGGCTTTTTGGGCCTCTCTTGCCATTTGGGTTAATCTATTTAAGGTGTTATTTTCTTCAATATTTTTGGGGTCTTCTTTCACAGGCTGTTGACTTGCTTTTCAAGATTTTCTTGTATCATTCTTTTTTTCTTCCCAATTTTTCATCCACTTCTCTTACTTGACTTTCAAAATGCTTCTTGAGCTCCTCCATGGCCTATAACCAGTTCACATTTTTCTTGGAAGTTTTTGATGCAGTAGTTCTGACTTTGTTGTCTTCCTCACATTCCATGCTTTGATCCTTTCAGTCCTCAAGAAAAGATTATCTGGTCTGTTTGTCCTTCTTTTGCTTGCTCATATTTCCAGTCAATTACTTGATTTTTGAGCTCTTTGCTGTGGTAGAACTGTGCTTTCAGATTGCAGAGAGTCATTACACAAATCACTGGGGTTTTTGTAGCTGCCTGAGCTATTAGGAGGGTGCCTTCTCTGCATCCCCCACAAGCTCTGGCACACTGGCCACACACCTCAGGACCACCACCTAAGAACTGTGATCCAGATCCAAGCAGATTAAAGCAAGAGCAATTACCCTCTGAATGGTTCCTTGGACCACCTGCATTCTTCAGGCCAGAAACTCTGGAGGCAGCCACATGGCAGCAGCTGTAGCTGGCAAGCCTCAGCCACTTCTCACCTGAGGGGCAGGGGCTGGACCACTCTCTTCTCCACCCAGTTCCTACAGATTTCCTGATGGACCTTTTACTTTCTTTTTGGCATTTATGGGTTGAGAAGCCTAGAATCCACCACAGTTCCTGGTGATTCACTCTCCTGAAGTCTGTTGGCCACTGCTGGTCAGGGCTGCGGGGCCTGGGACCACCTGGCTAATGTGTGACTGTGCTTGGCTCCCAGCCTGGTATGTTAGACCCTTCCTGTCAGCCTGCTGGGCTGCCTTCAGTGAGTGATTTGTTTCTATCACTTTTTGGGTTCTGTAGCTCTAAAATTTGTTTAGAGTAATTTATTTTTACATGTATAGGAGGTGGTGGAAGCTGGAGCAACAGAGAGGTCCTGATTTTGCTCCTTAAAGGTAGATCTTGAAGTATAATATAGCATTCATATATATATATAGTATACTAGTCTAAAATATATATATAAATATATGTACATATTATATAACAAATATAAATATGTAAAACATATATATATATATATAGTATAATAGTCTAAAATTCGGGATCCTTTAAGACAAGAGTAGTCAAAGAATCCCGAAGGCTTGGACTATCTTCAGGATATGTCCTCTCCTTAATAGTTTGAAATATCCATTAATAGATTCTAAGAAACACACACTCTGACCTTTACTATGCCAAAGGGAAATTGCATCATCTTTCACATATAGAACAAATCTTTCACATATGGTTTTTGAAAGACCCACTGAATCAAAATCAGAAAAAAAAAAAGAAATAGAAGACAGTCTGACAAAAACAATGTCAGAGAAAAAGCAGAATGATTCCTAGGAAAATGAAGCAAAGTTTTGGATTTTTTAAAAAAAAATTATATTATAAATGAAATGAGAGCTCTAAAGGAAATTAATGGAAAAGAAATGAGGGTTTTAGAAGGAAGATGAATGTCTTAACCAAAAGGTACAAAACTTTATAAATGTAGCAACCTGCCTGAAAAATTAGAAAATCCCAAACAGAAATGCACAAACTATAAGAGACAAGAATAAATACTAGAATAAGATCAAAAGACTGAAAATTCAGCAAATATAAGGAATCGCCTGTGATGGAAAGTAAGGGGAAAGTAAGGGGAAAAAATCTTAGATTCATTGGATTACCCAAAAACCTTGATTAAACAAACAAACCACATTATCTTGATACCGTAATTTTAAAAAACTATAAAAGAAAATTTCCCTTACTTATTAGAACCAAAAGTCAAAGTGAAACTAAAAAGAATCCATTAATTATATCCTGAAACAAATCAAAAAATGAAAACTCAGAGGAATTTGAGTTTTTGCACCTGTCAGATTAAAGGAAAAAATGCTACAAGCAGCAAAAAGGACAAGTTCAAGCACCAAGAAGCCATGTTAATGATCAGAAATGACTTGCAACTACCACTATAAAGACAAAGAACAATTGGAAGATTACATTTCAGACAGAAAAAGTAAAGGTTTACAACAAAGTAATATACATGGAAAAGTTGAGTATACTCCTACAGAAGAAAATGATATTGAAGACATCTCTGATGGCAATACTACAGGTGAATAGGATTTGAAATACAAACACAAGATTTAAGAAAAAAAATTAAAGCATTGATCAATCATAAAAAAAACTTTATGGGTTGTGTTAATATTATTAGAAGGTGAGAAAAAACAAGTGTCTTCTCAACAAATACTGTCATTAAGGATTAGATAGTAGTCCTGAAAATTTTATTATAATTTTTAAAAAGTAAGCAAAGGCAGGGTGAAATAAAAACCATAGGAATGACAGCGAGAGAGTAAACATGCAACTTACTAATGATTCCATTAAAGCAATATCATAACAATGAGAAATCATCAAAGTTTTGGAGATGTAGCTAATGCAGTGTGAGGTAACATCTGTATCTCTAGATACTTTCATCAATATAATAATGAATAGATTGATGAACTGGTCATACAAGTAAAAATAATTAATAAAGCAAAAATAAAATGAAAACCAAACTAAACTCTAATTGGAGAATTTGAAAATAAGTGACAAAACTGAAAGTATAGCAAAGCAAAAAACCTCCAATAAATTGGTAAAAAGTAATATTTTTAGAAATAAAAAATTAAACAGATGAACAATTGACTAATTCGTTAAAAAGAAATAAAAGTAAATACAAAGTATTAAAAATGAAAAAAGTCTCAGTAGGTGAAGAATGGAGGAAATTATGATGATGATTTGCTCAATATTATGCTAATAAATTCACAATTTAAAAGAAGTGAATGAAATATTTACAAAATTATAAAATATCTGGAATAATAAAACAAGAAATTGAGAATTTAAATAATCCTGTCTCAGAAAAAAAAGTAAGTGAATAAGCTACAATTCAATTGCCCAAAAGTGGGGAGGGGAGAAGTGGGAACAAGTTAATCCTATCAAGCATAAAAGAAATCATTAACACTAAGATTATATAAAATGCTTGACAAAATGGTGAAAGAAAACATCTTTCCAAGTATCTACTATGATATAAACTGAATCTTGATAGCTAAATTAGCAATAGAATAAAGAGTCAGAAAACTATAGATCAATATCCTTCACACATACACACACACAAATATTTTAAAGAAAATATGAGTAAAGATGTTACACTAAAATATCAAAATGACTATATGATATGATCATGTTGTTATAATATTAGGAAAATGTAATATGATACAAATGACAATTTTACCTAAATTAAATTATATATTTCATGCCATACCAATCAATTTACCAAAAACCTACTTTATTGAGCTAGAAAAAATAATAACAAAATTCATTTGGAAGGACAAAAGGTCCAGAATATCAAGGGAATTAATGAAAAGAAATGCTAGGGAAAGTGGCCTAGCTATACCAGGTGTTAATCTGCATTATAAAGCAGCAGTCATCAAAACTACTTGGTACTGGCTGAGGAATAGAGTTGTGGATCAAAGAAATAATCTGGGTACACGAGACTCAGCAGTAAATTACTGTAATAATCTACACTTTGATAAACCCAAAGACCCCATTTTTGGGGATAAGAACTCACTATTTGACAAAAACTGCTGGGAAAACTAGAATATAGTATGGCAGAAACTGGGTATAGACCATTATCTAACACCATATACCAAAATTAAGTCTAAGTGGGTATATTATGTAGGTATAAAGACTGATACTGTAAGCAATTGTAATGGAAATGCAAATTTAAAGATCTTCCCTGCCCCTAGCTTAAGTGCACCTGGAGCCTGTGGTGGGAGGCTTGTTTTTCAGGAAAGCCCACACCTTGATACTTTGTGATTAGGCAGTGGGTCCAGAAGGTTGTTACATTCTCTAAGCCAGGAGAAGGCTATATAAACTCTGATGAGAGGCTTTGCTTTGGGGCTCACTTTGAGAAGTGTTGTGTGATTTGACCAGATGAGACTCTGGGAAGCCGTTGTTGAGAGCCCCCCGGCTTTGAAAACCCAGATGTTGATGCTTCCCTCTCTGGTAACTGTGATTTGGTATTGATATAATGGTCGGACAGTTTGGAAGCCTGTCTGTTTGATCTGTAAGTTCTGTAACTCTGAAGTTTGGGGTGCTGACCTTTTTCCCCTGAACTAGGTAATGTGTGTTTGTTTGATTAAAGTAAGCTTGTTAACCCATTTTGAGTTGCTTTCCTTTTGAAAAGTAGATCTAAGAACCTGTGCTGGCAGTCACCCTGGGGATATTGGGGTGCTTGCTGCTACAGCAATCTCGAAAAGCAAGGAATAGTTTACCTGTCAGATTTGTAGAGAGGGGAAGACTTTATTACCAAACAAGAATTAGAGAGCATTATAAAATGCAAAATGGATTATTTTGATTAAATGAAATTGAAAACAAACAAAGCCAATGTAACCAAGATTAGGAAGGAAGTGGAAAATCAGGGAAGAATTTTTACAAACATTGTCTCTGATAAAGGACTCATTTCTAAAAGATACAGAAAATTGAGACAAATCTATAAGAATACAAGTCATTCTCCAATTGATAAATGGTCAAAAATATGAACAAGCAGTTTTCAGAGGAAGAAATTAAAGATATTTTTAGCATATGAGAAAATGCTCTAAATCACTACTGATTAGAGAAGTGAAAATCAAAATAACTCCAAGGCACCACATCTTACTGGTCAGATTGGCTAAGATGACAAAACAGTAAAATGACAAATGATGGAGAGGATGTGGAAAAATTGGAACATTAATGCATTGCTGGTTGGAGTTGTGAAATGATCCAGCCATTCTGGAGAGCAATCTGGAATTATGCCCAAAGGGCTATAAATAATTGCATACCCTTTGGCCCAGCAAAACCACTTCTAGGGTTGTATCCCAAAGAGACCATAGAAGTGGGAGGAAGATGCATGTGTATAAAAATATTTATAGTGGCTCTTTTTGTGGTGGCAAAAAATTGAAAATTGAGGAGGTGCCCATCAATTGGGGAATAACTGAACAAGTTGTCATATATGAATGTAATGGAATACTATTGTGCTATAAGAAATGAGAAGCAGATGGATTTCATATTTACCTGGAGAGGCTTATAGGAACTCATACTAAGTGAGAAGAGCAGAAGCAGTAGAAATTTGTACACAATTAGAGATACAATGTATGTGTGATGACCAACTTTGATAGACTGGACTCTTCTCAGCAATGCAGGCTTTATTAGTCAACCCCAAAAGACTTATGATGGAGAGAGATGTCTACATTCAGAGAAAGAACTAGAAAGAACAGAGTTTAAATCCATATTGAAGCAAACTACCTGCTCTTTTTCTTATTTGATTTTGTTTCCTCTTTCCCATTGTTCATTCCATTTGATACAATCCTTCTTTATAACCTGACTAATGTCTAATGTGAAAGTATTCGAAGATCTTATACCTGATTGTATGATGCCATGGGGAGGGAGGGGGAGAAACTCAAGGACTTGTGGAACTGAATCTTTTAAATTAAAAGTTAACAAACACATTAATAAATTCAATAAAAATTAAAAACTGTTAGGAAAATGATGAATAAAATAGACTATACTAATAAGAAAATATCATTTGGTTATACTAATCCATTTAGAAAAATGCTTTTGAAAAAATTCAAAGAGAATTTTTGTTAAGAAAAAACTAAAAGGCATAGTAATAAATACAATTTTAAAAAATATACCAAATAGTATCTGTCTAAAACTAAAAACCTTAATTAAGTGTCATTGGGCATAAACTAGAGGTCCTTCAAATAAGATCAGGAGTAAAATAAAGAGGATATTATCAACACTACTACTTGATATATTAGTAGAATTGCTCATTATAGTGAGAAGACAAGTATAAAGTAAATAAGAATAAGCAAAGAAGATACCTCTTTTCCTATAGATGATATTACATGCTACTTTGGAAATGCTGAGCATCATAATATAAAAGTTAATTGAAATAATTAATGTATTTTGTAGGTTAGAAAATAAGTATACATAATCACTCTCTCTCTCTCTCTCTCTCTCTCTCTCTCTCTCTCTCTCTCTCTCTCTCTATATATATATATATATATATGTATGCATAAAATTACTGACAATATCCAGTAGGAAGGTATAGAAAGGAGTCATTTTATTTACAATAATTGCAAAATATGAAAAATGTCTAAAAATATACTTAACACACACACAAAGGATCCATACAAACACAGCCACAAACCTTTCTTTACAAAATTCAAGACAAAATGAAATTGATGAACAGTTGCTCATAAATGAAAAAAAAAGCCCAGAGAGAGGAAAAATGTTAAAGAAACTCAAGGGAGATAATGAATTAAGTGTGAAGGAAGGCTGTCTAATAGTTCCAAAAATTACCTATATTATAATGTAGTAATAGTCAAAATTACTATGTGTTTATTAAAGTGTTTTTAAAAAGTCAATCAATGAAATGTTTTAGGTGGAAAAATACAGAAGGAAATGCACATGGTTCTATAGCTTTCAATAAAAATAAATACACCCAAGCGCTGGGGAAAAAACAAACAAACAAACAAATAAAACCTCAAATCATTGTTTTATAAAACATTCTTCAGAAAACTATAAAACAGTATGACAGAAATTAGGTTTAGACCTGCAGTTTCCACAATATAGCAAGATAAGCTCTAAATGAATATATATTAGATATGAAAATGACTCCTCTTTAAAATTTTATGGGAAAAAGGAAGGAAACACCTATCACAGCTATAAGCAGGGAAAGATTTCATAGCAAAATTACATATGTATATATGTGTATATATATATACACATACAAAATTACATATATATATATATATATATGTAGAGAGAGAGAGAGAGAGAGAGAGAGAGAGATGACCATGGAATACTATGTGGACAACTTTCATTCATTAAAATTGAAAAGTCTTTGAGAGAATAAAATTAACCCTTTTAAATTGTAAAGGAAGCAACTAGGAAAATTTTTGCAAGAATTTTCTCTGATAAAGGTCTCATTTCCAAGATATACATGGAGCTATAACATATATATTAGAAGAACCATTCCAAGCCAGCTAGGTGGTGCAGTGAATAGAGCACCGGCCCTGGAGTCTGGAGGACCTTCGTTCAAATGTGGCCTCAGACACTTAACACAAAAATTAGCCATGTGACCTTGGGCAAGTCACTTAATCCCAATTTCCCTCCAAAAAAAAAGCAAAAAAAAAAAAAAAGAACCATTCCATATTACATAAATGTCTAAAGTATATGATCAAGGATTGCCAACCAAAGGTATCTAAGTAAACAAGAGACATATAAAAAATATTTCACATTACCAATAATTAATGAAAATTACTCTGATGTTCCATTTCATAGCTATCAGATTAGTAACATATATACATATATATATATGTGTATATATATATATATATATATATATATATGGATTATATATTGGTATCTATAACTAAAGAGGTTTTGAGATAAAAAAGGACCTTAGTACATTGTTGATGAAGGTGTGAATACATGTATCCATTCTTGAAAGTAATTTGGAACTTTACTCAAGATGTCACTAAACTTCTCATAGCCAATTACACAGTGGTACTATGTCTTTGACCCCAAAGAGGTCAAAGGAAAAGGAAAAGGACCTATATGTACCAAAATATTTATAGCAGCTCTTTTCTGTAGTGGCAAAGGACTGGAAACCAAAGGATTACCCATCAGTAAGGATGTAGCTGAAAGAGCTGTGGTAAGTGAATATAATAAAATATTATATTACGACAAGGAATGATGAAAGAGAATATTTCAGAGAAACCTGGGAAGATTAGGATAAAATTATACAGAGTAAGGCACGGAGACCCTAGAATATCATTCATTCAAATAACAGTAATGTGGGCATGGATAGGTGGCACGGCAAATAGAGCACTGGCCCTGGAGTCAGGAGGACCTGAGTTCATATCTGACCTCAGACACTTAACACAAAAACCTTGAGGAAGTCATTCAACCCCAATTGCCCTACCTTCCCCTCTCCAAAAAGCAAAATTAAAAAAAAAATACAAAGTGAAAAAGAGAAAGAGAGATACAGCCAAAGAAAGGTGAGAGAGCAGATAGCGATTTTTTAAAAATGGAGAATAAAGACCTAAGATACAAATAACAATAAGTTTTTAAACAAAAAAAACACTTAAGACTTTATGATGAATAATTATTGCAGAAGACTAGTGATAACATAGACTATTCCCTTACTGACAGAGAGGAGATGAACTCAAGGTACAGAATGAAACATATATGTGTGTGTGTGTGTGTGTGTGTGTGTGTGTATGTGTGTATATATGTATATATATAGATATAAATATATGTGTGTGTATATATGTGTGTATATATGTATATATATGTATATATGTGTGTATGTGTGTGTATACATGTATATATATTCATGTTACCAATGGGGAAATTTATTTTGCTTACGTTATTCACATTTGACATAAAGCCTGAACTTTTCTTTCAATGGAGGGACAGGGAGGAAAGGGTCTATCAATATTAGTAGGCTACCAAAATAAAAAAAAGAGGGTCACTGAAGCATATTTTTCAGAATGTACTGAAGATAACAGAATGAAGGTCAGCGGAAACACAAACAAGTAGGTCAGCTTTGAAAATAACATGCTGAATTCAATACATATTTTAAAAGAAGAATAAACTGGAGTAATGCAGCTTTGCAGCTTCACTTAGTCCTCTTTTAAAACTCTACTTTGTACATAAGAAAACTTATTTTGCATTTACTAAATTCAAAATAATACACACACATACACACACACAATGTGTGTGTGTCTATCTGTATAGCATTGGAAATGACCTTAAAGATCATTCACTCTATCCACCAAATTCAAATAGGGATTGACTCTTCCTAAAATAACAAGTGAATCTTGCTGATATGTCATCTGTCTAAAATACCTATAAAAATAAGACCTAAAGAAAAATTGAAGTTAGCAAGGTTTCTTTTTTTTTTTTTACATTATTGAGAGACCCATTTTAAAAATCTGAGGTAATTACTGACCAATCTTTCAATACCACTTTTTTTTGCCCTTTTTGGAGATCCTAGTTTCTCCTGCTCCTTTTAGAAAACTTTAATCCCATACCAACTATTACATTGTCGATAATTTCTGTGATTAAAATATTCATCATTATTTAGCCAATTTAAAATTAAACCTCGCTCAACTCAGCTTATAATTCAGCCACAGGAAAAGATGTTCACTGGGCCAACATTTGAATTATTTCCAGGTTGGTAGAGTGTGTCAGAGTTATGGTTTTCTGGACTTTAAGTTATGCTTACTCCAATATCACAAAGGGACAATTGAGTTAGGTTTTAAAGAAGATTATTCGGAGGTGGAGCCAAGATGGCGGAAAGGAAGCTGTAACCTCACTGAGCTCCTCTGTCACTGAGTCTCAAAGGGTGAATCTGAGTGGATTCCGGAGTGATGGAGCCCACTGGAAGACAGAGAGTGGCAGAGTCCAGCCCAGGAGGTTGCCCAGTGTGCCCGGACAGGACAAGCGCAGAGCATGTGGGGTCTGCACAGCTTAGACCTAAGAGCAGAGAAGCAGACTACACCAGAGAGAGAAAAAGCCCCAGCCTTCAGATTTACCAAGGACGAATCACAGTCATCTCACAGAGGGGAAGGATCATTGGAGCCAGGTAGGAGAGTCGGGCCCCCAGTGGAGAGAGTGGCTTCTCCAGCTGCTTTCGGCCCCCAACCTGGAAGTTTAGAAACTTCCTGCCTGTATAATACAGGGGCTGGAATGGCAAAGTAAATTCTAGCTGCTCCAATCCTCCCATCCCTCCTTCATGAAGCAGAAAACCCAAAGATAAGTCTCCCACCCAGATTGAAATCCCAAGTTAATGGAAATAGCCTTAGGCTTGAGAGTCTCCAAGAAGAGGTATAACTGAGACAGCCAGGAGTCTGAAGAGAAGAGAGGGAGGGGTCGCAACAAGCCCCACATCACCTCACCAACAAAAGCCTACTTATAGCCCAGGGGTATAGAGCCAGAAATCTGAAGTGGTCAGACTCACCCCCACCTACACAGCTACATTCCTCACTGATTTCCCTGACTTAGCCATAAACTAGACACCCAGAGGTATTCAAAGTCAAGGATGAGGCCCTAAACTCATAGCCTGAGAAACTAAGAAACAGGAAGTCATAATGGGAAGGAAGGAAGCTGAAAAGGAGAAGGGGAAGGCAAGAAAGTCTATCTGAGCCTACTATGTAGGGGAAGAACAATTAAATACACAGGACAATATAGACTCTACCCACACCTGAGACCACAGAAGGAAACATGATCTGGTCTCAAGCCCAAATAGCATTCCTGGAGGAGCTTAAGAAAAAAATTTAAAGACAAAATCAGGGAAGTAGTGACCAACTTGGAAAAAAGTCTCAGTGAAGAAAACAAATCTTTAAAAAGTAAAATTAGTGAAGTAATTGGAGAAAATACCTCCCTAAAAAAGGAACTTCAAAAACTAACTGAAGCCCATAATTCGCTAAAAATTAGATACAATCAAACTGAAACTCAGAACTCTATGATACAGCAGGAGTCAATAAAAAAAATGATCGAAAAATTGGAAGAAAATGTAAAATATCTCACTGGAAAAATAACTGACCTAGAGAACAGATCCAGGAGAGACAACTTAAGAATTATTGGTCTACCAGAAAGTTATGATGAAAAAAGCAGTCTAGACAACATACTCCAAGAGACTGTCAAAGAAAACTGTCCTGAGGTCCTGGAATCAGAAGATAAAATAGCTATTGATAGAATTCACTGGACTCCTCCTGAAAGAGATCCCAAACTGAAAACTCCAAGAAATATAGTAGCCAAATTCCAGAATTACAAGATTAAAGAAAAGCAGCCAAAAAGAAACAATTCAAATATCAAGGAACTACCATTAGGATCACACAGGATCTAGCAGCTTCTACATTAAAATAGCGGAGGGACTGGAATTTGATATTTTGTAGGGCAAGAGAGCTAGGACTTCAACCAAGGATTAACTACCCAGCAAAACTGAGCATAATCTTTCAGGCAAGGATATGGACGTTTAATGAAATAAGAGACTTCCAGACTTTCCTGATGAAAAAGGCAGAGCTCAATAGAAAATTTGATCTCCAATTACAAGACTTCAGAGAGATATAAAAAGGTAAACAAGGGAAACACAGACTCACACATGCATAAGTGGACACACCCACACCCACAAACACACGCTCATTACTTGGGATGCAACAAGAGCAAAATGTTCACATCCCTATATGTGGAGCTGATAACTGGCAATATTCAAGATCTTTATGATTACCATGACCTTCTAAAGGGTTATACTTATATAGAGGGTGTGGGTATGAATGCACTAACATGAAGTCTAAAAAAAAAAAAACAAAAAAGACTATTAAGGGGATCAAAGAGACTGTAATGGGAAAAAGGAAAGGATGAGCTAGGAAAAGGTAAAATATGCCATCTAAAGAGGCATCAAAACACACTATAGAAGAGGGGAAAGAAAGAGGGAGAAGAACATCATTTAAACACTATTCTCACAGGCTCTAGTCCAAAGGGGGATCAAATTAATCAGTGAAGTTTAAGATTCTAATGTGAATAGACACCTAAATTCATTAAATAGAGGAAAAGGAGGGAGCGAGACGAGCACTGTTTGAAATTTACTCTCATTAGTTTGGAATCAAACAGGGAGTAATTTACTCTGATAAGTATAAAAATTTATTGTGTCCTATAGATAGTGGAAGGGTAAGGGGGGGTTGAAAATGAGGAGACTAAAGGGGGGATTAGAAGGGAGGGAAATAGTAGTAAAGGGAGAGTGTAGGTTAAGAAGGGGGGTCACTGGGTGGGAACACTGAGGGAAGGGGAAGTCAAAAGGGAAAACTTCAAGGAGGGGAAGGGAGAAGGAAGAAACAAAAACATAAACAGGGGAAGGGAATAGAATGGAGGGGAAGAGACAGATGGTTATCATTACTGTGAATGTGAATGGGATGAACTCTCCCATAAAACAGAGATGGATAGCAGAATGGATTAAAAACCATAATCCTACAATATGCTGTCTACAAGAACACATTTGAAACAAAGGGATACCCACAGGGTAAAGGTAAAAGGTTGGAGTAAAGTTTATTATGCCTCAGCTAAAGTAAAAAAAAGCAAGGGTAGCAATACTTATCGCAGATAAAGCAAAAGCAAAAATAGATCTAATTAAAAGAGATAAGGAAGGAAACTATATCCTATTAAAAGGCACCATCGAGAATGAAGCAATATCACTACTTAATATATATGCACCAAGTGGTATAGCATCCAAATTCCTAGAGGAGAAGTTAAATGAATTAGAGGAAGAAATAGATAGCAAAACTATATTAGTGGGGGACCTAAATCTCCCCCTCTCTGAACTCAATAAATCTAACCTCAAAATAAACAAGAAAGAAGTTAAGGAGGTGAATAGGATCTTAGAGAGACTAGATATGATGGATCTCTGGAGAAAACTGAATGGGAATAAAAAGGAATTTACTTTCTTCTCAGCAGTGCATGGTGCATACTCAAAAATAGACCATGTACTAGGGCATAAAAACCTCACAATCCAGTGCAAAAAGGCAGAAATATTAAACGCATCATTATCAGATCATGATGCAATAAAAATTATATGCAATAAAGGGCCAGGGAAAGATAGACTAAAAACTAATTGGAAATTAAACAATTTAATCCTAAAGAATGGATGGGTCAAAGAAGAAATTATAGAAACTATCAATAACTTCATTCAAGAGAATGATAATAATGAGACAACATGCCAAAATTTGTGGGATGCACTAAAGGCAGTTCTCAGGGGAAGTTTTATATCCCTGAGTGCATACATGAATAAATTAGAGAAAAGGGAGGTCAATGAATTGGACATGCAATTGAAAAAGCTAGTAAAAGAACAAATTGAAAATCCCCAATTTAGTACTAACTTAGAAATATTGAAACCTAAAGGAGAGATTAATAAAATTGAAATTGAGAAAACTATTGAATTAATAAATAAAACTAAGAGCTGGTTTTATGAAAAAATCAAAAAAATTGATAGTCCCTTAGTCAATATGATAAAAAAAGAAAGAAGAAAACCAAATTTTGAGTATCAAAAATAAAAAGGGTGAATCTACCTTTAATGAAGAGGAAATCAATAAAATAATGAGGAATTATTTTTCCCTATTGTATGCATATAAATATGACAATCTTAGTGAAATGGATGAATATTTACAAAATCACAAGTTGCCCAGATTAACTGAAGAGGATGTGAATTACCTAAATAACCCCATCTCAAAAAAAGCAATCAAACAAGCCATCAATGAACTCCCTAGGAAAAAATCTCCAGGGCCAGATGGGTTCACTAGTGAATTCTATCAAACATTTAAAGAACAACTGATTCCAATACTCTACAAACTATTTGGGAAAATTATTGAAGAAGGAGTCCTACCAAATTCTTTCTATGACACAAATATGGTACTGATTCCTAAATCAGGAAGAGATGACAGAGAAATAAAATTATAGACCAATTTCCCTCATGAATTTAGATGCAAAAATTCTAAATAAAATATTAGCCAAAAGACTCCAACAACTTATCACAAAAATAATACACTTTGATCAGGTAGGATTCATTCCAGGAATGCAAGGATGGTTTAATATTAGGAAAAGCATCAGTATAATTGAGCATATCAACAATAAAACTAGCAGAAACCACATGATCATCTCAATAGATGCAGAAAAGGCTTTTCACAAAGTACAACTTCCATTCCTATTAAAAACACTAGAAAGTATAGGAATAAATGGAGCCTTCCTTAAAATAGTTGATAGCATCTATTTAAAACCATCAGCAAGTATTATATGCAATGGGGATAAGCTAGAAGCCTTTCAAATAAGATCAAGGGTGTCCACTATCACCCCTCTTTATTCAATCTGGTACTAGAAACCCTAGCAGTAGCAATTAGAGAAGAAAAAGAAATCAAGGGAATCAAATTAGGCAAAGAAGTGACCAAGCTATCACTCTTTGCAGATGATATGATGATATACTTAGAGAATCAAGTAAAAAACTACTTGAGACAATAAATAAATTTGGCAAAGTTGCAGGATATAAAATAAACCCACATAAATCCTCAGCATTCCTGTTCATCTCTAATGAAACTCACCAACAAGAGATAGAAAGAGAAATCCCATTTAAAGTCACTTTAGACATTTTAAAATATTTGGGAATCTACTTGCCAAAACAAACCCAGAATATTTATGATCACAACTACAAAACACTTCTCACACAAATAAAATCAGATCTAAATAGTTGGGAAAATATCAATTGCTCATGGCTGGGTCAAGCTAATATAATAAAAATGACAATTTTACCCAAACTAAACTATATATTTAGTGCCATACCAATCAATTTACCAAAAAACTACTTTGTAGAGTTAGACAAAATAATAACAAAATTTATTTGAAAAAACAAATGGTCTAGAATATCAAGGGAATTAATGAAAAGAAATGCTAGGGAAGGTGGACTAGCTATGCTAGATCTTAATCTGTATTATACAGGAGCAGTCATCAAAACTGCTTGGTACTGGCAGAGGTGTAGAGTAGTGGATCAATGGAATAGAATAGGCGCAGGAGACCCAGCAGTTAATGAATATAGTAATCTATTGTTCGATAAACCCAAAGACCCCAGTTTTTGGGATAAGAATGCACTGTTTGACAAAAACTGCTGGGAAAACTGGAATACAGTATGGCAGAAAGTGGGCATAGATCACTATCTAACACCATATACCAAAATCAAGTCTAAATGGGTGCATGATCTAGGTGTAAAGGATGATACTGTAAGCAGTTTGGGAAAGCAAGGAATAGTTTACCTGACAGACTTGTGGAGAGGGGAAGATTTTAGGACCAAACAAGGATTAGAGTGCATTATAAAATACAAAATGGATAATTTTGATTACATTAAATTGAAAAGCTTCTGTACAAACAAAGCCAATGTAACCAAGATCAAGAGGGAGGTGGGAAATTGGGAAAGAATTTTTACAACTTGTGTCTCTGATAAAGGACTCATTTCTAAAATTTATAGAGAATTGAGCCAAATCTATATGAATACAAGTCACTCCCCAATTGATAAATGGTCAAAGGATATGAACAAGGAGTTTGCAGAGAAAGAAATTAAAGATATCTATAAGCATATGAAGAAATGCTCTAAATCACTGTTAATTAGAGAAATGCAAATCAAAAACAACTCTGAGATACCACATCCCTCCAGTCAGATTGGCTAAGATGACAAAACAGGAAAGTGACAAATGCTGGAGAGGATGTGGACAAATTGGAACACTAATACATTGCTGGTGGAGTTGCGAACTTATCCAACCATTCTGGAGAGCAATCTGGAATTATGCCCAAAGGATTAGAAATAATTTCATACCCTTTGACCCAGCCATACCACTTCTAGTGTTATATCCCAAAGAGATCATAGAAGTGGGAGGAAGACCCATATGTACAAAAATATTTTTAGCAGCCCTTTTTGTGGTTGCAAAGAATCGGAAACTAAAGGGGTGCCCATCAATTGGGGCATGCCTAAACAAGTTGTGGTATATGAATGTAATGGAATATTATTGTGTTATAAGAAACGAGGAGGTGATGGATTTCACAATTACCTGGAGAGACTTATACAAACTGATGCTGAGCGAGAAGAGTAGAATCAGAAGAAATTTGTGTACAATCACAGACATACCATATCTGTGATGACCAACTATGACAGACTGCACTCTTTTCAGCAATGCAGTGATAAAAGTCAATCCGAAAGACTCGAGAAAGTCAGAAAAGCACCATCTAGAGATATAACTAGAAAGAACTGAGCCTGAATCCTGATGGAAGCAAACTAAATGATCTTTTTCTTTTCGTTGTTTGGTTTTTTTTCTTCCTTACCATCTTTCATCCCACCTAGTACAATACCCCTTTGTAATTGGAATAATGTCTAATATGAATGCATTTGCAGATCTTATACTGGCTGTCATGGGGGCAGGGGGGAGGGAAGTAAAGGAAATTTGAAAATCAAGGAACTATGGAATTGAATCTTGTTAACTGAAACTAAACTAATAAATTAATTTTAAAAAGTAAAAAAATAAAAATAAAGAAGATAATTCATACTTCTGTGGTCAAAAGAGTGTCTCATATGATGCTCCCATAGTTTCCCCAAAATATAACTGTCATTTCAATATTTTGGGAAAATCTCCGTATGAAAATTTTCTCAATCAATACTGATTAGTGACTTGTGTGTAGAAACCTAGAGAGTTCCTGGGGGCATTGAGACATTGAATAAATTCCTCAGGTAGTATATGTTAGAGGTAGGGCTTGAATCCAGGCCTTGCTGACTTCAAGATTAGCCCTCTATGTCACACTGACTCTAATGTTTCCATAATTGGTTCATATTGGGTCCTTGAATATCCATTCCTAAATTCTGAGAGATAGATTATACCTTCAAAATAAGTATATTGATTCTTTTATGTCTCAGGACTCTGATTTGACAAATTTGTTATTTGTTTACTTTTAGGATGTCATTATAAAGCTATGTATAATGCAATTGTTTTTAGTATATAATACAATAGAAATATGGTATATTTATTATTACACATACATTTTTATAAAATAGCATAGTTTTTATTTTTAATTTTATTTATACTTAAATAAATAAAATTTATAGATGCATCTTTATTCATTTATTAGAAAAATATATAAAATAAAATTTATATACATTTTTATATAAAAATAGCCCTTTAGTCATAGTTATATCTGAGTCTTTTCTGACCCTCATTTGGAGTGAATACCTGAAGTAGTTTGCCATTTTCTTCTCCACCTCATTTTAGAGATGAGGAAACTGAGGCCAAAAACCTTATGTGACTTGCCCACATTCCTGCAGCTAGTAAGAGTCTGAGGATGGATTTGAACTTAGGAAGATGTCTTCTTGATTCATGTCCAGTACTCTGTCCTCTGTGCAACCTAGCTGGCCAATATAGTTCTAAACTGATAACTGCATAGTTCCAAAATAATATTTTTGACTTTTTTTAAGATAATGACCTTATTACATACATTCTGGAATTACTAGATGCGCTGGAGTGTGACTGTCTAGTGAAATGAAATATCTGTATATTTTTTTCTTGCCTAAAAAAAGTGTTTGAAAACATTCTGTGGAGGGAAGTTTTATAGGTTTTCTTCTATGGTTCAGATCCCTGAACAATTCCACTGGGAATTAAGATTTGTTTGTTATATGGAACTACTCACTTAACGTCTAAAATTTCAATGATTTGCTCTAAGCTATTTTGTCTTTCTCCACCTATATTCAGTGGAACGGTGGAAATGTGGCCAATAGCTATTGCGTGAACTCAGTGGGCACATTTTATTACTGCCTAACAATTGAGCCAGAATCTTTGACAGCTATTTAGGCCACAGTTAGAGAAGATACCTAGAAAACAGAGTCAATTTTCAGGGACTGACAGTGGGACACTTCTAAATGTACCTTTCTAGCCATAGATATTTTCGTCTCCTTTGGGAATCTCATGGAAGTGAGTAAATCTCCAAATCCCATTTCAAGTAGCTGTTTCAATTCATTTGGTGAACTTCTCATCAATTTAACCAATTCACTCACTCATCCATGCTCCTACACAGACCTAGAGAAGCCCTGAACGCTAGAGATATTTTCCTGATATAAAACTTACAACGTTTCCTTAGGAAGTAACCGGAATAAATTTTGATTTGATTAGCAATTAAGAGTTAGGAAAAGATGGGAGAAAATCACACACCATCTAAGACTTTGTTGGAAGATCTGGTTTCATTATCAGTTTTTCTCTTTGTAATATGATACACATAACTCTCTTTCCACAGATAGAACCACATAATATCAAAATTATTTGTGTGTATGGATTGCAAAAATGGAAAGAGGTTATGGGGCCTGGTTTCCTCATTTTAAGATGAGAGAGTAGAGAGAGAGGAAGGAAGTTGCTTACGGCTAAAGTGCTAGTAAGTGGCAGAAAAGGGACTCCAGTCTAGGTTTTCTAGCCCCAAATCTAGTCCTTTCAAAATTTTCGTTGCTACCTCTCTTTTATATAGTTATGATGCTCTTCTTTGTGTGATTTACCTGGAAAGGAAAATAGTTGTAGTGGAAAAAATAGTAAATATAAAGTTAGGATTTATGGATTTAGTCTGAAATCCTTTACCTACCACCTCAGCATAGGTAAATAAGTTATTTCAAACAGAAAAAATCAAATTGTCTGTATTTACTTCAGAGATTCATTCTCATATCACTACATTATAAATTATAAACTTTGATATAAATGTAATATTGTTATAACTTTTTCTTTTGTATATGTACCTTAATTCTCTTGTTAGGCTATAGGGTCACAGAGGACATATCTTATTTCGCTTTTTATTAATCACCATTCTTTGCATAGTGAATTGAAAATAGCAGTTATTAAATATTTTTAAAGTATTGAATAGTTTTAAATCATATAATTTATTAAATTTATAGAATCAGAAGAGACCTCAAAGGTCATCTAATTTAAACCACACGAGACCAAGAATTCACTCTATTACTACCTGCCATGTGCTGTAGCAGAATCTCGAGCATCTGCCTAAAGACTCCTAGTAAAGCAAAAATCACAGCCTCCCTGGGCATCCCATTACACAATTAGACAGCTTTGATTCTGAAGCTGCTTCTCTTTACATCACCCAAAAGTAGCATCTCTGCGACTTCCATCCATTATATCTACTTTTGTACTTTAAGTCAAATCTAATGTATTTAATTTGCTTCCTGAAAGACATGACAACCCTTGAAGACAATGATCTTATTCCTGCATATTTCCCCATGTCCCACAGTTTCTTCAGCTGATCTTCCCAGAACATGGTGTTCAATTTTCTCACCACTTTGGACAGCTAGGTGTAGTCTAACTCATCAGCAATATTTCCAAAATAAGACATCCAGAATTGAAGAACATACTCTAGAGCTTTTCTAGGAAGAACAGGACACAATGAAACTCCACCTCATTCATTCTAGATACTATTTTCAAGTTTTCTTTTCCATTTTTTTTAGTTTGTCAAAGCTAGCAATAGTTTTTTTTTTTAACCTGTATTTTACACTTTTGACTGAAATGGAGTTGTATGATAGAGGATAGAGATAAAGACTGAAATTGTGATTTTACTGCTATAGATAATTTCCAGTAAAGGAAACTTCACTTACCCATCATGTGGTTGGAAAAATTCATTATAAATTAGAATCTTAAAAAAATAATTATGAACACACAAATATTAAGTGAATTACCCAGATTCACAAAAGCAGTATGTCTCAGAGGCATTACTTGAATCCAAGTCTTTAGGGTTAATGCTCTAATATGGCATATTATTGAGTCTGCAGTCTAATAAAAGAGCTAGATACTTTTTACAGGAGCTATAATCTATTTATACCTCCAACATCTAGAATTTGTATATTTGCCTTTTTTAAAAAATTAAAATGCAGAATTATTTATTTATTTTTATTGTTTTTCTTCTTACAAAATTCACTTAGTGCACTTATTCTGCCCAGCATTATATGACCTGATATGATAAACATATCACCTACGCCTTCATTCACATCATTGAGAAAAATGCTTAACTGCACAGGGTCAAGGATATATCACAAAGATTATCTACTAGATGCTTAAGGGTGACATCAACCCATTAATTATTCTATGGGTCCAGTGATGTAATATGTTTTGAATATACCACCTACCTGTACTATCCTCATATCTCTATTTTGTTCATAAGGACAGCATTAGACATTGTCAAATGGCTGGAATCCAGGTAATTTAGGTATGTACCACTTCTCTAGCTAATTAGTCCAATTGCTCTACCAAAAGAGAGAAAAACAAATTATTATGATATGACCTTAAAAAAAGCATTTTCTATTGTTGTTTTACTTACTTTACCCAATGTGTCCTTCACTTCTATATCTTTCTTCCAAAGAACAATCACTTATCATGAAGGATTTTAAAAGTTCAGAAAATTTAAGTCTGACATTATCTGTATTTCCCCACATTCATAGTACTCTGTCTCTACAAAGAAGAATTGGAAAGCACCTTTTCGTAGCTTCTTTCAGATCAAGCTTGGCCATTATAATTTTTTTTGGAGGGCAATTGGTGTTAAGTAACTTGCCCAAGGTCACACAGCTAGGTTTTTGTTTGTGTGTGCATTAAGTGTCTGAGGTTGGATCTGAACTCAGGTCCTTCTGACTTCAGGGCCAACGCTCTACTCATTGTGCCACCTAGCCGCGCCGGCCATTATAATTTAACATAAATCAGTTTAGATTGTTTTGTTGTTTTCATTCTTTCTATTTATATTGTACTCATTTTGTTTAATGTTTTCATATATCTGCTTAATTTAGTTTTTATCAGTTCACCTAAGTCTTCCAATGCTTCTCTGTCAGCATTTTTATAATATGTACTGAATGGGTTGAGAAGGAAGGGTGAAGCAGAGCCCAGAAGAAGTTAATCAGAGTAGTAGAGAGAAAGCAGCCAGCAGGTTGTAAGTATTTGTGGGAAGGCCCTAGCAGGAGGAAGGTATGGGGTTGGTAGTGCCCCCTCCATTGTTATTGGGTGTAGATTTCTTTGTTACTATGATAGATTTGGCTTTCTGGTGTTGGGATTCAGCTTCCTGGTGTTTGGATGTTTTGGTTCTGTCTTCCATGTGGAGAGTCTGCTATATTTTACAATTCTGAATTACACCAGCATATTCATAGCTACAATAGGCACTTTGCGTATCGTGTTGGTGCTACATATGTTGTAGTCTTTCCTCATGTTTATGGGCTAATACTTTGTTTCCATTTCTTTGCTTTTATAAAAATATATTGGCATGCTATGTTCTTGATAAAGCCATGCTGGCTTTTGGCAAACATAATTTCCCTTTCTAAATATTTATAAACCAATTCTCTACTAATGTGATTTAGAATTTTACCAGGAATAGAAGTCAAGCTCACCTGCCTACAGTTTGCAGACTCCACTCTCTTAGCATATCTTGAAAATCAATTCTTTATTACCTCTTCATTTCTCCGTAATCTTTTTTAAATAACCTATTATACATCATGAAATGTAGCTACTAAATCATACAACCCATAGATTGAGAGATAGAAGGCTCATAGGGGCCAACTAGATGAACCCTCTCAAATTAAAGGAGAATTCGAGACCTAAAGAGGTGAAATGTCTTTCCCTAGGTCACAGAGTTAGGAACCAGACCTGGTAGTTGAATACCAGTCTCTCCTTTGAATATTAAACTTGAAATCCAGTGTTCTTTCAAGAAGCTAATAATGATTCCAGATGACCCATGATGAAAAATGCTATCCACTTCCAAATGATCTAATCATTGTAACCATATATTTTAAGAATAGATTAGATATGCAGAATGAGACTCAGTTTCGGACATGGCCAATGGAAGATTTTGTTTTGCTTGATTATTCATATTTGTTACAAGAGCTTTGTTTAATTTTTTTAATTAGAGGTTGGAAGAAAAATAATTAAAATTTTGAAAATAATATTTTTTTCTTCTTTACCATGAAAACGCTTTTGGTATTCTAGGACATACTTTATCCTGACCTGGAGCATTGAATTCTCTGAGGTCATCTAACTCATGATTCATTTTCAGTTTCAACTAATGTTTCTGCCCTGTCTTTCTGAGGGCAAATACCATTCTCCTTAGAAAAGAAAACAGGAGAAAGATAAGAATTGAGTAGTTCAGCCTTTGTATAATTATCTGTTATCTTTGTGCCATCCATTGCTTTGATCCTCTTCTTTTTCCCAATATGTCTAAAAAACAAACACAAAACATCTTTTTGATGTCCTTAGCATTCATTAGCAGCAGCAACCCCAGAATGCTTCTGAACATTCCATATCTTCATATAATTCTTACAAGACAATACATTTTTTTCTTTGCATCCATCCTCAGATACCTACCTGCCTTTCATTTTCTATATGTGTTTAAAATAATAATACAGTTATTCTCATTGGAAGGACAGCCTCTTGTAGCAAAGAGTGCAATTTCATTCTAACGAGATGCCTTATAGAAGTGTACTCTGTCTTCCTCTGTAGAAACTTTCTGGAACCTTGATTTGCCACAGAGATGAACATGAAATGCAGAAGCAGAAACCTAAGTTTGATTTCTGACCCTGATACTTATTAGCTGTGTGACCCTGTGTAAGTCTCCTAAATTATCTATGACTCATTTTCCTCATCTGTAAAATGGGGCTAATGCTTCACTAAGTCAGTATTACTTTAAGACAAGTTCTCTTTGTAAATATTAAAGCACTATGATGATGATGATAATTATGGTGATGGTGATGTATGAAATGGTTTTTGCATAAATGGATTAAGAATCTAGATGACTTTTGTTTCCAAAATCCTCTGTTTATTAGAGACATTAGATATAAAATTATCATTTTATTAAAAAACACATTTGCAAAGTGCTTAGTACAATACCTGACATATAGTAGGTACTCAATAAATGCTTATTCAATCTTATTCCAAGCGTTCAGCATTTTTTTTAAAGTAAATATATGCAGTAAATCATCTGTGAGGTTTAAAAACCATGTAGCAGTTTCCATTTGTCAGAGGCAAAGGTAGTTCCTGTTACAAAAAGCAATGCTGATCATGAGTTCCTATGAGAAAGTAGATTTTGACAAGCCTTGTTGCTTGACAGGTACATAGTATACTTGCCTCATGGCTTTGGGACCAGTTTTCAAACACAGCTTTTACTGAAGTGAAGGAAAACATTCAGATCCTCATAACTCTATCAAGTAGCAAATCATAGGAATTTAGTCATTTTGGGTACAGAGTCTGTGCTACTATAGGCAGTCAGAAAAATTCATCTTCCATCCTATATGTTAGAATCAATAGGTTCAGAAGGGGACGTTAGAAGTTACTCAGACCTCTGCTTCTGCCACGGGGGGTAGGGGAGAATGATCATTTATCTCTAGAAATACCCTTGGGATTTCAAGGTTTCACAGACAGGCAATATTATAGTATGTCTAACCTAGTCACTTGGCCCCAAAATATAATTTAAACCTATTTCTGTCCTCTTTGGAAATGGACGACATTTTGTCTCTTTCTTGATCATCTTAAAAAAAATCCTGGTTTTATATATAGTGATAATTGTCATCAGTCATCTGTACATCAGTATCAGTTACACTGTGACTTATGTGCTGCCTTTTGTAAATATCCAGGAAGACAGTGTGTCACTTTATTAATTATCCAGTGAGGGATTGCAGTACAGTATCTGCATTGCTCAGCAGTGACCCTATAGCTGCACCATCAACCCAGGGGGTCTGCTCAGTTTCTTTCTGGAACAATCATGTGAAAACCTTGTTAAAAGGCTAAAGTATCCTCAGTGGCATCCAGACATGTTCAGTCTACAAATATCTAAACTGTTCCCCCAACTGTCTCTTCTCTTTAGTTTCTAAAAAGATACTAAGTGGTTTGATTTAACCCCTGCTGATCAGGTCAAGAATCTGACTAGGAGATGAAATGGAATATTGTTCAAGCTATGAAAAATTTAAATAACATTCTCAACCCAATGCATGGCCCCACACCCTATCTGACTTGGCCCCTTTACATTTGATAATCCATAACAATCAAGGCATAAAAACTTAGAATACTGTGATCTTATAGTTTTTTGTGCATGGCATGAAATGACAGGGAATACATCAAGTGCTCCTAAATGGAGATCTCTAGTTCTAGTCCTTTCTTAAATTCTATCCCTTTGTATTTTTTTCCTTCAGATTTTTGGGTGTGGAAGAATGACTTCCAAGTAAACATATACCCATAGAGTTTTTATGCCAAATATTCTGTGATCTCTAAAGTATCTTCCATGTCAGATACTCTACATTCTGTGATTCTAAAGTTTCTTCCTGCCCTGACATCCTGTCTTCCATTATTCCAGGGGCCCACCCAGCATTAAAATTCTGAGATTCTATTATTTGACTCTAAGTATACCACAGGAAGAGGGTAACAAGGTGTGAATATTCATGTTCAACAGGCAGACTATTTTGAAAATCATGAATTTATCAGTTCAATGTTTGCACAGCTGTCTGGGTATCTGTGATTTTCTCCATAGTATCATAGATACAGGACTGAAAAAGACAGTAGAAATCATTTAATTCAACTTCCTAATTTTACAGCAAGGCCCATGAAAGTAGAATGATGTGCTCAGGATCATATAGGTAATAAGTAACAGAGATGATATTTGAACTCAAGTCTCCTGACTAGAAATCCAGGCCTCTTTCCATTCAATTCTTCTGTCTCCCTAACATTGCCTCCCCTCAACTATGAAGTGCTGGAGTACAGGAATTGCTCTACTGACTATTGCTCTATTGACTAATCTAGTATTAAAAGCATCAGTTTGCTTTATTGAAAATGGGGGTGATCATAATCATATTACTTATTTCAGTGGGTTGTCATGAGGAAAATGTTTTTTAATACATTAAATATTATAGACTTGTGTTTTTATTGATGTTGCTGTTATTGTTCCATTACTAACATTTACCAAGCACCATATATCTATATTGTGTCCGCACATATACATACATATGTACATGTATGCAACACATTGATGCATATTTGCATGTATGCCCATACATGTATGTATGTGCATGTGTATATGTATATATATATATGCACACAGAGATTATACACACATATGCATATATATTTGGTATATACACACACATTTGTTTATGTTTATACGTATACGCACATGTACACACATATATACATGTACATGTGATGCATGTGCATATGCATATGTACATACACATACACACATACACAAGTTACCGAGGGGAATGGGGCACCAAAATGTAAAGGAGTTTCTAGTAAATAGATAAACTTGGCTGTATAATAGGTTTCTGGTAGGGAGATAAAAAGCTAGAAAAGAATTTTACAAATCTTGAAAACCAGGTCAAGGAAGTTCATCTCAAGTGTGTGTATGTATGTAGATATTTATGTACGCATATCTGCATATAGGTATATTTATACATATGTGTATGGATATGTATATGTGGAAATATATGTTTACTCCTACCACCATTATAATGTTATTTCCACAAGCTGAGGCAGAGATAATAAAAACATGAACTAGGGTGGTGGTGATATGAGTAGAGAAAAGGGAACAGATGTGCCAGATGTTGTGAAAGCAGAATCAACAGGACTTAGCAACTAAATGGATATGAGTGTTAGAGAAAGTCTGAGTAAAGAGAAGAGCCAAGGATGACTTTAAGGTGTTGAATCAGGGTAACCGAAAGGGACTGAACTGAAATGAAAGGATATTGAACATAGATAAGACAGTAAAGGAGTAATTTTTGATCACTTAGAAAGGAAAGCAGCAATTAATAAGAGATTATATAGTTTCATCGAAAGCACCTCTTGTCAGCCCAACCTCATCTTGGAGGTGAGTGGTGGGGACAGAGAAATTAAAATAGTTGATCGTATGTCATGCATGGTATATCTGGATTTTTGCAGACTTTTGAACAATTGTTTCAGACTATCATTTTGGACAAGACAGGGACACGTGGACTGGATGATATTCTAGTCAAGTGGCTTCCAAACTGCTTCCATAACCATACTGAAAGCAGAGGAATATTTTATGTCAATTTAAAGGAAAGTCACTAGTGCAGTCCTTCAGAGATCTATCTATGCATTTGTGCTTTTCAACATATTATTTAAATGATCTGGATGAAAGCAGAGGTTATCTGGTTACATACAGTTGACACAAAGCTGTGAGGGATAGTGAATATATTGAGTGATTAAGTCAGGATCCAAAAAGGTTTCAACAGACTAGAAAAATGGGCCAAATCTCTTAAGATAAAATTTAACAGGGAAAAATGTATGGTTTTCCACTTGAGGTTAAAAGGAAAGTTAACTACACCAGTGCAGAATAGGGAGATGCAGTTAGACATCCATCTCTCTCAAAAAAGATCTGTGGGTTTTGTGGAATGAACGATGATGAGGAATCAACAGTGTTATATAATGATCCAAAAACTAATAAGATATTAGCCTGCTTTAAGAAACACAGCATTCAGAGTGAGGGATGGTGGTGATAGTTCAGAAGTTCACTGGTTTTGTCAAGTTACACTTGTATTTTAGGAGGAAAACTGACAACTTGGAATGTATTATACTAAAGAGGAGTGACCAAAAAGAGTGTGGACTATAAACCCTGTCATAGCAAAACTGACTGAAGGAACAGGGAAAGGTCAATTTAGAGAAAACAAAAGATTTAAGAGAGAGATTATGATTGGTGGCTTCAAATATTTGATGCGTTGTCATTGGGAAGAATTATCAGATTTGTCCTTCCTTAGAGAACAAAAGTAGAAGTAATTAGGACAAAATTAGGAGGTAGCTTTAGGTTTGGCTTAAGAAAGAATTTCCTAAGAAACTGAACCGTACAAAAATGGGTCACTTTGAGAGGTGGTAGGTTTCCCTATACTAGAAGTCATTAAATGAAGAGTGAGGGGCTGGATGACCACTTGTCAGGAATCTTGTAAATGATCTTCCTTATTAATGGTACCTTTGGATTAGTCAACCCCGAGGTCCCTTCCCACTCTGAGATTTTGCGATCTAACTTACTTTTGGATCTAGAACGTTGTGTTTCAGAATATTTCCTTTGTCTTTACATTCCATGGAGAATCAGAGCACAATGTCAGAGCTAGAAAGAGTCTTAGAATACTCAATCCCTAAAGCATTAGAGTGGCAAGGGCTCTTGCAACATAGAGTGTTGAAGAGGTTTAAGGATCATCTTGTCCAATTCCATAATTTTTCAGATATAAAAACAATGATCTGAAAAGGTAAAATAATGAAGAATTTGGCCTTCTGTCACTCAAATCTGTTTTCACTGCACTCCAATGCCTACAATATAATGCTTTTTCATTTCTCAATACACAAAGTGACACCGTTTATTAATTTCTATACTTTATTCAGGAAGGTTAATTCCGATTAGAATTTGTTAATAATTGTTATTTTTTATTCAATGGGAGAAAATTGCATGTCATGTTTTTATGATATTGATAAAAACAGTGATTAGCAATTGTTTGTTTATTAGAGATGAAAAAGCATGTTTTATTTCAAATAGATGTCGACAGGGCTTGTTTATTAATATTTCTAATTGATTTTTGATTCAAACTGTAGCCATCTTAGTTTGAAATATATTGTGCAACTGAAATATGCCATTGGAAATAAAGAAAATTAAATCAAAGCCCTTCTCTCTGTCAAATATAAATCTGTAGGAAAGAAATATTCCAAACTATTGATGTTTTTAGGTGAGTTCTCTTAAAATAAATTGGCAAAAAATAACAATACAGAAGTTGACTTTCAAAGATATTTTGCATTCTGGCATTACTTTTACATCAGTGTCTAATTCCTTCTTCTAAGGAAAAATTCTAAGGCCTCTCTTTATTGCTGACCCATATGTAAAACAAAATGAAAGTAACCATGTGGGTTTTGCCATTGACAAATCACTTCACTCCTTTTCATTTTTTCCCTCAACTATGAATGAAAATAATACTTCTGACATATGACATAGTATGTTGTTCTATGGAAAAAAGGAGCTATTATTATTAATGCCAGAAACTGAGGAATGACTAAACACAATTCAAGCCATAGGTTGATTGGACAAAAATTAAATCTGCTTTTCTTAATCTGAAGAAGGCAACATTTATTGTGTTTGAATTCCCTAACTTGAGTGCGGGAAAATAAACTTTCCTTTTGATGACATACATGATATAAAGTCAAGTCTTGTCTTTGTGAAATAAACAGCAGAACACATGTGTGTCTATGTGTACACATACACAAAATATGTGTATATATAAAAATGAATATGCTTATATATACATACATACAACATGAGTTGATAAATAAAAACATATGTATGTATATGTCATGCACACACATATGATACATATACATCCATGTTTTTGTATTTATGCACATACATGCACACACACATATGGGCAGCTAGATGGTTCAGTGGAAAAAGCATTATCTGGAGTCAAGAAGATCTGAATTCAAATTAAGCCTCAGAAACTTACTAGCTGTGTGAACTTGGGCAAATCACTTAACCTCTGTTTGCCTTAATCCATTGGAGAAGGAAAATGCAAACTATTCTCTGTCTTTGCCAAGAATACCACATTGACAGTATGGTCCAAGGAATCATGAAGAGTCAGGAAAGATGAAATGACAACAATATATACATTTATTGTGTGTGTGTGTGTGTGTGTATGATGCATTGTCATTGGGAAGAATCATCAGATTTGTTCTTCCTGAGAGAAAAAAAGTAGAAGCAATTAGGACAAATTTCAGAGAGGTAGATCTAGGTTTGGTATAAGAAAGAATTTCCAAAGAAATAGAACTGTACAAAAAATGGGAGAGGTAGTAGGTTTCCCTATACTAGAAGTCATTAAATGAAGAGTGAGGGGCTAAATGACCACTTGTCAGGAATCTTATAAATGGTCTTCCTTATTAATGGCACCCTTTGGATTAGTCTCACACATTATCTATCTATCTATCTATCTATCTATCTATCTATCTATCTATCTATCTATCAATAAATACTTATTAAGCCCTATTATGTGCCAGGCACTATACTGAGTGCAAGGGGATACAAAAAGAGGCCAAAGATAGACCCTACCCTCAAGGAGCTCATAATATAATAGAGGAGAAAAGAGGTAAACAGGTATACACAAAGCAAGCAATATAAAGGATAAATAAGAAGTATTTAACCCAAGTATAAATAATCCTAGTGTCTTTCTTCTGTTGATTATTTCCTATTTATTTTTATAGACCATGTTTGCACATAGTTGGTTGAACGTTCTTTCTCCCATTGAACTGTGAGTTCTTTAAGAGGAATGATTTTTTTGTTTTTGTTTTTGTTTTTGCCTGTCTTGACATCCTTAGTGCATAACGCAGTATCGGGCACACAGTAGATACTCAGTAAATACTTCTTGAATAACTGATTGGAATAAGGATGAAAAGAGTATATAATATAGTAGCTGGATAGGCCCTTAAAGACATTCTGATCCAATCCCCTAAGGAAACTAAGACCCAGAGAGGAAAAGTGACTTGCACAGGTAATAAATGACAGCAACTGCTACTCTGACTCCAAATCTAGTCCTTTTTTCACTAGGCCATGATGGCAGTTTAGATATTTTTTAAACTATGTTTGGAGAATCTTATGTTTTCATTAAAGTAGAACACAGATTTGATCCTCTACTTCATGACCACTCTTGGGCACTGGGACTGTGATGCTTTGATTTCTGTTTGATCTCATCACCCATCTGAGGTACTGCATCATCCTACCCTTGAGTGTGAATATATAAACATCCCCAGTAGTCAAGAACTCATTCATTGATCTGGTTTGCTCTCCATTTTTCCTTTCTCTACTCATTCCTTCCTCACCCCCACCCCACCCTCCATACACACAATCCCCAACTACTTCCTACTCTTGTTAGATGACACCAACTTTGCCAAAATCCAATTAGCAGGTCCACAGCAGTGTCACAACAGGAGGGCTTGATAGTTACAGATCCCTGTTGGATTTGGGCAGAGAGGTGCTTGATAAATGAAGATGTTGCAGATGTGTGCCACTTTGTCATGAGTGCAGCAACTTGCTCCTTGACTTAATACTTCTGCATTAAGTGGAATTTTTATTACCCAATGATATGAAATGGTGACATCTTGAGAGAAAGAGAAAGAGAGAAATATGCAGGTGGCATTTGCTCCTGAAGAGGATGAAATACCTACAAGATTAAGGCTGGTCGAAGTAAAGCTTCAGAAAGACAAGCATGCTCATTAGGGTCCTAAATAGCAGCCTTAATTTAAGCATTTTGAAAATCAATTCTAAAAGTCAAGCTGATTTAAAATCTTGTGATTTTCTGATTAACCCTACCAAATAGTCAATTGTATAACATCACAATGAAAAGGGAACTTAGAGATTATTTAGTTCAATCCCTATCCAAGGATGAAGAACTCCAACACTAAGGAGAAGATGTAGTTCAGGGGAAAAAACTTTGCCTCTGGAGTCAGAGGACCTGGAGGTTCAAACTGTCTCTAATTCTTGCTGCCTGCATGATCAGTCAGTTAGTCTCCTTGGGAATTCAATTGTCCCCTCAGTAAAATGAAGGAGTTTAATGGCTTCTGAGGGCCCTCCTAAGCTTAGCACTCTGATTCCCACACACGAGCTTATCCAGCTACTGACTGAAAAATATCAGCAGTGAAGAATTCACTACCTTAAGAGTTAACCAGTTCCATTTCGGGACATTTGTGTCAAAGAACAAATATTTTTTAAGTAATGATTGAGCTCTCATTGAACTAGGCACCATGTTTAATCACAGAAGTATGGCTTATCCTACACATGAAGAACTTATAATTAAGTACAGAATACAAGGTCTAAACACAATTAGGTAAATGAGTCAAGAGACGTGGGTCCTATTTTCAACTCAGTAACTTAGTAGCTATATGACTGTGGGCAAAATATTTCCCTTTTCTTGGCCTCTGTTTCTTCATTTGTAAAGGGAAAAACTAAATTACATGATCTGCAAGTTCTCGTAAATCTCTCAAAGTCTATGTTTCTATGATTCTGTCTCCTTCCAAATAGATAATTCTAAGACAGTATTACATCCTGATACACTAATGTGCTACCTTTTGCAGCAGAGAACAAACAAAATGACAGATGTGTTTATAAAGTAATGTGGATAATTTTTTATGACCATATTAGTACTTTTTTTTTTCTTCCAAAGTTTTCCTTGGAAGGAGAATGTTACATTCATCACTCTGAGGCTGCCAATGTTCCAATTTCTTGATTTTTTTTAGAAAGTGCCTTCAAACATTTTTTAGAATCTCCTCTATGGGCCAAATCTTCATTCATTGAGAGGAGATATTTTTTTAGATGGATTACAGTCATCTAGGGCCAAGTTAAGTGAAGAAGGTGTGTGACAGGGATATCCACATGCTATTATAACTTTTCATTAAAACATCAATGAAAGTAAAGCAAAATAATTGCCAGAGCACAGAATGAATTGTGCTCATGTGAAGTTCCATTGAAATAACTATTTTTCAGACCTTGTGCCACTTTGGGGCTCACTCGAGTTTAGTTATGAGGATCAAGTGTAAGGCTATCTTGGCCAGGAAGTTTTCTTTTATTTATTTTAGTGGGCCCATTTTGGTTCCATAATAATACTAAAAATCTTTCAAGAGTCTGTTAATTTCTGTAAGTCCCTTTCAATGCAACCACCATGTTTGAAATGCTATATGTGGTACAACTGTTGTCATCACCATCTCCTTAAGATGATGATTATGATGATGATAATGATGATGGCAACAATGAATTTAAAAATCATGATTAGAAAATATTCACTTTTTAGGTGGAGAGGTCAAGGGAGGGAGAGACAGACAGAAAGAGAGAGAGAGAGAGAGAGAGAGAGAGAGAGAGAGAGAGACAGAGAGAGACAGAGAGAGAGAGAGAGACAGAGAAACAAAGAAAGAGACAGAGAGACAGAGACAGAGACAGAGAGACAGAAAGAGAGAGATAGAGAATGAATTCATAAACTTGGGGATAAGAAGTCCCCATTGATTGAGATCTAATTCTAGTTGTCCATAGGCCCCAAGGTACTACCCTCTTTCCATGGTAAATAACAGTGCTGTAGGTAACTGTGGCCAGTCAGACTTTCCAATTCTTTTGCAGCAGTAAAATGTCAAATAAGAAGCTAGTATGACTTGGTGAGAATAGATGATAGGGCTTTATAGTCACAAAAGGTGTTGCACCATCAGTTCCTCGACTATTTAACCTTTGTCATAAGAACTCAGGCCCTGAGCCTGGAAGGCAGTTCAGAAATGGTTGGAATGTAAGCCAGGCAACATTTTATAAAGTTATCATGAGATTGGCTCTCCCTAATCTAGGTTATAGCTCAACTCTGAAAGGTCTTTGGAGTAAAATCATTTCTTCATTAACGAGCTCCAGCCCCAATCCCAGAGATAAAAATGACTTGAAAAAAGGTGTCTTTTTGCTGCTATTTAAATGAATGGGGGAGAAAACAGTGGGTGTTTTTAAAACTGTCCTCCTGTCATATCAGGATGGAGCTCATTAGTGAGGGGAATGATTTTACTGTGGAAAGACTGCTACAATAAGAGAACATAACCTACTCAAGATGAGCCAAATCCAAGTCAATTAGGCTAAAAAAAGGTGCTTCAAAAATACCACCTCTTTCTTTCCATTCATTTGAATAACAGCAAGGGGACATTTTATATTTTTAATCATTTTTTTTTCTTCAGTTGAATCAGACTGGATCTCATTAATATAGGAATGATCTCACTTAAAAGAGCTTCCAGTGTTAAACTACTGTTCAACCTAGATTAACCAAATCAAACATGATTTGACCAAAAAAAGTCTAAAGTATTATATCTATTTCTAAGGCATTACATCTGATTTTAGAAAGAATGTACACATAAGATTTCATATTCTGTACCTCCATTTGAAGTATCTGGGATAAATTATCCTTAGGTAAATTGTAACTAAAATTTCAATGAAATGTGGTTAGCCACATGAAGTCATTGAAAAGGAGTCAATTCAAATAATTTACTTATGTGGGGTATGGTAGGGAGAAGGAAGCATGTAAAATCTGTAGCCATATTTTGTTTTCTACACTACACAGACATATAAAACCATGGAACAAAGAATCTCAGAGCTAAAAGAAAGGGCCTTATAATCAGAGATCATAGAATGGTAGAAGTAAAAGGGACTTTAGATTCTTAGAATCATTGAAAAGCAGAGCAGGAAGGGAATACGTCAGAAATGGAAGGGCCCTGAGCAAATGAGAAAGCATGGAATGTTAAAGTAGGAATAGATGTTATAGTTTGTCTTGTCCCAAACCCACATTTTACAAAGTGGGGCATTGCAGGCTAGAATGAAAAGAGAACTGCTCCAATTTATATATGAATGCTACAATAGAACTAGGACTAGAACCCAGGTCTTTGAATTCTTATCCTTGTACTATCTTGGCTATATTGAATATCACTGTATTTCTGATGCTGCTTTAGTTGACAGAATGAGGTTGAAGTTAAGTCAACCCCAGAGACCAATGAAAGCCTAAAAGACAGTATCAAAGTAGATATGACTAAATTGAATTTTTGTCTCTGTGAGGAAGCCACACCTGTGCTCATGGATGGATGCTCGATATATTGTGACTCTGTTGGGTTTTCTCTCCAGCTTTGCAAGGACAGCAGCTGTATGTGATCTGCTGAGCAGTGTGTGTGTGTGTGTGTGTGTGTGTGTGTGTGTGTGTGTGTTTGCAACAGTCAATTTGGGAAGATTTAAAGTTCATTAAGCACATTTTCACCTAATGGCAAATGTTTAATGTAAACATTTGGGTCATTTTATACATACTTAAGATATATTGCTGATCAGCAGATTATTAAAAGTAATTTAAATTTAGAAAGAGCTAATTGCATATGAAGAAAGATATTTTCCATGGGGTATTTTCTTCCCTTTCAGAAAGCATGTCAGTTTCTTTGGCAAATCCACAACCTGGCATGCCAGCAGTCTTAGTATTCATGCACACTGCTAATGGATTTACAATTGCAAATCATTCCTGTGACATGCCTTGTGATATTTAAGATTGTATTTATTATGTCTCTCGCGTGCACACACACACATGTGATAATCGGTGTTTCTTCTCTAATAACAATTAGCGATCGACCGACCTCCTATTGTTCACATTAGCATTGAATCTTTGAAGAGAGAAGGAAATCCGCCCATGTCAAACTTTTCATTCTTACCGATGCACTGTGTCTTTCTAGCAGTGAGAATTGATAGGAAGACTGAACATAGGTTTCCCCTAAATAAATATCCAAGGTGTAATGTAGCTTTAGGGGGGGAAATGACTATACCAGATACCCCATTAGCTTAGAATAAATATAGAAGTAAATGCAACAGATGTAGCTTTAGTTTAGAGAAAATAAAGATGTAAATAAAGGAGAAAATGAGGTGTAGTCTTAATTGGCAGTTGTCAATTAACCATACTACATTATCACATAATGATAATAAAAAACCCTTATTTTTTCTGAAGACATATAGTTATAACCTTCACCGATGCTAGTGAAATCCATCAATCAATAAACATTTCTTTATTAAATGTTTACTATATTTCAAGCATTAAACTAAGCTCTGGAGATTTAAACACACACACACACACACACACACACACACACACACACACAGACGCCCTCAAGGAACTTACAATCCGAATGAGCAAAGAACTTGAAATTAACTACAAACATATTACACTCACATAATTATACATAACATATAGTATGTTATAACACAAATTATACAGGGCATAATACCACTAATCAACCAATTAGCATTTATTAAGTGGTAGGTGCTGGGGATACAAATATAGAAATTAAACAGTCCTTGCCTTTATGGATCTTACATTCTACTATGAGATAAAAACATATTTACAGATAAGTTAGGATTCAAAGTGTTTGGGGTGAAGAACAGTGACAACTAGGACAAATAAGAAAAGTGTCTTGAAGGAGGTAATGTTTGAATTGGATTTTGAAGCACGGTATTTCAAGACCCAAAGTGATTGGGGAGAAGATAGCAGTCATGGGGGGGGGGGTGTTGAAGCAGAGACACAACCTGATTAATGAAGGTCTTCAAGAGGAAGTGGTGAACACAAAGAATCAGCATGGTTTGTCACGAACAAGTCATCCCAGGCTAACTCCACTGCCTTTTCTGAAAGTTACTAAGTTGTTATAGTTTCTGTGAATGGGGAGATTATAATTTCACTGTACTTGGCCCCTGACAGCCCTTCTCTAGATTATTGTGTTCAGTTCTGGGCACCATGGTTTAAGAAAGGTATTGACAAGTTGTAAGAGTGTACGTAGAGGAACAATTAGAATGAGATTTGATCCCAATTTGGTCCTTAAGTTAATGTTATACAAGCATTGATTGAAAAGGTATGTTTTGCTAAAGTGATACAGTTATGTTTCGCATAGAGAAAAAGGAGACTTGGGGGAGACAAAATGACTGTCTTCAAGTATTTGAAGGGTTGTGGATGGATGAGGGCTTGGCCTTATTACATTACTTGGCCCCAGAGGGCAGAACCAGAAACAAGGCCTAGAAGTTGCAAAGAGGTCAGTTTCATCTTGATGCCATTAAACTTAGAACTGTCCTTAAGGGGAATGGGTTGATTCAAGAAGTGTTTGGTTTCCCCTCCTCATCCATCTTCAAGTAAAGGCCAGTGGAGATTGTTTATAGACTGAATTAGTGATTTCTCTCCTAATTCACAAATTCTGTGATTTTGAGGTAGATCATAGGCATAGGCTAACTAGATTTTAGTAAATCTTTCATGGAAAAATGGAAAGATATGGATTATACAACAGTAAAATTGGACAGATTAGAGAATGTTATAATGAGCTTCACTCCAGGCATAACATGAATGGTTCAATTTTTACTTGGAATGAAATAGTTACTGAAACATCCAAGGGACCTATGTTTGTCACTACCTACACAGTTTTGCATTTTTTTTTCTCAGTAAAAGGCATACATGGCACTTATCAAATCTGCAGGTTGGATTAGAAGGTCTTTATTAGATTGCAAACTCCTTGAGGGCAAGGATTGAATTTTGCTTCTTTTTATATCCCCACGGCTTGGCAGTACCGGGTACATAGTAGGCACTTAATAGTTTTTATTGACTGGCACTGCAAATTACACAAAACTGGGCAAAGTAGCTAACACTGAAATAGGGTTCGCAAAGATCTGGAAAAACTAGAACCTTGGTCTTAATCTAAAGAGATAAAATATAATGAAGGTAGAACAAGAGGGAAATGGTAAGAAATATTAAAATATTATTCAACAAACATTTATTAAATACCTATTATGATCTAGATAATGTGATAAGTCCTGGTAAAAACAAAGGCAAAAATGAAACTGTCCATATCTTCCAGGAACTTATATCTAATAGAAGAGATAGCTTATACGTATATGTTTATGTATAACATATAAAAATAAATGTAGGTTTTGAACAAAGGAAATTAGTAGTTGAAGGAGGCTTGGGGAGAGACCAATAAAGGCCTCATGTAGAAGGTGATGATTGATCTGAGTCCTGAAGGAAACCAAAGAAGTTGAGGGTGGAGGTGAGGAGAAAGTATTTAGATCTGGGGATTTTAGTGAACTGCCATCTCAGTCTGAGTTGAGAGTGGGATAAGAATTTTAAAAACTAGCCCAGTAAATGGGCTGTGATAGAAGAAGCATGGTGTTCAGGACTATGGAGCTGGTAATCCTAATATATTTATACTTTGATAAAATTGCATTGGAAGTGTTGTGTTTAGTTCTGAGTACCACATTTTAGTAAGGACATTGATAAGTAGGAAGATGTCAAAATGAGAGTGAGAAGAGTCTTGGATTCCTATCATATGAGGATTGGATGAAGGAAATGAGGATGTTTAACCTTTAGCAAAGACAGCTCAAGTGAGACATTATTGCTGTCATTAAATATTTGAAAGGCTGTCCCATGGAAGAGAGACTAGAGCAAGTCTAATCAATCATTCAATCAATAAGTATTTATATACCATTAATAATGGTATAGAAGAATGTCATTATTAAGTGTTGATTCAAAAGGAACATAAGTAAAGTTCTATGTGAGATGTGAGAGGACAGAGAATTATCATTTGGGGTGGTGGCATCAGGTAATTTTTCTTGAAAAAGAAGCCATGAAACTTGGCTTTAAAGGGTGAATGTTAAAGAACTTAATAATTGAATACTGGAGATAAAAGTGCATAGAATGAAACAAGTTAATTGTTTCTTTTGTTTCAAAACTTTATTGATACCTCATTTCTTTTGCTCCTGTTTTACCTTCATTACAATTTATCTCAATAGATTATCTTAATTCAATATTATCTCATCAAATCCCTACTTGCAAGGATTTATATTCTAAAGGGAGTGGGGAGACAACCTACCAACATACACATATATGTATATATGCAGCATAAATATATATTTAAAAATAGAAAAATAAATGCAGCATAAATATAAATAAATAATAAACATAATAGATAATAAATAAATGCAAATACTTCAAAGTAGTCATATATGAGGCAATTTGGGAGAAAGGGCACTAGCTTTTTGAGGGATCACAAAGGGCTTTATGCAGAAAAAATATTGTTTGATCTTCATTATCAAGATCAACCAGACTAATCTTTGTACTTGACTCCCAGAAGGCAAAACTAGGAGAAATAACCAGAAGTTGTGAAGGACAGTTTAAACACTGATACCAAGATATGGGGGAAGTGGGTGGGGAACTTTCAAAGAATTAAATAGAATAAACTGCCTCAAGAGGTAGACTCATTGGAGGACTTCAAGGACAATATGCTTGTGTTATGCAATGCAGAAGGAATTTGATTTCAAGTATGGATTAGAGTAGATAGCCTGGAGTTCCCCTTCCAACTCACAGTTCTATGGTTCTGTGAATTGTGTGATTAATTGGCAAAAATGTGGATAAGAAAAACAACTTCTGTAGTTGGAATAATAATTGAAGAGGTGGCAAAGACCTGAGTGTGGCACCAAAATAATTTCAATTCATTTCAAGGAAAATATATTGAATGTTAACTTGCATACAGAAGAATGTGCTTGAGGAGATAGACATTTTTAAATAAAGTATGATTACAATGCCTATGGAAATTAAGGTCAAGCAGGAAGATCTGACACATATGAAACTAATATTCAGTTGTTTCATGTATCCACGTTTTCAATAGTGTGAGTAGTCTCTCCACCATTGCAGGTGGTACTTTTTGTCTCAATACTCTTCATGTCTTGGCAGGACTAATGCATTTTTTCACAGAACAGTCAAAATTCTGATGATGAGCTTTTCTTTGCTTGGTTAGACTTGTCCCTGGACCTTTCCATATTAATAAGGGCTGTCAAAGCATGAACTTCATGGACATAGCTTTCAAGAACATAGGCCTTTATGCTGTGCCTTTATGCCATGATTCATTTTCAGCAGATAACTTTAGTAGAGTAAAATAAAATAACCATAATATGAAATAATACCATTATTTATTGCTTATACGAGAGGATTGCTATAAGAATACCATATAATCTTTAAGTAGTGTGTTAAGGTTTGCAAACTTTGCAAACCTTACTTATGTAAGGTTATCTCATAAGACTCTCACAATAACCCCATGAAATAGGTACAAGTACTATGCCAATTTTACAAATGAAGAAACAGGTCAAGAGAAAATGACTTTGCCTGTGTCCACACAGATACAGTAAGTATCTATGGCAGGATTTGAACTTAGTGTTCTTGATTCCAAGTTTAGCCCTCTATCCCCTGTATCCTCTGTAGTTGCAAAGTGCTATTTGAGAGGGGTGTATGGGGAGAGGTTTCAGGGAGGACTAGCACTTTTTGTGTGACTATTTGCTGAGCTCATCCACCTTTGGTCTCTACATTTCACCCAACTCTCCCCTAGGCTCCAAGAATCTGTAGCATGCATAGTTGTCTTATCACAATAAAAAAATAATAAACAAAACAAAACATTTTGGCAGACAGACTAAACCAGGTTGAGTGCAATTGATAGGCCTCAAATCTATGATTGTGTTAGGGGGATGTCTACCCCTAGCATGTGAAGACTTCCTCCAGTGGAATGGGTAAATGACAACAATTTTTTCCAATAACTACAAGGCAGCTGAAGCAGGCACAATGGGGTACTTAGAGCTTGGTCAGACATGGAAGACACCAAGGTTATCCACTGCATAATGGGCTATCACCAGTTATCTTAACTTTTGTTTTGCCACTGGACTTTGATGAGTAAGGCTGATAACTTTATACAACCGGCCCTCACTACAATTCAATTCATGTGCAAGTCAGGATATCGTCCATGATGTCATTGGTCCTCTTCAAAACATGAAAGATGAACAACTGAGATAAAGAGGTGAAGTTAGTTATGGACCATAAGAACAAGTTTTGCAAGAGGTGACATTAACTTGTGCTTTAAATTCTGGGATTTAAAGTACTCTACAAGTGGTAGGATGGGAGAAAGTTCTTGGTAATGGAAAGTATGCCTCAGAGATTAGAGAACATATGGAGATAGTAAAGAGGAAAGGTTAGCAGGAACAAAGAGCTTGTGAAAAAGAGCCATGTGAGATAAATTCTGAGGATGGTGTGAGATTATGGAGGTCCTTGAATGCTTTACTTAATAGATGATAGAGACACCTTTAGATGTTTTTAGCTAATTATCATGAACAAATCTATGAATAAGGAAGATGTGTATGCTCATGGTAAAAAGTTTGGATGAGAGGTGGGAGCCAGTGCAGCTGAAAAACCTTGTTCAAATAAATGCTAATAAGGACTTATATCAGAGTGGTAGTAGTGAGAAGGGTGGATAGTTAAAAGGAGAATCAAGAACAGTTGGTGACTTCTACAGCAGGTGGAAAGAAAAGAACTGGTTGAAGGTAATGCCAGCTTTTAACAACACGTGCGAGACAAGTGGAAATTCTCTTTCTGAAACACAAGGGTGAATAATCCCTAGAATGGAAGTAGATATTTTGGTAATTCTTTTGCACTTCTGTGCAAGATTTCACTAAAATTCACAGAACTAGAAACAGCAGCCTTTAATTAGGTTAATATTTTATTTATTTTACATTTTCCCCCCAGTCATGTCTAACAGATTCTATTTACAATCTTGCCAAATACTAAAGAGCCAATCAACAGAACATAAATTTACTTTTCTAAAAGATGTTTCTTTGAAAGAATTTACATTTGAAAGTTTGTATTTGCAGTCTATTCTATCTCTCTGCCTTCTCTCCTTCCTCCCCCACTGCTTTTGAGAATATGATTACCTAAAAATGTTTTCTAGAGTTTTAAGAAAAAAATGATTATAGGTTTGTAGGATTTAGAGAGGACTTCAAAAGCCTTCTAGTCCAAGGATCATAGGATTACAGATTTAGTGTTAAAAGGGATCAATAATTTTTTATTGTCCAACTTCCCTTTTTACAGATGAAGAAACCGGGGCTTGAAAAGTAAAGTGACTCACTAAAGGTTAATATTTTATTATATGTATATGTGTCTGTACATAAAATATTTATATGTTTTACTTACTTATATAATATATTTATGCCACTTACATACTTGTATTATATACAATTATTACATACTCATATAAATTATTTACTATATTTTCATATACACATATCAAAATATTTTTAATAGTAGACACAGAAAAAGCCTTTGAAAATATATTATATTTATTTATCTTTAAATCCTAAAAGGCATGTTATGAAAGGGCTTTTTGTGAATATCATCTAAGATATACAAATAAAACCAAGAAATAGAACCTTTTCATGGAGAAACATTGTAAACTTTTCTGTTACATACAGGTGAAAAGCAAGGATGGCTCCATTGTCCATTATTATTTTATAAATATCTTGAAGTATGTGATATGGTAATAAGACAAATTATATCTATAATTATCTATAATTATCAACAAAATGGAGGCACAATTGTCCCTACCTGCAGAAGACCTGATGGTTTCCTAAGAAAATCCAGTTTTACTCAAAGAGTAGGATAAAAAAAAAATACATAACTCTGCATATACCACCCCCCCACACAGCCTTTCTTTAAAATACTATCAAAATTCAGGAAGAAACAGTTTGAAGAGAATTTCTATTAAAAAAAAAACATGGAATATTTAAGTGTTAACCCACTAAGGCACATTCAAATCTTTGGCTTATGCCTTCCCTTCAAGATTATACCCAAATTATCCTATATGTATTTTTTTTGTACATAGTTTTCGTGTTGTCTGTCCATCTGACTGAGTGCTTTGAGAGCAGTAACTGATTTTTACTTTTCTCTATATCTGTAGTGCTTAACACAGGTCTCTCTTGACCTGAGTTTGAACTAGATGATTACTACTTGTTTGCATTCTATCAAGCATGGGGCTTAGAGTCAGGAAGATTTGGGTTTGAATCCTAACTCTGCTATATGAACCTGGGCAAGCCACATAATGCTTCTGTGCTTCAATTGCCTCATTTGTATAATTAAAATAATAATAGCACCCACCTACAAAGATGTAGTGCTCAAGTATTTGAACATAAAATGTTTTGCAAGCCTTAAATTACTATAGAAATGGTATCTATTATCATCAGTCTTTCCAGCTCTAAATTTAAGAACCTATAAACTATTAAAATGTTTGCAAAAATAAAGAATGAAATAATTAGAAAAGGTATTCAATGCTTATGCCTAGAGTAAGTAAATACAATAAAGATACAAATACTTCCAAAATTCTTTTACAAATAGAATGTTATAACTTTAAGATACCAATGACACATAGAGTTAACAAAATTAATATGAAAGAATACCAAGGGGAAATGTGAAAAAAAAAGCAAGGTGGAAAGGGAATTTGCAAACCTAAGTGTCAAGTTATAATTACTGTAGAACAGTAATTATCAAAGCTAAAGTACGCAGGAAAAATAGATCAGTAAAATAGGTGAGGTTATGATCAGATACATGTCTCCTGTTGGATAAACTTAGGATCAAAAACTCTGAGGAATATATTTCTAATTTCATAATTGTTGGGAAAATGAAATAGCAGATTTGAGGAAAATGGGTTTAGACTACTTTAATTCTGATCTTAGAGATCACAGTTTTCTATAAACTCCCTCTTCTTCCCCTCTCTACACCTGAAGTCTCCTTGGCATTATCTTTACTGTCTCCTTTATTCTAATATCTGATGAAGAAGTGATATTTTACTTCCCTAATATCAAAACTTCTACATATATCCTCAACCTCATTCCATGATGTCTTCTTCAGCACATTACCCTCACAATTACACCCCTATATAATATCTTCCTGTATTTGTTTTTTTTTTCTCTAATGCCTATAAATGATCCCACATTTCCCTTGTAAAAAAATCTATCACTAGGCTATCTATCTTCCCCAGCTCTTATCCCATATCTCTCCAGCCTTTCATTAAACTCCTAGAAGAAAACATTTACATTCATTGTCTCCATTTCCTGTCCTTTCACTTCTCATCTCTGCAATCTGGCTTCTGACTCCATCAGTCAGTGAATCAGCTCTCCTCAAAGTTGTAAATGATCTCTTATTTACCAAATCTGATGACTTTTTCTCAGTCTTCATCTTTGTTGACTTCTCTGCAGCATTTGACAGTTTTAGACTGTTCTTTCTCACAGATACACATAAGATTTTTCCTCTGGTGGTTTATCATCAATGTCTCACCTCCTAATTGTAAGTGTATTTTGAGTGTATCTATCCTCACCCTTTACCCTTTTCCCTCCACCTTCTCACTTGATGAATTCACTCACTCCAGTGAGTTCAACGCACAGGAAGCAACACAGAGTAGTAAATAGAGAGGGGACCTTGACCTTGGAGTAATGGAGACCTAGACTCCAAACTCACCATTGTACTGACACATACAGTCTGACCTTAGAAGTCACTTAACTTCTCATTGCCCTAAGGAAACTTGGTAAGGCTTACAGTTTGAAAAGATTTCCATATGCATGAGTAAAAGAAGTTTCTCACAAAGGTCTTCCTATACTAATAAAAACATAATATATTTTTAAATGCATATGACTTGCAAATCTGTATATTTAATTCTAGTCTTTTGAGCTTCATTTACATATCTCTAACTGCTGATTGGATATTTCACATCGGATGTCCATAGGCACCACTAATTCAACATACCCCAAACTGAACTCATTATTTTCATCTACAACACTTCCCCTTTTTGAAATTCCTTATTTGTATCAAAGGCACAACCATCTTCCCAGTCATCCAAGTTCATGGCTTAATTTTACCTCTTCATTTTTTCTTACCGTACATATTCAATCAATTGCCAAATATTACTATTTCAACCTCCACAATATTTCTCACATCTGTTCCCTTTTGTTATTCACACCAACACCAAATGGGTTAAAGTTCTCATCACTTCATGCTGGACTTGTATAAAAAGCTCGTAATCCACCTCCTAACTCTTCTCATCCCTCTATAATCCATTCTCCACATGGTTGCCAAATATTTTCCCTAAAGTGCATATTATCCTCCTATTCAATGTTCAATATATCACTTTTGTTTCTAGAATAAAATATAAAGATGACTTTTAAAGTTCTTTCTGTTCTGACCCCCATACTTACCAAGGACAAACCTTCTTGATGCAGAGGGTCATGATAAAATGATGATGTATAGGGTTAGGGGTACATGAGACCCCCCAAATTCCAACACATAGGGTCTTGCTGAATGAATTTAACTCAAGCCTTCTCTCAGTCAAAGAAAAGCAAAGTTTATTAGAGATTTGCCGTATTGGGTAGACTCTTAAGGAGCCTCGGTATCTGTGATGCTTGCATTGGGCAAGCAGGCCAGAATCATCTGACACAGATTAAAGCTGTTTTAGGTCATTCTCCTGTCATGGAGGCAAGATGGGATCTGATATATAGAAAGGCTGCAGGAAGAATATAGGAGTGGTCTAGAGGAGGAGTTTGGAGAGGGTCATCAGGAGGAGTCAGATGAGGTCAGACTCCAGTAATGAGTAATTAAGGGAAGGAAGTTGCTGGAGGCTACCTCGAGACCACAGACAATGGTGGGCTAGGCTAATTCAAGAGTGTAACAGATTTGGATATAGATATTTTGGGAGGATGGGAAGTTGCTGGACAAAGGAGGGCTAAAGATTTGCAGAGCCACAATAAAAGGCCCATGTAAGTGTATTTTAAGTGTATCTATCCCTACCCTTGATCTCAGACAAATGGCTCCCATGGGAAGATTCAGGGAGAGCTCAAGGGGGTTCCCAGGGCCTGTACTTCATCATTGATATTCCTCACACATGACTTTCTATCTATCGTCCATCTCTGAACTGCAATGGCTGCCCCCCTTGCCTGTAATGTACTGTATCATTCTATTATTCCAGCCATGAATATTATTTTTTTTATTTAAAGCATAGGTCTGACTATGTCAGTTCCCTGCTTAACAAATTCAAATGGCACCCTATTACTTCTAATATCATATATAAAATTCTCTATTTGTCATTTCAGGCCCTTCATAACCTAAACCCTTCTTACTTTTTCAGTCTTGTCACACTTTACATACACCCCCATCCACCCACATACTCTCCATCTATAGATAGTTGGTTCCTTGCAGTTGCTTAAACAATACATACCATATCCTTAATTTCAATCATTTTTACTGGTTGTACCTATGAAATGTAAACCTTCTTTATCTCTTATTGGCTGGTTTCTCTTTCTCAAGTCCCAATTAAATTTCTACCTTCTACAGGAAGCCTTTCCTGATTCCCCTAAGTCCTAGCACCTTCTCTCTATAGTTCATTTCCAACTTAATAGATAGCATTTTTTGGTACATAGTTATTTACATATAATCTCTTCCATTGTAGTGTGAATTCCTTGACTGCAGGGATTGCCTTTTGTCTTTCATTGTTGTTGTTGTTGTTGTTGTTATTTCTACCACTTAGCACAATGACTGCCTCATAGTAGGTGCTTTATAAATATTTATTAACTAACTAAAATTTCTATCTAAAAAATATTTTCATAACCTTAACTACTGGTAACCTTCCCAAAAAGTCCATTATATTTCATGTTTATCTATTTTGTGCTGATTTAGTTATTCAATGTTATCTTTCCTAATAGAATTAAAGCTCCCTGAGGACAGAAACTTTTATTTTCTTGTCTTTTTATGCCTAACATATTTGTTTATGCTTATTTATTGATTGGTAATATGGATTATTTCAATCAAAATAAAATGTAAAAACTTTTGCACACAAAATCAATGCAATTAGAATTGGGAAGGAAGTAATTAACTAGGAAAATTCTTTGGAGTTTTTAAAATAAAGTTTTGATATTCAAGATATGTAGGAATTTGACACCAATGCATAAGAATAGAAATCATTCTTTAACAGATAACTGATCAAATTGTATGAATGAACAGCTTTTAACAAAGAAATGTAATCTAAGAACCAATTAAAGTGCTCCAGTACCTTCCTAATTATAATAATGTAAATGTACATTAAAATATTTAAAATATTAACACTCATAAAATGAGTAATGATGACAAAAAAGTGAAAATGGTAATTTTTTGGAAAGGGCTACAGAAGGACATGAAAACTCTTAGTGGTTCAATGAACTGGACCAATTATTCTGAAAAACAAATAACAATTATTGCTAAATAGTCACTAAACTACATACTCCCAGTGATACTATTATTGAAGACATGTATAAAGAAATCAACAACAGAAGGAAAGGATGCATTTACATGAAAATATTTATAGCAGTACTTTTGGAAATAAAATGAATATTCATCAATTGGGGAATGACTAAATAAATCTTGTTATATAAGTAAAGTGAAATATTACTATAGCATACTAAATCAGTAATTGGAGAAATTTGGTGAGACATATATGAAAAGATGCAGAGTAAAATGAGCATACCTAGGAGTCCAATATCACGATGACCACAGAATTGTAAAGGAAACAACTTTGAAAGACTTAAGATCTTTGATCAATGCAAAAAGGCATTATTATTTCACAAAACTGGTAATGTGACATATCATCCACTTGTGAGAGAAAGATAAAGGTCTAGAGGTGTGAAATAAAACATAGGTATTCAGAACTGTCTAATGTTTTGGATTTGTTGTTATAGGGAGGGGTGCATTTTGGTAGTGTTAGAGATAGAAGAAACATGAAGAGGAGGAGGAGGTAGAAGGAGAAAACAAAAAAGAGAATGAATTTTTTTTAAATACATACAAATAAAATGAAATAATACAAAATGGGAACAAAGTGGAAATATTTGTTACTAAAATGCTAAATTTATTTTAAACTTTAAAATGTACATAGCAGAAATTCTGTTTCACGTGCCTTTTTTTGTTTTTTACTATATATATATTTATCTTTGGTCACAATTCTTAAGGTAATAATATAACATAAAACTTTAGAGAATGAAAAAATGCTTTAAAAATACCGGAAGACAAGCAATTATTGTAATGTTCACAACTATGGGAGGAAACTGATTAATCAGAAATTGTGATTTTGAGAAAATTATAAGGGATAAAAGAATAATCTGACTACATAAAAATAAAAGACTTCAGCAAAACAAAGAAAAAAGTATTGTTGCCAAAATAAGAATAAAAAAAAAACTATGCTTTACCAAAATAATATTACAAAAGTTCAATGTCCAAAATATGTGATGAATTGACACATGTGTAACTGTATGAACCCCTCTCCAATAGAAAAGTCCTAAATATGTATGCCCAACCAGGTTTCAAAAGAAAATCTCAAATTAACAATCCCATTTAAAAGTGTTTAAAATAGAAATCAAAACAACCCCGAGATTCTACCAACATCCATCCCATTGGCAAAGATAAAAGAAGAAAAAACATGTAATTGGAGACATGGTTGTGATAACAGTCATGGACTTATTATACTGACTGAGTTTTGGCTTGCTCTAATGTTTTTGTAAAACAATGTGGAAATTATGGTGTGTGTTTATGTGTGTAAACTTGCACACACACACACACACACACACACACACACACACACACACACACACACACATATATATATATACCTGTATATATTTGTGTATATCTATGTTTTCATTTATAAGAAAATGTCCTGTTTTCCCATCCCCCACCCAAAGTCAAAAGGCTTTGAGAGGGAAGGACAGACATGTGAGTATCTTGATCATAAGAGCTCAGCTTCAACAGACTTCTGTCTGGGGATATTCTGTACCCCCACCACCCTTTCTAGCTACATTCTACCCAGTCAAGTTGGTCCCAAGGGTGGAGGTTGGAGTAGACTTTTTACTGAGAGTAGAAAGTGGGGCGGGGTCAATAACCACCCTTTTCTCACTCTCCACACTCTCTGGCATTTCCTGAGCATCAAACTGGAATGGGCCTGTGTGGGAGCCTAGGGTGTCAGGCACTAAGGGAGATTCTGGTCCCATTGGGGAGGGGAGGGAGGGCAGAGAAAAAGGACAGGTGTTGGCATCTAAGTCAAAAGTTTAGTTCTGTCCAAGGAAGGAGGAATACAAAAGAAATCCTAATCCTGGGAAAGGGTCGATGGGTCCATGAATGGATGGAGTGGGAGGTTATGGGGAGGTAGGCAAGGAGTGTCCCCAGAGACTCAACCACATGCAGCCTGCTCCACCCTGCCCAACACAATCCCACAGAGGGTGACCAGGTTAGTGGGAATATGTCCAATGTGTGAATGGGGAGGCATTTTCCCCATTATATCTCTGAACAGTAAAACTAGAAAGGTCAGATTGAGGCAAAGGAAAGATGAGGGAAGACAAATGGGGATTTAAAGCTCGACATTGTTCCCCCTGGTCCCAGAATGAAAGGGCCGCTGCTGTTGTCATCACCGTCGTCATCACAGGGACTGAGGTAGTGAGATTTAAGCAGACTCTTGGGAAATCCCTTCTTCCTCTCCTTTCTCCAGCTTTTTGGGTCTACCACTTGGTTTCCTCCCTGGTGCAGGGGTGGTTTCCCAGCCTTTCGAAGCTCCCTTGTTCTTACTCCCCTTTGGTCTGCCCAGAGGTCTCTTGGGAGTCGGTGCCTCACTGCGCTCTTTCAGGGGTTGTTTCCAGGGTTTGTCCCTGCCCTCTCTTCTCAGACCTATCTTCTGCTTGGAGGCCAGAGGCTGAATGGGCTTTGAACTATATTCACTCATCCTCCCCCTTCACTAATGAGAGGTATTAAAGGTTAGGGAGATGGGGTTCTTTCTCCACGTGGTTGAGTGCAGGCTCTGGAGGTCAAAGTGCATGACCATGCACTCAAAAATATCATATATTTTATTCGGTAGTCTATGTGTACAGCTCCAAGGTGGTTCTTAAAATAAGGGGAAAAACAAGCTTATCATTATAAAATTGTTGCTTTCTACACAATCTGTAGTATCAAAAGAACAAAACAAAACCCAAAACTCTGAAAACTAACTAAATGTCCATTGATTGAAGAATAGCCAAACAAAAATGGAGTGTGCATGCAATAGAATATTATAGCAATGAAATATTGATTATAAGAAACAATGTATTTAGACACTTCAGAATATATAGAAAGACATGAAACTTTTCAGAAGTGTGGGAAGCAAAACAAAAAACAAACTGTAAAGCTTAAATTTATCAATGAAGTCATTATTAAGTGGTTGTTATGTGCCAGGCACTGGACTCTGGAGAAACAAATACAAATCCTACTTGCATAGAGCTTACATTCTAATGGGTGGACACATATAAATACAAATAATAAATAAAAAGAAAATAGATCCAAAGTAGTTAAATACAAGGTAGTTTAACAGGGAAAGCATTGGAAGCTGTGAGAATCAAGAGGGGCTTCGTGTGGAAGGTGATATCTGAGCTGCATTTTTAAGGAAGAGAGGTACTCTATGAAGTCAAGATGAGGAAGGAGAGTATTCTCATCATGGAGGACAGTCATTGAAAATGCACAGAGATGGAATGTTATGTTTGAAAAACAAGAGTGAAGGTCAATTTGGTTAGTTCTCAGCGTGAGATAGGAAAGAGCATAATGCTTCACAAAAAGTACAATGTTGATTACAATTTTATACTTTTAAGCAATAATAACAAATCCATAGCAAAGATGATCAAAAAGGATAATGAAAACAAGAATAATATTAATATTATTATGCCAAAGTCAACATACATGTGCTTTTGCATAGAAATAACAATTGGTAAAGATCAATAACCATATGCACAATTATTTAGAAGTTATTATTTTTATGCTTATTTTTCTTATTTTCTTCTTTTCTGAAATATATTTGATCAAAGATAGTTGTCAATGGTAGGCAAATTTTATATTATTATTATTTTTATCTTCAAATGACTTTTTGCCCCTCTCCCCATCATACAGCTCAATTGCTCTGCTTCACTTATTATGGTAGTGTTTACTCTGATAGGGCATAATGGGTGCATCAAGAAAGGATGTGGTTAAAGCAACATCTAAAATTATCTCTGCCATGTAGGCAGGACTAGTTTTCCTTAAAAGACAGGGAGATCAATACTAACACCTCATAATCAAAGGAAATAGATATTCAAGTTGACATAGCTTTCCGGTCACAGAAGATATAAAAAAACCTGCTAAGAGAATTCGATGCTCTTCAAAATAAGATTTTACATTGCCATTTGGCCCAAAACAACCTTTTACCTAGGCAAATTATTATAGGGAAACAAACTTGAACCTGTGTTATATTCTTACTTATTAATCTTTCTATGTGTGCTAAGTAAATTTCTCTTTTTGCGTTTTGATTGTAGTATGGGATAGTCATCTGACATGGTAAGCCATCCAGAATTGGGCAAAACAGATAATTTTTAGAGCACCTTTTCTAGTCCTTTCTTCACACTAGGAAATGAGCAATGCAATTCTTTTTTTTAAAAGCTGTTCAGACACGCACTGGACTGCCAAATCGTACTGCTACTCCCAGTGAAAAGGCAACCCATATCTGTGCAGGATTGTGGCTAGACTTCCCAGTGTATGCACACCTGATGCTTTAACGCTTGCTTGTTGTCATACGACTTTGAAATATAAAAATGGTAAAAAAAAAAAAAAAAGGACAGAAAGTGAGCACCCATGCATAAATAACGACTAGCCTTGTAACCTTGAGCAAGTTACTTCACCCCAATTGCTTAAAAAACAAAAAGGAAGGAAGGAAGGAAGAAAGAAAGGAAAGGTGATGTCTTTTGACCCAAACATCAACTGGATTTAAGTGAGACAGAGATGCATGGAGTCATCAAAGCCTAGTGGCAAGACAAAGTCAAAATGCCTGGTGATGATTGGGATTCAATGGATGACCTTGGTGTCTTTGATATCTAAGTAACCTTTAAGAGTTTCATGGCACTTGCTTAAGCCGCCTTCATGGCTATTGGAATAAATTGTTTTCATCTGCCCATTCCACCAGGGGAAGTCTTCACATGCTTGGGGCAAACCACCTCCCAACTCATCAAAGGGTTTGAGACCCATTAGTTGCTCTCAACCTGGATTAGCCTGTGTGTCAAAACATTTTACTGGGGTTTGGCTGCTGAATATACTATAGCTTCTTGGAACTACAGATGAGAGTTGGGTGAATAAGGAGGGCACCAAAGGTAGAAATTGGCCCTGAAAAGGACTTGGAGGTTCTCACACCAGAGGTACTAGTCTTCTCTGAACACACTCTGCACCCTGAGTATATATATAGCACTTCCTTTATATACCTACAGAATCCATTTTCAAGTTTCAAATTAGGAATTCCTTAGATCTTTAAATCTGATGAATGTAGCATGTTGATTCTCTTGTTCATCTTTATGAGTTTTATAGACTTCGATCATATCCTTTTTTTAATTCTAATTCTATTTTGTTTTTACTTTCTAAATTCAATTTTATTTTTATTTCTGAATTCTCTCCCTTTTTCTTTCTCCTTCAGTCACTGAAAAGGCAAGAAAAAACAAAATTTATTACAAGTATGCATCATTAAGCAATAAAAATTTCCACATTTGCATGTCCAAAAGAAAAAAAATAAGAAAAAGAAAGGAGATATGATTCAATTTGTACTCTGAGTCCATCACCTCTCTATCTAGAGATGGATAGCATGTTTAAACACAGTTGCTTTGGAACTGTGGTTGGTCTTTTTGTTAATAATAGTTACTAAGTCTTTAAATATTGATAATCATTCCAATCTTGCTATTACCATATAAATTGTTCTCCTGATTTTACTCACTTTGCTTTTCATCAGTTCACATAAATCTTCCCAAATTTCTCTGAAACTATCCCATTTATCATTTCTTATAGGACAATAGTATTATATAACATTCACATACCATAACTTTTTCAGTCATTCCCCAATTGATGGGTATACCCTCAGTTTCTAATTATTAATCACCACAAAAAGAGCTGTATAAACACACACACACACACACACAAGTCATTTTTCTCTTAGATCTCTTTGAGGGTATGGATCTTGTGTGGTATTGCTGGGTCAACGTATGCACATTTTACTAACTTTGGGGCATAATTCCAAATCACTTTACAGAATGATTAGACTAGTCACAGCTCTACCACCAGTACATTATAGTACCTTTTTGCCTCCCCTTCCAACATTTGTAATTTTTCTTATCATTTGGTTAATCTGATGGTAGTGAAATGGTACTTCAGAGATGTTTTAATTTGCATTTCTGTAATTATGAGTGATTTATAGTATATCTTCATATTTTTATTTATAGCTTAAATGGAACAAAATCTTACTCAGATCCTGTCTAATTAGGATGCCTTTTTGATATCTGGTACTGATAAAGTTTTGAAGGGCTACATATATCATTTCTCTATATAAGAATTCAAAAAATTTAACCTTGTTAGTTCCTTATCTTTTTGTGTTTTGTTTTGTTTTACTTTTGTGCTGTATGTCAAATTTTCTCCTCAGCTCTGGTCTTTTCATCAGAAATTGTTGGGAGCTCTCAATTTTGTTAGAGATTCATCCCTGCCCCCCACCCCCAACCCCCAGGATTATATTCAGTTTTTGCTGGGCCAATTATTCTTAATTACAAACCTAGTTCCTTTACCTTCTGGAATATTATAATCCAACCTCTTTGCTCTTTTATTGTTGTAGCTATTAAATCTTGTGTGATCATGACTGTGGTAACTCTGTACTTGATTTTTTTCTTATTGTTTGTGGTATTTTTTCCTTGACATAGGAGTTTTAGATTTGGTCTAGAAAATTCCTGGGAGTTTTTATTTTGTAGTTTCTTTCAGGAAGTGCCTGGTATATTCTTTCCATTTATACTTTGCTCTTCAGTTCTAATATATCTATACCTATCTATCTATCTATCTATCTATCTCTCTATATATGCACACATATATAATATATGTATATACACATATATAATATGCATGTATATGTGTATGTGTGTTTATGTATGTATGTATGTATATATATATATATATATATATATATATATATATATATATATATATATATAAAATGCCTAGGCTCTTCTTGCTGTTATTGTTTTCCATGACTTTCAGGTAGTCTATTATTTCCTGAATTCTCTCACTTCAATCATTTTTTCCAGGCAAGTTAATTTTCCTATAAGATTTAATGGCAAGGAAACAAGTACTTAGCACTTTGATTCAGTTGAGCCTTGCCCATTATTATATCAAGTCTATGTTAAGAAACAGAACTTGTGAAACCCACAATTGGGGGGACTTGTCAAAGACAAGAATGGGAGGGATGGGGGCGGAGCCAAGATGGCGGAGTAGAAACAGCTCCTCCAAGCCACTCTGCCCCCAGATTCCCCCCAAACTATGTAAAAGGGGACTCTGAACAACTTCTGGAGCCCCAGCAGCCACAGAACGACACAGAGAAGCTAACCTCCCACTGAGGACAGCCCAGAAGCCTTGCAGGAAGGACCAGCGCAGTGGTCTGGGACCTGGCACAGTGGTCTGGGACCTGGCAGCACACAGTGCGAGCCGAGCCCAGGTGTGTGTGAGCCGAGGTTTTAGCCCCAGGGTGGCAGGGCCAGCAGCCGGCTGGAGGAACCCCAGAACACCAGCAGCTGTGGCGTCTCCAGAATTATCAACATAGACATGCCTAGGACAAAGTAAGAGGTTAGTGTCCTATGGACCAGTTAGTGTCCTTGGGACCAGTATTTGGGGAATGCGTTGGCTCCCTCCCCTGGGGGCTAGAAGCTGCTGAGGAGACACGCCATTTTGTAGTTTTCAGAGGCAGCTCCAGCTCCCGGCCTGCAAATTGTAGGGAGATCCAGCGATCAGTCTTGGGGGTAATCGCTTTTGCTTTAACTTCCCTGGATCTGGATTGTTATCTAGGGTGAAAGTCGTGGGTGGGTTTACAGCTTGCCAGAAATGGAAGTCATCCCCCACACGTTCAGGATGAAAATTCCTCTAGCTGGCCTTAAAGCCATAGTGTGGCAACAAGCCCAAAAGTCAAGCAATTAAGTGGCAACATGCCAAGGCAAAGGAAACAGAAAAATGCAACCCTAGACTTCTATTTTGGGGGCATAGAGCGGGAAAAGGACTGTGAGGTCAGAAGTCCTGCTCCAAAAGCTCCAGGGGAAAACATGAGTGGGTTGCAGGCCATAGAGGACCTTAAGAAGGACTTTAAAAATCAAATAAGAGAAGTGGAGGAAAAATTAGAAAGAGAAATGAGAAGGATGCAGGAAAAGTATGAAATGAGGGTTAACAGCCTGACTGAGGAAAACAACACCTTAAAAAATAGACTAACTAACTCAAATGGAAAGGAGGCCCAAAAGGGCAATGAGGAGAAGAATGCCTTAAAAAGTCGAATTTGCCAGATGGAAAAAGAATCTCAAAAGTTCACTAAGGAAATTCATTCCTTCTAAGTGAGACTGGAGCAAATGGAAGCTAATGACTTTATGGGAAATCAAGATGCTGTTAAGCAGATCCAAACAAATGAAAGATTAGAAGGCAATGTGAAATATCTCATGGAAAAAACCACTGACCTGGAAAATAAATCCAGGAGAGACAATTTAAAAATTATTGGACTACCTGAAAGCCATGATCAAAGAAAGAACCTAGAAATCACCCTTCAAGAAATTCTCAAGGAAAATTGCCCTGATGTTTTATATCCAGAGGGCAAAATAGAGGTTGAAAGAATCCACCGATCACCTCCTGAAAAAGATCCCAAAAAGAAAACTCCCAGGAATATTATATCCAGGTTCCAGAATCGCCAGATCCAGGAGAAAATACTCCAAGCAGCAAGGAAGAAACAATTTCAATATTGTGGAAACACAATCAGAATAGCCCAGGACCTGACAGCTTCTACACTGAGGGATCGAAGGGCATGGAATATGATATTCCAGAGGGCAAAAGAACTGGGAATGAACCCAAGGGTCACCTACCCAGCAAAACTGAGTATTTTGTTTCAGGGGAAAATATGGTCATTCAGTGGAATAGAGGACTTTCAAGCATTCTTGAGGAAAATAACAGAATTGAATAGAAAATTTGACATGCAGACACAAGAAGCAAGAGATGCCTGAGAAGGTAATCAGGGAAAAGAAATCAAAAGGAACTTATCAAAGTTGAACTATTTACATTCCTATATGGAAAAGCAATAACTGTGACTGATGATATCTTTCTCACTATGAAAATAATGGAAGAAGGGTGTGGTCATATGAATACATATGTGAATGTGTGTGTATATGGTTACAGTTATATATGGATAGAGGGCATAGGTTGAATTTGTTGGGAAGGGAGGATACTCAAGGGGTGAAATTATGAGGTGAGAGAGGAAAAGTGGCAAGAGGAGATGGGGAGAGACAGGGTAGGGTAAACTATCTCATGTAGAAGAAGCAAGGGGAAATGGTTGCAAGGGAGGGGGAGAATAGGAAGGCAAAAAGGCAAAACCACATTCTCATTGAATTTGGTTCAGGGAGAGAATGACATACATACTAAATGGGATATCTCAACATACAGCAGAATGGGGGAAGGGGGATGAGAGGAGGGATGATGGATGGGAGGGCATCCTTGGGGTGAGGGGAGGTTGGAAGTACCCACTATAGAAGAGGGACAGGATCATGTAGGGAATGGACCGGGTGGGGGGTGGGATGAGTGGGAGGGAATTATAAGCAGCCTTGTACAATATATCTACTATGATAATGTTTTGCATAGCTAGACATGTACAACATATACTGAATTACTTATCTCCCAAGAGGGAATGCGTGACAAGGTGTGGAAGGAAATGGATCTAAAATTCGAGGTCTTAACATTAAATGTTTCAAATATATATATATATAAAGAATGGGAAGGATGCAAGAGGTGGGTGGAACAGGGAGGAGATAATGACCAGATAAAAAGCTGAGCACAAGCTGGGAGAGAACAGAACTCAGAAGGGAACACTTGTGGTGGCAGAATTGAGAAGGAGAAAACTTGTGTCATCCTGGCACTCTCTCTGTTCTGTCTGTGTTGATTTGTGTTTGTAATACTTTGTACGGAAGCACTAGGACCTTATTGAAAGCCCTAAAAGATGATTTTCTTCTTTTCTGTTTACAGAAGTCCTAGAGGAGGGTTTTGGAGGTCCTTGGACTATACTGACAATTTGTGTTAAGTCCTCAGATTTTGTTTGTGGGTCTATGTTGATTTCACAGGCAGAAAGTGAATTGATGATGGTGCCAGCAATGTGAGTGAATGTTGTTTTGGCTCTGTTAATCTTTTTCTTCCAAGAAACAGAAACTGTGAAGGACCTGAGGTGGACTATGAGTTTCAATATGGAATGGCAACTGGATGAGGAACTGGACAAGGAACTGGATGAGGAGCTGGGCTTGGAGTTGAGAGCTGCCTACCTTTGAATCCAGGTGATAGTTGGGTAAATTCAGGCAAAACCTGGGACCACTGAAGAGGAACCACGGAACCTGAGAGCCAATCTGGAGTCAAGATGAAAAGACCTCTCCTTTGGTACTTAGTGCTGACTATGAAGATTGTAATTTACTATGGCCTAGGGGTGGGAGAACTTTGTACTCTGTACCTTGTACCTCTTAAGGATGATTGAATTAAGGATGATTAGAAACTAATCTCCAACCAAGAAGAAAGAAGACTTTTGGAGTGAGAGATTAAGACAATGTGACCTACAGGTGGTGAGCTTTGACCTTTGTACTTTGTGTCCCTTAAGGAGGCTTGCTCCTTAAGAGTGATAGAGTTGAGGATTTACTGAATGATGCATTTTGTTTAAAACTATGTGGCCACTTTAGTGATAATTATTATGTTATAACATTGTCAATGCTGTACTTTGGTTTCTGTGTATGTTTTGCTTTAGTTTCCTGCTGAATAAATAGAGAGTTCACTATACTATGTGATCAGAACCTTAAAGCTGTTCACAGCAGCAGTCCTCTGGAAGGCTACTTGTGCTTGACTTTGCATAAGATAATTCATATTTTCTTCAATTTTTCAGTGTTTTAAGTTTGTTTTATTTTTTTATTTATGTCACATAGAGTCATTATCTACCATTTAACTGCATTTCTTCAGTAAGGTTTTGTATCTCTATTTCCAAACATGTGTTTCTTCTTTAGCTCTTGTCCCTTTTCCCCTTCTTTCCTCTAATGTTCAATTTGTTTTAGATAAATAGATAGATATAATACATATATATTGTAATAATATAATACAATACATAATATATTATATACATTATTATATATCACATACATTATTATATGTTATTATATATATATTAATCTTTAATTTTTTTCTTTTGCTCTACTAGGAATATTTGTTGAATTTCTGTCACAGATGCATTTTTTTTGAAACATTCCTTTGAGATGTTTTTGAGGTTTTTCTTTTTGTCTTCTTGTGTTGTGAGCTTCTCTATTATCACCATTATAGCTCTTCATCATCCATTTGTTTTTGTTGCTCATTCTTCCAGACTATTTCTTGAATTTGGATTTTATGTTAGTGCTGGGCTCTGAGTACTTCTGGGACTACAAGTTTTCAATGCCCATAAATTTGTGTGTCATCTGGGAGGTCTATTCATTGCCTTCCTTGACTGAGCTCTGTGGGTTCTTGACCCAGTTTTTGGCCTATTGGCTTATTTCTGGCTGGGAGTTTCAGAAGATTGCTACTTGACTGAGTCACTCAACCTACTGAGAAGCTCTTAGATTCAAAGTAACCAAAAATCTGGTTTTCCCCTATAATCTAGGACTCTGAGCTCTGCTCTGGAACTCAGAACTATCCACATAGCTACCATGAGCTTCTTGGAACTTGTTCTATGCTTATTAGACACTTAATGGTAGTACTCCTTTCTACTCTGGATCCATGACTCAGAACTACATGGTATATATCCATAAATGCCAGATGGCACCTGTTTCTGGACCCAACAGTTGCTCAGAGATTTATTGCAATCTCTTTCTGGTCCCTTGTCTTGATCCTTTCTTAGTCCTGGTAGTGGAATGCTCTACACCTCTGATATTGCAGCTATCCACCTCTGGCCATATTCCTTCCCCAGGGTTCAGAGACCTCTGTATCCCTAATTTGTTCTGGAATAGAAAAAATGATTCAGTATGACCCCTTATTGGCTTTCCCCATTAGGCTTCAGTCTGGTGGAGATGTGTGGAGAGAATTAGACTCTTCCTCTCAAACTCCCATTTTGATTCCACCTTAAGGTTATATCCTCTTTCATGTTTTGCTTCTTATGACCAAAGTATTGTGGCTTCGCAAAAAGAACCATACATTAAGAAGCAAAAGACGTGATATAAGTTTACAGATCTACCCACGAATTGTTGTGCAGCATTGAGAAAATCATTTTATTCTCTGACACTGTTTCCTCATTTATAAAATGAGGGCATTGAACAAATGAACTCTTTCATTCTAGGTTTTCTGTTTGTTTTCTCCTATCCAGTTCTAACATTATGAATTCTGTTTCCAAGATCTGGCATTCTATTTTCTATGATCTTACTGTTTAATGTTCATTTCTTCTTTGATATTGTATGTTTGTTCTATGATGTTAAGGTGTCTCTTATTTATAACACTGCATTTTTGAATGAAACTAAACTCCTTTCAAGGTAGAAGAACTATTAACACTGCTGCACACTGCCCAGTCAACCTAGGCATGATACTTGATCATTTAAAGCAATACATTAAGACTGGTCTACCCTTCACAGTTTTTATTTATATAAACTGGATTTTTTTGAAAGCACTTTTGAGAGTAAAAAAAGTGAAGGATTTTTGGAAATTTCTGTGGTTCCCATTAGGATCAGAGGATGAAACTTCCTTATTCCGTCAAAGTACAAATTACCCCCATATGGTGATGTCCATTCTCTGGACTATAATTTAGTCATTATGCAATGTACTGAGTAACAACTGGTGAAATCATCCCAGCAGAACAATAGAACAGGCTCTGGAAGCTAATAAGATCCCAATCAATGAGAACTTAATGAACTATAGCATGTATTACTTTATAAGACATTCAAATTAAAAGGGGAAAGAACATGTAATATCAATTGACTTTTCCTAACACCAATCAAATGAGGCAAGCTATGACCTCCCATAACCTAGCTAGGAAAGGTGTTTCAAAGAGGATTCCAAGTTTTAGGATCTCATGAGATCATAGAATTAAAAGTAAAAAGTAGACATTGGAATCATTTAATACAACCATTTCTATCACATAATTGAGAAGACTGAGCTTCATATCAGGGAAATGGCTTGTCTAAGGTCACACTTGCATAATAAGTCTCAGATCAAGGATTCAAATCTAGATTTTTCTACTTTAAATAAAATGGTGTTTTTTTTCTACAATGGATTACAAAACACTCCTCTCAGAGTGGGCATGTGCCCTTGCCACCACCTAAATGTTAACAAATCTCCCACTTCTCAAGGATGATTGGTATCAAATTCACTCCAAATGGATCTTCTTCCCTTGGGTGGTGGGGAAACTATAAGACTGCCATCTGCCCTCTCTGCTGACAAATGGAAGCATCCATCTTGGATGGAGCCGTTCTGTGATTTACATACATTTCCATGCTTCGAATGCTTATCCAATCTGAACAGTCTGAATTAATCATGGTAATGTTAAGGAACAATGCACAAATCTTGTTTGTCCCCAGTTTTAGAGTGTGTATCTATTTTTATAATATTTATTTATATATTATTTTATAAGAGAATATCCAACAAAGGTATTTGGTCATTCAAAATAATATGTAGACATACACAAATGTGTATATATGTTTGTATGCATGTGTATGTGACTGTATATATATATATATATACATACCTATATGTATATATATATACACATATATGTATGATTTAAAAATTTAAACCTCAAACTTTGTGTCTTATAAAATGGCATTTTAACTAAATGGTTTACATTTATTTACCTTCTTGGACCTTCAGTACCTTATTTTCTCAAAACCAAAAGAATCACACTGAATCATTGGTTTCACTGTCTGCAAAGTGGATCATCACAAATGAGTCTCTTTTTCTAAGAATCTGTGTTTTGTCCTCTGCAAAAATCATCTGACCTTGATAAAAATGCAACAGGATTTTTGTGAAAGTCATTTGTCCAAAATATTAAGTATGGTTAGTATTCTAAATAATTTATAGTCACTGTCTCCATTTTTAGTTATTGTATATTTAAGGTTATTTTATTCAATGTATTGAACCTGACAAAAAATGCTTCTGGGAACACAGGACTAAGCACTTAATTACTTTCACCCATAACAATCTTCTTCCATCAGCCAATTGTCCTAGTGTCTATAATATCAGCTCCTTTATGTCCAGACAGTATAATCATTTTCTGCCTTATAGCCTTATTTCATCAAAGAGAAAGAAGACAATAAATACTACAGAAGTCACCAATTGCTCAATCATAAAATTTAGGACAATATGAGCATCCTTAAGATCTAGGAGTATATCTTTTTGATGGATCATGAATTCCAAAGTAGGATGTTCTATAGATAAGAATACCCTGATCTGAAATATTACAACTTTGACACAACCCACAAATTCTAATAAGCTTGGTATTTTCACTTTCCTGAAGCTCCTCCAGCTTTGGAGGTCCTCTCCTCACCCAAGAGGATTGTTCTGCTCAGGATTTCCCATTTCCCCATCAAAAAGCATTTACTAACCCCTTACTATTTGTCAAGCACTGTGCTAAGTGGTGGAGATAGAGAAGCCAAAAATGAAACAACAGCTCTCTCTGGACATTATATTTTCTCAGAAGAGACAATCTGTACATATATGAATATACATAGTGTAACCTGAGTTCCAAAGGTTTGTAAGTCTCTTCTCATTGGTGATTAATCACTCACAACTACATGAGGAAGAGGACAAAGTTAGCAAGAGCATGTGAGAGGAGCACACATTCTCTTTAGTGTTCTTTTGGGTTCTTCAGGTTTTTGGGGTGTTGTGAAGCACCCAGTTGCATTGGGTGCTTCTGACTTCCAATTACAAGAGTGAAGATACCTTAATGGTATGATTTAAAATATTTGGGAAAGGTTGGGGAAGAAAAGGAGAGAGATGTCTGCTCTTTCTCCCTTCAAACCACAAACTGATACCATTCTGCTACATATGGGGAGATAACTTTCCTACCAAAGAATAAATTTATAAAGAAGAAATACAAAATAAACAGAAGGCAGTAATGGAGGGGAGAGATTCATTTCAAGGGATAGGGAAATGATTTGTGTAGAAGGTGGTGCTCAAGATATGTCTTCAAAGAGAGCAATTGATTCCACGAGGTGGAGATGAAGGAATACAGTCCAGCCATGGCAGACAAACATATAGTGCAAAGGCACAAAAACAGGAGATGGAATTCCTCATGTGTGGTTAGACTAAGTGTGTGAGAAGGAGAAAACTACATAATGAAAATGGCAACATGGTCTGGACAGGCTGTTCAGGACTTTAAAAGAGCCCAAAAGAGGAGATTATGTTTTATACTAGAGAAAATAAGAAGTCATTGGTATTTATTAGATAGTGGAGTAACACAGTCATATCTAAGGGAAAATCACATTGTCACCTACTTGGTGCATGTATCAGGAAGAGATTATAGAATGAGAGAATACATAGTTCATTTCAATCACTGTAGCAAGAGGTGATGAATGCCTGAAGTCAAGTATATAGTCACCTCTAAATATAAGGTACTATTTCTGCAAAAACTTTTGAATGTAATATAGTCAAAATTATCCATTTTGCATTTCATAATATTCTCTAACCCTTGCTTGGTTGTAAATTCCTCTGTTCTCTAGAAATATTAGAGGTAAACTATTCTTTGCTCTCCTAATTTGCTTATAGTATTAGCCTTTATATCTAAATCATGTGTCCATTTTGACTTCATTGTGGTATATGGTGTAAAATGCTGGTCTGTGCCCAGCTGCTGCCATACTATTTTCCAATTTTCCCAGCAATTTTCTTCAAGTAGTGAGTTCTTAGCCACAAAAGTGTTGTCTTCAGATTTATCAAACAGTAGATTACTATAGTCATGACTACTGTGTCTTGTATACATAACCAATTCCACTCATATGCCACTTGATTTGTTAGCCAGTACCAAGTAGTTTTGATGATTGTAGCTTTACAAGACAATTTAGGATGTGGTATGGGTAGGTCACCTTCTCTAACATTTCTTTTCATTAATTCCCATGACATTCTGGACCTTTAATTTTTCCAGATGAATTTTTTTATTATTATTTCTAACTCTGTAAAATATTATTTTTGGTAATTTGATTGGTATGGAACTGAATAAGTAAATTAATTTAGGTAAAATTGTCATTTTTATCATATTAGCTCGGCCTGCCCATGTCCAATTATTTAGATTTAACTTTATTTGTGTGAAAAGTGTTTTGTAATTGTGTTTGTATACTTCCTTGGTTTGTTTTGGTCAGGTAGAATCCCAAATATTTTATAATGCCTACAGTAAATTTTAAATGGAATTTCTTTCTTTTTTTTTAAACAAATGCTTTATTGACTTCTGTTTTACATCATTCATTTCTGCCAAATTTTGAGTAACAATCATTTTCCCCCCGTTATTCCCCTACCCAACCTCCCAGAATAGCAGTCCCACAAGATATCGCTTCCTCCAATCTGCTCTCTCCCATACCTTCTCCCATACCCCCTTCGACTTTTCCATTAGAGGAAGGTGAATCTTTGTGTCCCAATGCCTGCACATCTTATCTCCCAGTTACAAGCAAAAGAGTATTAATAATAGTATTTATATATATTTGAAACATTTAATGTTAAGACCTCGAATTTCAGATCCATTTCCTTCCTCCCTTGTCACCCATTCCCTCTTGGGAGATAAGTAATTCAGTATATGTTGTACATGTCTAACTATGCAAAACATTATCATAGTAGATATATTGTACAAGGCTGCTTATAATTCCCTCCCACTCATCCCACCCCCCACCTGGTCCATTCCCTACATGATCCTGTCCCTCTTCTATAGTGGGTACTTCCAACCTCCCCTCCCCCCAAGGATGCCCTCCCATCCATCATCCTTCCTCTCACCCCCCTTCCCCCTATTCTGCTGTAGGTTGAGATATCCCATTTAGTATGTATGTCATTCTCTCCCTGAACCAAATTCAATGAGAATGTGGTTTTGCCTTTTTGCCTTCCTATTCTCTCCCTCCTTTGCAACCACTTCCCCTTGCTTCTGCATGAGATAGTTTACCCTACCCTGTCTCTTCCCATCTCCTCTTGCCACTTTCCTCTCTCACCTCATGATTTCACCCCTTGAGTATTCTCCCTTCCCAACAAATTCAACCTATGTCCTCTATCCATATATAACTGTAACCATATACACACACATTCACATATGTATTCATATGACCACACCCCCTTCTTCCATTATTTTCATAGTGAGAAAGATATCATCAGTCACAGTTATTGTTTTTCCATATAGGAATGTAAATAGTTCAACTTTGATAAGTTCCTTTTGATTTCTTTTCCCTGATTACCACCACAGCTGCCATTGATTAAGTTCCCCCAGGTCTGCTCAGGCCAGGTCTGTGCCTCCAGTTTGTGTCGACCTGGCCCACATGAGACTGTGTTCCACTCCCAGCCTGATGCAATAGAACCTTCCTGTCAGCCTGCCAGGCTGCCTTCCATGAGAGTTTTTTTTTTTTTTTCACTCTGCTAAGTTGTGGGTTCTGTTAATCTAAAATTTGTTTAGAATCATTTTGACAAGTATTTGAGGTAATTAGGGGACAAGTTCAAACAAGTTCCTGCTTTTACTCTGCCATCTTTATTCTGCCCCTCTCCCCATTTTAGATTCTTTTTGTTGTTTGTTGTTTTCTGCTCATTCTTTTTTGTTTTTTGGAATTTTTCCTTTCTTTTGAATTTGAACTCTTCTCCCATGGTAAAAGAGACACTGTTTCAAGATTCTTGTGCCAAGGGCTGCAGGCCATGTCTGTTTACCTTGTACTACATTGATGTTTCTCTGAGACCAATTGTGGACCCTTGTATCTGGTGCTGTGTTGAGGAGGTGTGATGGAGGGGGTGACTACTACTTCTGTAAGTATTAGGGTTCTGGCAGCTTACCTGGTGCAGAGTTGGGGTCCTGTGTGATATGAGGCCATGTCTCCTGTTTCCTCAGGGCTACACTGAAGCATGTGGATGTTTGGCCACTGGAGTTCTTCTGTTTTTCTGGGGCTACAATGAAACACATAGATGTTCTCAGAGCTCGAGCCTGCCCATTTCCCTGGCTTTGTTGAGGCACATCGGGGATTCTAGTGTCAGGATTTGCTTCCTCCACTGCACTTGGGATCAGGGTCTACTGATGGTTTACTGAGGTGCAGCTTAGTGCTGGGACACTTCCTGTCCTGAACTGTGGTCTTTTATCCAAGTAAAACAGAGCTTTCTTGCCAATCTTCCAACTTTCTTGGGCTCAAACAATGTTTCACTCCATAATTTTACTAATTTTTGTATTCTAGTATTTGTTTCTGGGTGGTATTTTGTGGTTGTTTGGATGTGAATATCAAATAGTGTTGGCAATTTACAGCTTACTTCACCATCTTGGTTTCTAGAAGCTCCAAACTCTCTATTTCTTTATTAGTACTAAGCCCCTTTAATGATTATTGCTTTGTAGCATAATTTGAAATTTGGAACTTCTAGACCTACTTCCCTCCTATTTTTTTTCATAATTTCTCTTGAGTTTTTTTTTTACCTTTTTTTCCTCCAGATAAGTTTCATTATAATTTGTTATAGCTTTGGTAGTTTGATTCGTACATAAACTAAACAAATAAAATAATTGGTAGCTCTGTCTTTTTAATTATTTTACTTTGCCTACTCATGAACAACAAACATTTCTCCAGTTATTTAAATATTTATAAGTTGTGTTTTATAATTCTTTTCACATAATTAATTTGTCCATGTCTTGGTAGGTAGACTCTCAATTTATTCTTCATGAAATAGCTTAATACATATTCTAACTTCTCTAATTATTAGGGATTTTCCTTCAATATTGAACTTCAATCTGTACATTGTGATTTCTTTCTCTTGCTCCACTTTACCAGTGTCAAGTGGAACAAATATAAATGCTATTTCACATAAGAGCACTTCATATATTTAAAGGAAGTAACTTTGTCCCTGTTAAGTCTTTGCTTTTCTGATCTAAACATGGTGTACCAAAGAAGATCATCGTGAAGACACAATGAGAAAAGACAAGAAACATTGTTCTGTAGTGTTGGATGTATAAGTTGCATTTGTCACATGTATTTCTTAAGTGTTCTCATATGTGTGTTCACTATTCCCATTCTTAAGTGTAGTTGTTTAAGCTCCCAAGTTTTTGGAAGAAATGTTTTATTGCTATTATTCACAACAGGTCATTTCAATAAATGTCTTTGTTTTCAGCAAATTGCATCTGATGACTAACTCTTGAAAGGTAAAAAGACTAGTAAGGATTCATGGGAGCTCATGATTATTAGGAGTACAAACCCAGAGAGTTTCTGAAAACTGCGGTGGCCATAAGAGGGGCTTGCAGTCTGGAAATGAGTTGGAAAGGGTATCACAGAGGAAGTGTCATAGATTTGTGTCTTTATTTATATCTATATATAATTTATCACCTCTATATCCATATCTATATCTATTTACTTCTATATCTATCTATATCTATATCTATGTATATCCAGCCAATCTCTATGGTTATCTTTATTTTTATTCCTTAAAAATTATTAACACATCAGTTTGATTTTTTGCTACAGGCAACTCCCAGGGGGGCAATTCCCCTTACTCATAATTTGCCACTTGGAGTCTTAGATATTTGCCGGGAGCAATGACAGATTAAACAATTTGCCACAAGTCACAATCTAGTCAAAAGTGAGATTTAAAGTTAGGTCTTATGATTCTAAGGCTTATTTTTTCCCTCAACTAAACCACGTAACCTCTGTTACAGACTTAAATGAGGCAGCTCACAATCTAGTACAATCAAAAATTAGAAACTTAGAGAATTCACTGAAACCCCAGTATCATGTACTTCTCTGCTTAATGATGACCAAGAAGGAATAATCCCTACCATTATCACCACCATTGCCAATTCTCAATTTCACTTGTGGATAGGTTTAATTCTTAGGAAGTTTAATTGATATGGTTTTTCCTTCTGGGGCCAAATAAATCATACCCAGTCTTTTTTCCCTATGACAATCCTTCAAATACTTAAAAAAAATACTGTCATGTCCCTACTCTTCTCCAGACTAAATATCTTCATTTCATTCAACTGATACTTTCAGATGACATAAGCTCAGTCTTTCACTAACCTCATTGCCTTCTTCTTGATAATCTCTAGCTTATCAGTATCTTTCTTAAATTATGACACCTAGAAATGCATCAAACACTCCACATAAAGTTTCATTCTCACGTAGTATTAATGAAAACTATACCACTTTTAGTTGAATACAAAATCACATCAGTGTTTTTTTTCACTTAATACTTATGTTGTGGACTCATGTTGTGTTTATGATCCACTAACACCCCTACATATTTGTTGGACAAACTGTTATCTAAATATTCCTGTCCTGATTTATGAAGTTGATTTTTTTTTATACTCAAGTGTAAGACTTTACATTGAGCCCTAATGAATTTTGCCTTGTTTTATTCCATATAATCTCTAACCTATCCTGACTCTGCCATCTAGCATCTAACAGATATCTTTCCTAGCTTTGTGTCATCTATGAATATATTGGAAATGTCTATAATGTCTTTATTAAAATCACTAATAAAAATCATTAAACAGCACAGACCAAACACAAATCAATGGAGTACTTGACTGAAGATACCTTTCTAAATTGATGATGAAACATGAATGACTTCTCTTTGATTTCATAATCCAACCAGTTATGAGTCTCTCTAATTATACTGTCATCTTATCTACAATTATTTTCCACAAAATATGCTGATACCTTATAAAAAGCATCACTAAAACCTATAACCATTTACACAATGTTATTGTTTTCCTACTTCAGGAATCCTATCTATATAGAAATGTGGCTAGTCTTCTGTAATCTGTTATTTATGAGGACATGTTGGCTATTTCTAATTACTGCTTCACTTTCTAGATATTCACTAACCATCACTTTAATGAGATACTCCAAAGTTTTCCTTGCAATCAATCAAATATACATTTGTATATGTATATATGTATGTACGTATGTATTTTCTCCTTGAATTTGAATAACATAACATTTTCCACAATGAGGAATAGATAAACAACTGTCATAAGAGACAATACCTTAAATATCCAGGGTAGGTCTAACAAAAAGTCAAGAGAAGTTAGAGAGTGAAAGATTACTTTTAGTAAGATTTATGAGAGGAGGGATCAGAGGACATTTTGCAAAGGAGGTGGCACTTGAGCTGGGCACAGGCAGAAGGGAAGAATTTCAAGAGGTAAATATCGAAGATTATCTAATAGGATGTAGAATCCCCTCCAGTCCTAGGGAATGGAATAGAGACAGTGCAAATTCCTGTTCAGGACTTGTGGACATCATAAAAATGGAAGGACCATACAAATAATTTAATCATGGGAAACTGTTCTCCAAACTTTAAGAATGAGGTGATTTTTATTATCCCCTATATCTTTATTATAGTAGCTTTCAAATGCAGTTGTATCTGATTCCACTTATTTTGTAGCTCTCCAATATACTTATTGTATAGTTTATTTTATAGTTGTGTGTGTCTGCACATGTGTGTGTGTCTTTGCTCCCACTAGACCATAAATTCTACCAGTATATGGAATAAGAATCATCTATACTTTGCATATCCTCTGGCACTGAACCCAGTGTGTTACATACCTTAGGTGATGAAAATGTGTTTGCTGAATGAGTGAATGAATTTAGTGTGAACTCACAACACAGAGAATAATATAGTTTAGATTTTTCAAGTTCTTTCAGATTTGCACTCTCTACCCATACTCTTTTAAAATAAAGTTCTGGGCTTATGTAAATTGCTGTTTTGGGGAGTATCTAACCTAATTGATTCCATTATTTCCTACTTCTCTGATGCTAAAGTTTTGGTATCTAGAAATTCCTCCCAGGTGAAATGAGGAAATCTAGAAAACTTTCCTAAGATGTGGTAGCAGGGAGTAAAAAAGGGACAGTCATATGTAGAGCCATGATAGAGGCCTGGACTGGAATCAGAAAGACCTGAGTTGAAACAGACACTTACCAGTTATATGATCCTGAGTAAGTTTGCATACTTAAATTTTCACATCTGTAAAATGGGATGATAACAGCACCTATTTCCCAAGGTGGTTGTGGGGATCAAATGATATATTTATAAAAGTACTTTCCTAACTTTAAAGCATAATACAAATGCTAGCTATCATGTGGCATGTGGTTTTAAAGACTGATTTGGCTTCATCACTCACAGCATACATATGTGTGTACATTTGCTCACATGAGCATATGCACCTATATTTATATATGTTTGCATATGTGTACAAGTCTCTCTATACATATGCCCACATGCTGAGTTGGTGGGACAAGAGATATCTGCATATATATTTCAATGCTTCAAGGACTCATGATTTTTTTTCTTCGATGGGGATGATTCTTCCACTCATAAAAGTTCCAGTCACTTCATGCCATGTTAGATGGTCTTCATGAGTTGCTGGAGTATGAACAAATCAGTAGTCATAATGATATAGCAAAGTGCTTTTGCTGGTGTAAATCCTGAAAGTACAAGACCACCTTCATGTTATGAGACATGGGAAGAAGGAATTAGCAGACACACACTTTAAAGGAAATAGTATGTTCATGTGAACAAATAACTTGGATCATAAATCTTTGAGAAAGTAAAGACCTCAAGATTTATCTAATTCAATGCTCTCAGAGGCATAAATACATTAAATTATTTGCTGGTATCAGAGAGGTAGAATCAGAAGCAAAATTTGAACTTTTATCCTCTGATTCTAATTTTTTAAAGAATATTAGATTTGCATTTACAAGCATGGCTTTGAATCTCAGCCTTTTTACTTGCTCTCTACATGCTATGTAATCCATCAGAATGCCTCTTTTCTATAGAACTAATTTCAGATTAAGGGTAGCTCTATCATGGGTATATAGATATTTAAAGTACTAAAAGGATTTTATTTTAAGGTGTTCTCCTTCTCTGCCACACCGAGGTTGTCCCTCAGCAAGAATCCTGAGGAGAGGGTTATAAAAGGGTCTGATATAGGATGCAAAACATATCACTTGTTGACTTTCTCACAAACACACATGCATGCATGCACACACACACAATTATAAAATTATATAAACCCTCATTTATATAATGGAGCTTAAAATGTTCCAAAGTGCTTCCCTATCCATCCTTTACGTCCAATTCAATTTAAATAGCAGGGTAATTTTACTCATCTGTGTATTGGTTTCATTTCCCAGAAAAATGTAAGCTCCTTGAGGACAAACATTGCTTAATTTTAGACTTTATTCAAACGGTACTTTGTTTTATATTTATAATGCGTAATTATGTTTTTTTATTTAACCATGTAGGACTTCTTATCTACTAGACGGCCAACTCCATGAGGATAGGAATAATATCTTTAACCATATATCTGTTCCAAGGTTTTGCAGATTAAGTGTTAAAAAACTGTTTGCGGAATTGAACTGCTTTACAGTCAAAAATTACCACACAGGTATAGTTTATTCTCCTTATTCAAAATAACTTATTTATTTTAAAAAGCCATAAGGATTGCCTATGTGGATAAGAGTAGACAATGAGAAAATAAATGATATGTCCACTCTCCTATTCTGGTTTATTTTATCTTCCATTACCTTCTGAACTATTTGTAATACTCAAGAAATGCCCACTCTTTGGCATATTTTGTTATTAAAGGAACACATGAATTCATTGAAAGTTTCCAAGGCATAAGTATATTCAATTGCTAGCCACCCACTTTAAATTCTTTTATCACAATCCACCAGGTATATTTTCCAGTTCTTTTTAAAGGAAATTATTTAACATCTTCTGTATTCACTAATAAGTCAGAAATCTTTTCTTTTTAGAGTAATCAATGAGTCAGGTTTTTTTTGACCGGGTAACATAGCATGCTTCTATTTTTAGACCAAATCCCTAAACTGATTGTTATGAATAAGGGCTTTTAAGGTTGATTCCAAACCTAAAAGCATTTGCAAGGGAAATCTGTATCTTAAATTCTGAGTCACAAGAAGCTCGCCAATTAATATATACCACAATACTGGGCCATTGAAACAGCATTGAGTGAAGAAGCTAATATCCCTATTCCAATGGTTTACTTAAGGCTGTGGAGCAAATTCAACATCTGAGTCCTTACTAAGCAGGTCTATCTATGCTTGCTCCTTGTTTGTAAGAATATTTATACTTGTTCTGTGTTCTGTATTAGTACTCATTCTGCATCTATGGGTCAATCTTTAAATTATTCCTTGTATGTTAGCCTATCATTACCTTTCTATGTTCATAGGCCCATCTGTGCACTTAATACAGTTGTAGAGCTATTGGTGCTGAATTGTTAAATTCCAAAGCCTATCTCTGCTCATTCTGCATTCACAGGTCTCCTAGTTATTCCATGTTCATGGGTCTGCCTACACTGGTTCTATTCTTATGTGTTTATCTCCCATGGTTCTATGCTCTTAGGGTTCCTTATCATGTTTGTAAAGTAATCTGTACTTATTCCATAGTCCCAGGGTTATGTTATCTAATTTCATCTCCATATACCTATCTGCGCCCCCTCTATATCTATAGGCCTGTGTTCATAGGGTCATGTACTTTACTTCTCTGTTCTTAGATCTGGGTTCATTTCTTTCTCCACAAATATGATTTAAATCTTCTGTTGTCCTATTTCAGAAGAGATGCTTTAATTAGTCTCCATTATATACCAATGGTCAAAAATAATTTATTCAATGAATAGTAACAATTCTGACCATGTGTCACTCTCTTACTTAAAAAACAAAACAAAACAAAAAACAAACAAACAAACAAAACAATCTGTCATTGATTATGCATAAACTTTAGGCTAAAGTTTAGGCTCTGTACCTTGTTCACAGACCTTTTCATAGCCTTTCCCTAGCCCACTTTTCCAGTTTTATCACCTACTGAATATTGGAAGGAAGGAAGGAAAGAAGGAAGGAAGGAAGGAAGGAAGGAAGGAAGGAAGGAAGGAAGGAAGGAAGGGAGGAAGGAAAGAAAAAGAAAGAAAGAAAGAAAGGGAAGGAAGGAAGGAAAGAACAAAGGAAAGGAAGGAGGGAAGGAAGAATAATAGATGAAAGGTTTAGATTAACTTGAGAGAATCATGGGGCAGCTAGGTGGCACAGTGAACAGAGCATTGGTCCCGGAATTAGGAGGACCTGAGTTCAAATCTGGCTTCAGACACTTGACACTTACTAATTCTATAACCTTGGGCAAGTTATTTAATGCTGATTGCCTTTCCTACCCCCTCCAAAAAAGGAAAAAAAAAACTTAGGAGAGTCACTTCCTTTGCCATTGGTCCAATTCTAATTTTAAGCAGTTTTCCTTTTCCAAGCTGTTGACTTTTTTCCCATAATGCTCTTGCATTATTCTAAACCACTTCCCATTTTTCTTTGGGGTTTTGCATGTAGGTATTTTGACATTTTCAGCCTCTTCTGGCATTTGTCACCTTCCCTCTCACCATAATAATTTTCTATGGTCAGATTCTTTTTGTTCTTTTTTGCTCATCTTTTTTGCCTTTTTTCCTTTCTTTTAAATTTGAGCTCTGCTCCCTGGGTTGAAGGGGGCACTGTCTCAATCCTTATGCCATTGGCTATAGGCTCTGGATGTTTACCTGGTGCTGCATTGATATTGCCCTGAGGCCCATAGTGCTGTCAAGGGGTAGGGGTAGCTGGCAATGCTGGAGGCATTAGGGGTCTAGCAGTTTACCTGTTGCTGATCCAGGGTCCTAGTGCTGGTGTCTGGCATGTGCTGAGGCCATATCTGCCTGTTTCCCCAGGGTTACACTGAAGCATGTGGAACTGTGGTAACTGGAGCTTGCTGTTTGTCTGGGACTACACTGGAGCACTTGTCAGCTTGCAGAACTAGAGCCTGCCAATTCCCCTGGTTATGCTGAGGCACATGGGGGTCTTGCTGTTGGCATTTATCTCCTCCACTTAGTGCTGAGCTTAGGTCTTTTTTTTTTTTTTAAAGCAATTGGGGTTAAGTAACTTGCTCAAGGTTACACGGCTAGTCATTATTTATGCGTGGGTGCTCATTTTCTGAGGCCGGATCTGATCTCGGGTCATCCAAACTCCGAGGCCGGCACTCTTACTCACTGCGCCACCTAGCCGCCCCTTTAGGGCAATTGGGGTTAAGTAACTTGCCCAAGGTTACACGGCTAGGTTTTTTTGTTCGTATGGATTAAGTGTCAGAGGCCGGCTCCGAACTCAGGTCCTTCTGATTCCAGGGCCGGCGCTCTATTCACTGCGCCACCTAGCCGCCCCCTGAGCTTAGGTCTTAGTAATGGTATCTGCTGCATACTAAGGCCTTTGTATTGTTTCTGTATTTCCCTGGAGACCACACTGAAGCATGTTGTGTCTGGCTAATTTGTCTTCCTGTTTACCCAGGGCTATGCTCAAGCCCTTGATGGTTGTTGAAACTGGAGTCTGCCCATTCCCCTGGCTAAGCTGAGGCATATAGGAGTAGGGGAGGAGGAGCATTGTTTGTATTTGCCTGCTCTACTGTGCTGTGTTTCAGGATCTACCACAGGCTTGCTGAGTTGGGGCTTACTGCTGACTTGCTGGGATACTTTCTGTCCTGGACTGTGTTTCCCTTTTACCCAAGTGAGACAGACCTTTCTTGCTGATCTTCCAGTTTTCTTGGGCTAAAAGATTGTTTCGTCTCATGTTTTTTTTGCTGGTTCTGCTGTTCCAGGATTTTTTGGGGTGCTATTTTATCTTTGTTTAGAGGTTAATGCGTGATAATTATGGAAATTTACTTCTTCCTCCACCATCTTACCTCCCGGAACCATATTTCAAAGTTTTATACAGACAGCAGACACATGATAGTTGGTTCAAAGATTTAACTTCGATGCAGACTGTTTATTAACAGGTGCAATTCCATAATTCTTATAAGTGAGAGACAAATAATCCACCAGACAAAATTCACTCTTTATTATAAGAAAACCTTTAGATCTTTTTTTTTTTTTTTCTGAGTTGAAATGGTCCTAGCTTCTCAAATTTCAACATGGCTTCAGGACTAATAAGACTTATGAGCCAGTTCAAGTAGAAAGGCCCAAGGAACCTCACAGATAAGGATAACTTAAGATAGTTTTGTTACTATTTCTCCCACCAACAAGTTATTATTGCTATCCACTTTAAAGAAAATATATCCATTAGACAATTAACAGTTTCCAAACATTTTGACCACACGTTATTTTAACAACTTAATTCATAATAAAAAACAGCTTTCAGAATAAAAGAGAAGTTATTTTTCTAATAGCATTTCAGATACACTGACTCCCCCAATTTCACAATATAAGAAAAAATTTAAAATATAATAACAAATATACATTATACTGTACATTTAAAACATGAAATAAAATGTATTAACAGTAGGGTAACATTGATTCAATTGAATTTCCAAAATAACTTACATAGAAAATCATGCATTTTATCACTTTTGATATTTTATACTGATTGCATTGAAGACCAATATGGAATGCTTACATGTGGTAAAATTCATATAGTGCTTTTGTATCCTTTAAAATCACCTTGTGAGCCAAATAAATTTCTTTGTGTCCCAACCAACCTCTCCTAGATACTTTAAGAAGGTAGTTGTGGCATCTGTTATTCTTTGCAATTTTAACCCTGAAAACCCCTCAGGAACTGGGAGATAGACTCCACATGGCTTATATCCTATTCCCATTCTCCTACTTTAGAGTTTGAAAGACCCCTAAGCATTGGGATATACCCTTTGAATGATACTCTAATGATGGTGTCATCATGCCACTCAATTAACTGCATGATATAAACATCTTTCTATATTTTTCATATCATGAAGAATAGCCAAAGAAAGTTTCTCTTCTCATTTTTTTTTTTTAAAGCAATTGGGGTTAAGTAACTTGCTCAAGGTTACACGGCTAGTCATTTGATTTATGTGTGGGTGCTCATTTTCTGAGGCTGGATCTGATCTCGGGTCATCCAAACTCCGAGGCCGGCGCTCTTACTCACTGCGCCACCTAGCCGCCCCTTTAGGGCAGTTGGGGTTAAGTAACTTGCCCAAGGTTACACGGCTAGGTTTTTGTTTGTGCGGATTAAGTGTCGGAGGCCGGCTCCGAACTCAGGTCCTTCTGATTCCAGGGCCGGCGCTCTATTCACTGCGCCACCTAGCCGCCCCCTCTTCTCATTTTTTATGTGAATTAAATCAAAACCCCTCCTGATCCTCTTTCCAAAATCTCCAAATCCTTTATTTTCAGACCTTCTATTCACACTGTCAGTGCAAACAGTCTAAAAATGTCAAGAAAATAGGCTGGAAATTGAGCAAATAACTAAAAGAGATCATGGTCATATTAAGTTACTATGGTCGTAGGAAAAATCAAAATATAAACTCAGAAGATAATAAAGTCAAAACTACTACATCCAAAGCCTAAAATAAAAGTGTGAATGGGTCTTAAGCCATGGAAGGGCTGAAAATGAACATTCAGAATCAAATAATAGAGATAGTGAAAAATAGTGAAAGGAAATGAGTGTGATACAAGAAAATCATGAAAAAAAAAGTCAGCAGATTGATAAAGGAGGCACAACAAAATACTGAAGAAAATCACACCTTGAAAAACAGAATAGGCCAAATGGCAAGAAAGGAACAAAAATCCTATGGAGAGGAGGTCTTAAAAAACAGAATTGGCCAAATGGGAAAAAGATACACAAAAATTCCCTTAGGGGAAGAACTATTTAAAAACTAGATTTGGTCAAATGGAAAGGGAAGTACAAAGCTCAGTAAAGAAAATAATTACTTAAAAATTAGAATTGTGGAAGAGGAATCTAATGAATTTATGAGACACCAAGAAGGAACAAAACAAAATCAAAAGAATGAAAAAGATAGGAGAAGTGAAAAATAGATTGAAGAGAGATAAATTGAGAATTATTGGATTACCTGAGAGCCGTGATCAAAAAAACAGCCTAGGCACCATCTTACAAGAAATTATCAAAGAAAACTGCCATGATATTCTAAAGCCAGAGGGAAAAATAGAAATCAAAAGAATCTACTGATCATCTCCTGAAAGAGATCCCAAAATGAAAACTCCCAGGAATATTGTAACCAAATTCCAGAATTCTCAGGTAAAGGAGAAAATATTTCAAGCAGCAAGAAAGAATCAAATCGGGGGCGGAGCCAAGATGGTGGAGTAGAAACAGCTCATCCAAGCCTCTCTGCCCCCAGATTCTCCACAAACTATGTAAAAAAGGACTGTGAACAACTTCTGGAGCCCCAGCACCCACAGAACGACACAGAGAAGCTAACCTCCCGCTGAGGACAGCCCAGCACCCTGCAGGAAGGACCAGCGCAGTGGTCTGGGAGCCGGCAGCGCAGAGCCGCAGGAGCCGAGCCGAGCCCAGGTCCACGTGAGCCGAGGTTTTAGCCCCAGGGCGGCAGGGCCAGCAGCCGGCTGGAGGAACCCCAGAACACCAGGAACTGTGGAGACGCCAGAATTATCAACATAGACTTGCCTAGGACAAAGTAAGAGGTTAGTGTCCTATGGACTTTGGGACCTGTATTTGGGGAATGCGTCAGCTCCCTCCCCTGGGGGCTAGAAGCTGCTGAGGAGACACTCCACTGTGTAGTTTTCAGAGGCATTTCCGGCTCCCAGCCTACAAATCGTGGGGAGATCCAGCGATCAGTCTTGGGGGGTAATCGCTCTTGCTTTAACCTCCCTGGATCTGGATTGTGATCTAGGGTGGAAGTTGTGGGTGGGTTTATAGCTTGCCAGAAACGGAAGTTGCCCCCCACACGTTCGGGACGAAAATTCTAGCTGGCCTTAAAGCCATAGTGTGGCAACAAGCCCGAAAGTCAAGCAATTAAGTGGCAACATGCCAAGGCAAAGGAAACAGAAAAATGCAACCCTAGACTCCTATTTTGGGGGCATAGAAGGGGAAAAGGACTGTGAGGTCAGAAGTCCTGCTCCAAAAGCCCCAGGGGAAAACATGAGCAGGTTGCAGGCCATAGAGGACCTTAAGAAGGACATTAAAAATCAAATAAGAGAAGTGGAGGAAAAATTAGAAAGAGAAATGAGAAGGATGCAGGAAAAGTATGAAATGAGGGTCAACAGCCTGACTGAGGAAAACAACACCTTAAAAAATAGACTAGCTCAAATTGCAAAGGAGGCCCAAAAGGGCATTGAGGAGAAGAATGCCTTAAAAAGTCGAATTTGCCAGATGGAAAAGAATCTCAAAAGTTCACTGAGGAGATTCATTCCTTCAGAGTTAGACTGGAGCAAATGGAAGCTAGTGACTTTATGAGAAATCAAGATGCTGTTAAGCAGATCCAAACAAATGAAAGATTAGAAGGCAATGTGAAATATCTCATGGAAAAACCACTGACCTGGAAAATAGATCCAGGAGAGACAATTTAAAAATTATTGGACTACCTGAAAGCCATGATCAAGGAAAGAACCTAGAAATCACCCTTCAGGAAATTCTCAGGGAAAACTGCCCTGATGTTTTATATCCAGAGGGCAAAATAGAGGTTGAAAGAATCCACCGATCACCTCCTGAAAATGATCCCAAAAAGAAAACTCCCAGAAATATTATAGCCAGGTTCCAGAATCCCCAGATCAAGGAGAAAATACTACAAGCAGCAAGGAAGAAACAATTTCAATATTGTGGAAACACAATCAGAATAGCCCAGGACCTGGCAGCTTCTACACTGAGGGATCAAAGGGCATGGAATATGATATTCCAGAGGGCATAAGAACTGGGAATGAACCCAAGGGTCACCTACCCAGCAAAACTGAGTATTTTGTTTCAGGGGAAAATATGGTCATTCAGTGGAATAGAGGACTTTCAAGCATTCTTGAGGAAAAAACCAGAATTGAATAGAAAATTTGACATCCAGACACAAGAAGCAAGAGATGCCTAGAAGGTAATCAGGGAAAAGAAATCAAAAGGAACTTATCAAAGTTGAACTATTTACATTCCTATATGGAAAAGCAATATCTGTGACTGATGATATCTTTCTCACTATGAAAATAATGGAAGAAGGGGTGTGGTCATATGAATACATATGTGAATGTGTGTGTATATGGTTACAGTTATATGGATAGAGGGCATAGGTTGAATTTGTTGGGAAGGGAGAATACTCAAGGGAGGAAATTATGAGGTGAGAGAGGAAAGTGGCAAGAGGAGATGGGGAGAGACATGGTAGGGTAAACTATCTCAGGTAGGGGAAGTGGGTGCAAAGGAGGAGGAGAATAAGGAAGGCTAAAAAGGCAAAACCACATTCACATTGAATTTGGTTCAGGGAGAAAATGACATACATACTAAATGGGATATCTCAACCTGCAGCAGGATAAGGGGAAGGGGGATGAGAGGAGGGATGATGGATGGGAGGGCATCCTTGGGGGGAGGGGAGGTTGGAAGTACCCACTATAGAAGAGGGACAGGATCATGTAAGGAATGGACCAGGTGGGGGTGGGATGAGTGGGAGGGAATTATAAGCAGCCTTGTACAATATATCTACTATGATAATGTTTTGCATAGCTAGACATGTACAACATATACTGAATTACTTATCTCCCCAGAGGGAATGGGTGACAAGGGAGGAGGGAAATGGATCTGAAATTCGAGGTCTTAACATTAAATGTTTCAAATATATATAAATACTATTATTAATACTCTTTTGCTTATAATTGGGAGATAAGATGTGCAGGCATTGGGACACAAAGATTTATCTTCCTCTAATGGAAAAGTCGATGGGGGTATGGGAGAAGGTATGGGAGAGAGCAGATTGGAGGAAGCGATATCTTGTGGGACTGCTATTCTGGGAGGTTGGGTAGGGAATAATGGGGGGAAAATGATTGTAACTCAAAATCTGGCGGAAATGAATGATGTAAAACAGAAGTTAATAAAGTATTTGTTTAAAAAAAAAAGAATCAAATCAAGTATTGTGGAGCCACAGGCAGTATAGCACAATATTTAGCAGTTTCTACATGAAAGGATCAGAGGGCTTGGAATATGATATTCTAGAGAGCAAAAAAGTTAGGATTACAACCAAGAATCAACCTATGCTGCAAAACTGAATATAATCCTTCAGAAGAAAATGGATATTCAATGACATAGAGGACTCTCAAGTTTTCTTGACCAAAAGAACAAAGCTGAATAGAAAATATGACTTTTAAATATAAGACTCAAGAGAAGCATAAAAAGGTAAACAGGAAGGAGAAATCATAAGTGGTTTAATAATGCTAAACTATTTACATTCCTGCATAGAGAAAATGATACTGGTAACTCATAAAACATTTCTCATTATTAATGCAGGTAGAAGGACTACATATAGATGGAAATGTGTGTGTAAGATGAATATAATGGAATAATATCTAAAAAATAAAATAAAATTAAGTTATGAGAAAGAAGAATGCAATGAGAGAAGAAGAAAGAGAGAGATAGAATTGGGCAAATTATCTTACACAAAAGAGGAGCAAAAGAGAATATACAGTGAAGGGGATGATGGGAGAAGTGAAAGGAGAGCACATGAACCTTATACTCATCAGAATTGGCCCAAAGAGGGAAAAAAATACAAACTTAACTGGGTTTAGAAATGTATCTTACCCTACAGGAAAGTAGGAGGAAAAAAGGATAAGGGGGGTGATGGGAAAGGAGGGCAGGTTGAGGGACTTAAAAGTCAAGTAAAACACTTGTGAAAAGGGTGTATGGTGAAAGGTGAAAGAAAGTAGGATAAATAGAGAGGAATTAGGATGTAGGTAAATACATAGTAGTCATTACTATGAAAAAATTAAGGCAAGTTTCTCTAATAAACACCTCATTTCTCAAATATATAGAAATCTGGGTCAAATTTATAGAAATGAAAGCCATTCCTCAATTGACAAATGATCAAATATAAGAACAGACTGCTTTCAGATGATGTAGTCAGAGCTTTCTATAGTCATATAAAGAAATGCTCTAAATCACTATTGATTGGAGAAATACAAATTAAAACAACTCTAAAATACAACACCAAATGTATCAGATTGAGTAATATGACAGAAAAAGAACATGAAAAATGTTGTCAGGAATATAGGAAAATCGAACTGATCCAACCATTTGGAGAGTTATTTGGAACTAGGCCCAATGACTATAAAATCGTGAATACCCTTTGACTCAGCAATAGCAGTAAAAGATTTGTATCCCAAAGTGAAAAAACAACAAAAAGGAAAGAGACCTGTATTTACAAAATTGTTTCTAGTAGCTCTTCTCTTTTGGCAAAGAATTGGAAAGTGAGGGGATGTCCATAAATTGTGGGATGGCTGAGCAAGTTGTTATATGTAATTGCGATCAATAAATACTGTGCTATAAGGAATGAGCAAAATGCTCTCAGAAAAGCCTAGAAAGATTTACATGAACTGATGCAAAGTGAAATGAGCAGATCCAGGTGTACATCATATACATTAACAACAATACCATATGATGATCAAATGTGAGTGACTTACCTACTCTTAGCAATACAATAATCCAAGATAATCCTGAATGATCTATATTGAAAAATGCTATCTAAACCCAGAGAAAAAACTGGTTGAGTCTGACTGCAGATTGAGGCAGATTTGAAAAACTTTATTTATTTGTTTGTTTGTTTATTTTTGGTCTATGTGTACTGTCATAGTATGACTAATGTGGAAATATGCTTTGCACACCTGCCCATGTATAACATATTAAATTGCTTGCCTTTTCAGTGGGGGAATTCTGTGGGGATATCAAAGAGAGGGAGAGAATTTGGAACTCAAAATTAAAAAAAAAAATCAATGGTAATAATTGTTTTTACAGGTAATTTGGGGGAAATAAAATAATAAATAAAAAATTAAAAGTAATATTCTTACCTCTTCTCCAAAAATCTCAGACAACCGTGCTTCCTTCACAGAATTTCAAGGAAGTATGAATTAGCAACACACTGTGAAATAACAACACTGTGAAATAACAACATACTTTTTTCTTCTCTATTTCACCTATTGGTTTCAAATCCTTCTCTTCTGGCCTATCATTCCCTTTGAGCCAGAAACTGTAGAGAGAAAAAATAACAGAATTTCTATGTGGCTACAATTTAATTTTTATTGTGTCACCAGCTAAACACCAACTACTATGAGTAAGATTGTGACTAGGCAAAGCTAAGGTCAATTCTGCTGTAGTTCTACCAAAACAGGCTGAACAGCAATGTGTTGGAGGCATGAATGGAATGGGACTAGGCTGACAGCTACTTTCAACTCTCATTTGTTAAAAAGAATGACAGGAAACCTACCAATCACCTTTCCTTTAGCACTCAGTTACCTCTTTTCCCCCCATTTATGGAGCCAAACCTACATAGCCCCCATCACCTCTACAACCTTAGAAGTAGAGAGCAATAAGTTGAAACTTCCAACAGCATCCAAAAGGAAAGCAAAAAGAAGGCTTTGGAAGACAGTTAAAGTGAGTGCTTTATGGAAGAAAACCCTTTGTAGTAATTTTATTATAATTTTGCTTTACCTAATAAAAATGGGGCTCTACAAAGTGATTCACCTTTGCATAATGCAAATTTGGCAGGAGGTCACCTGCTTAGCATCTCAGAAATATAAATATATATTAAGACTGAGGAGGTCTGAGAAATGGGTATTGACATGATAAATTGCAGTCATTATCTTATAGTCTTCCATATTCTTTTGGTAGGTCAATTAACTTTTCCTTTAATAATATAGTGGTCATGGGATGGCTAGGTGGTGCAGTGAGTGAGAGCGCTGGCCCCGGAGTTGGGAGGACCCTGGATTGGTTCTGGCCTCAGTTACTTAGCACCCACACAAAATGGCTAGCCATGTAACCTTGAGCAAGTTACTGAACCCCAATTGCTTTAAAAAAATATAGTGGTCATGATGTTGTGTGTATAAATAATTAAGACTGATGTTCTTATACTGTCAATATCCTCTTTAAATATGGCATAATATCCTTTTGATCTCTTATAATATTAAGAATTAAAATTCACTTTTGTTCAATATTATGACTATAATTTCTGAAGTTAGGTGAAACATAGTAAGTTTTAGACCATTTTCTGATTTCTAATGAGAATGTTTCTTTCTGCCTTAGTTGAACTTCCTATAGCCAATGTGTAGCCAATAAATGTGCTTTTTTTGTAATTTAAATCAGTTCAGTAGCACTTTTACTTTTTTATAAGAAATTCAGCCCATTTATGTTCTGTGTTACAATTATTAACTTTGGCTGTACTTCTGTAATAAAGTTTTATAACTTTTTTATCAAGGAAGAATATTCTGTATTTAATTATTACCAATATAAGGCTAATGTGTTGTACAGTACACAAATATGGGACTAAGCATTACATTAATTGCCAAGTGGATTCAATTAGTTGTGCTATTATCACTATAACTTAAAAAAATTAAATCATACACACATCATACTAGTTAGGAATGCTGATCTTTACTGACCTATTCTGCCTTATATCTCTCTTCATTTTTCCTTTTCCACATTTGTAAATGGCATAAGAAAATCATACCTGACTCCATCTTTCTTTTAAAAGATTTATTTAGGATTTTCATTCTTGTGAGTTACAACCACATTCTTTAGTCATCAATGAATGAAAAACTTACTGCTAATTCGATTTTCTCTCATTAGGTTTGCATTGAAATGGTTGCTAATTCAGCCAAAGATTCAGTTGTTTGATATTCTTCTAAGATGCTTACACTAATTTTTAATGAAGTCAACCTCTCTTTTCTCTTGCCCCACCATGACTGCTAAGTAATTAAAATGAGATAATTGTTGATTAAAATAAAATTTGGATTCTTTGCCAACTCTCTTTAGAGTTCACGTAGTTTCAGTGATTGGACATTAATAATTCTAAATGTTATCCTGAATTGATTTTGATTTCTCCCAATGGATTTATCATCCAAAGTATTTTCATTGTTTCTATAAATTCTAGCAATTCTCAAGTTGTTTTTAAAGACTATATTTTGTCTTCAAAATGTATGCTTATTTTGTGCAACTGATTTGAGGAAGAATCTCAATTTATCTTTATTTCCTTCTTTTTTCCTTCCATTCTTCCACCCCTTCTCTCCTCTCCTCCTCTTTCTTCCTCCCCTCCACCTCCCTCCCTTCTCCAAATATAGTTGTTTACAAGCTGGGCTGATTTTTTTTTCATTCTTAGGCAACCAGAATGCCCTAAGTTCCTGGGAGCTCATCAAATTAATGCTGAACTTAATATTGAGTGTTTTTACTCATTACAACACTGAATTTCCAAGATCAAAAGATTCTTCAGTCTCAGATTTCCTGTCAGGAAGAATCACAAATGTGAGCCATGATGTCCAACCCCTAATTTCCAATAAAACTGCTCTTTGAGTGAAAAACTCATTATTTAAATTGACTCTCTCTCTCTCTCTCTCTCTCTCTCTCTCTCTCTCTCTCTCTCTCTCTCTCTCTCTCTCTCTCTGCTTCTCTCTCTCTCTCTGATGTATTTTCTTTTTCTCCTTGACTGCTTATGAAATGCATTCATTGTCATTGATATCTTAGAGTTTAATGGTAAAGTATCAGATGAGTTGAAGGTGGGGATATTTTCTATTGGTGGCCTGTTGACTCTCTCAATCTGTATCCAACCTTTGATTTCAATAATTCAAGGAATTTTAACATTTAACTAAAATAAGTTGATATATTTTTCCACTTTTCTTTCTTCACATAATTCTTGGGTTCTCTCTTTAAGCTATGCAACTCTATTCTATGATCTGTATTTTTAAATTATAAGTTATTTTTTTCCAGTTGGGTTGCATTCTGAGACTATTTTAATTTTTCTTCCACTATTCTATGATATTTTGTCATACAACAGAAATTGAAATTCTAAGCAAATCACTAGCTTTACTAATATCTTATAAATATTTCAAGGATATTATTTTTATCTTATATTTATTATTATTATTTTTCTGCCAGTTTTTTACTGATTTTCTATGTTTTTCAAGAATATTAGCTACATTTATATATCTTACAATAATTTCAATTCTATTCTTGAAACCATTATTATAGTTAATTCATATTTTATTCCATGCATTGTCTTCTTTTGGGGGGTTTGTTTGTTTTATCACTGACTATTATTTTTCCTTTTCTATTAGTTAATTTTCTTTTGAGTTTTTTTTGGGGTTCTTACTGTTTTCTACCATTGCTCTTTTTGAGAAGTATCTTTTTGATAGTTTGGTGAGCTTAGCTGTTCAATGATCTCTCAGTCTGGCAGTCTTTTATGTTTAAGTCTTCCTTCTTCATAACCAGCTAAAGAAGATTCAATAAGAATATTGGGCAGTGGTAGAAAGACAGAGGATGGAGTAATTTTACAATTCAAGGTCATACAGGAGTACAATTTCATCTTCTAGGGAGTTGAGATAAAATCATTCCCCATCTAAAATTTATCTCACCTCCAGAACTTAGCACACCATGCTATGTAGAGTTAGAACTCAGCTAATATTTATAGAAGAATTTAATGTTGAAGTTGAAGGCTGGCTGCCTCCAGTGGCTGCTGAAGTAGAATGGATAGGTTTTTGAATTGAGTTCATAGAACTGGGAGACCAGATCCATGAGTCAGCAATATGAATCTTAAAGTCCTTTAGGACTTTAGTAGGCAATGGAATAGAAGGGAAGATTTCAGTATAAAGGTAAGGATTGGTCTGTGAGTCAGGAAAAATCATTCTGATCCTTATCTTTCCAGGAACTTCTCATATAACCTCTGGCAGATAATATTCCTTTTCTAGACTCCAATTTTCTCATCTTCTTAATGTGGGGATTCATAGGATATAGAATTACAAGTTATCTCAGTACTTCTAGTATAACTGCCTCATTTTACAAATGAAACTAGTCATGTCCAGAGAGGCAATGTTCCTTGAATTCAAGTCCATTGACTCCAGATCCATGACCTCTACTATAACTTAATTTTCAGGTTTCGTTAAGTGTCTCTGAAGTCTTTTCAAAATTTAACATTTTATGTCTGACTCTTCATATTAGAAATAGGAATATAGATTATTATCTAAAGTATATCCTTTTATAATTCTTAAGTCACACACTCTTGGTTATTCAAATGATAAGGTCAGGTTTGTCGATTAATAAAGACAATTTGCCAACCATGAATAATCCATAGTTACAGAAGTCTCCAGATGGGAAATGATGGAGGAGGGGGGAACTGCCTCAAATGTCAGATTGAGCTTGATGCTGTGAAAGGAAGATGCTGACCTGATCCTATGGAAGCCACATATCCTGTCATAGCTGATCATTTCTCACAAATCCCCAGTGTTCCATTTGCACAACCCTAAAAAGTTATTGTTCTTTAGATCTTTTTTTCCTCCAACCAATAAAATAAAACTAATATTATGGTGTCATTTGAAAATGTATTTATGTTTGTTTTCCCTATAAAAAGAGATAATAATGTTATGTTCCAATAATATTAAGTTGCAATGTTATTTGCAAGATTGCCGAGCTTTTAATTTTCTGATTATTTCCACAGTGGGAGTTTCAGCTCAATTTCAATGAAGACACTTCTATCTGTTTCTGTTATTTTTTTATTACAGCTAGAAGCAACAATAATTGCCTTTAGTGCAGGAAAACATCACTGAGGAGCCAATTGTTGTCCCTAAAGACTATAGTCACCAGCATGCATTTCTGATGTAAATTTTTATAAATTAATGGCAGAGCCAGAAAAATATGATATTTGATAAAAAATATGTTGTCTTCTGTCTTCAAAGAAATCACCTCCCTTGTTTTGTTTTGTTTTGTTTTGTTTTAAAAACAAAGTAGTCACACAATCCTGGAGATGGACTTTTACTATTGTATACAAAGTCACAAGGAATTATTCCTTTTTCTTTGAAACAAAGTATTTCAAGAATCAGGAAAATAAGATGAGGTTCCTATGAGCATAAAACAACAATAACAACAACAGCAGCAACAAAGCACCTAAAGTCATTCGTAGTGAAACTGCTTCCTTAAAGTATTGAAATATTGTATTGGGGTTAGCACAGGACAAAAATAGTCTGGAGACCTGAATTCTTGCTCTAACATAAATGGGCTGTGTGGACTATTTAAAACTAAAAGGATTTTATTAAATTATTTTGTTCAATTCTTTCAGCTTACAAGAGAGGAAAGTGAAGGACAGAGAAGGAAAATTAAATGTCTAAGGTCTGTCACAGAGTAATTAGAAAAGACTAATTCAAACCCAGGTCCTTCAACTACAAAATGCAGTGTTTGTTAAATTTGTTTGACACTTCATTGCTTATGTGTCTCAGTTTCCTTATTTATAAGATAAGAGATGAACTCAATGAACTCAAAGATCCCTTCTAAGTTTCCAAAATCTAACAAGCAGTGACAATAGTGAATCAGTGTGTGTGTGTGTGTGTGTGTGTGTGTGTGTGTGTGTGAGAGAGAGAGAGAGAGAGAGAGAGAGAGAGAGAGAGACAGAGAGAGAGAGACAGAGACAGAGACAGAGACAGAGAGACAGAGAGAGAGACAGAGACAGAGAGAGACAGAGACAGACAGAGACAGAGACAGAGAAAGAGACAGACAGAGAGACAGAGATACAGAGAGAGGAGAGAGAGAGAGAGAGAGAGAGAGAGAGAGAGAGAGAGAGAGACAGAGAGAGAGAGACAGAGAGACAGAGACAGAGACAGAGAGAGAGACAGAGAGAGAAGGAGGGAGGAAGAGAGAGATAGACAGAGAGAGAGACAGAGAGAGAGAAATTGAGAGTCTTACCCTGAGATTGAGTTGAGAAGATTTACATAGAGGACAGGGAGTCTATATGTATCTTTAAAAAGGAGGGAGGGGGGAAATGGAAGAGACCAGAGCAGATATAATCTCTCCACTCCACCTTCCCTCTTCCCCCACTTTATTACACAAACAAGCCACTTCAAACAATATGGAGGAAAACAAACAAAACAAAACATTTGGAATCTAGTTTGGGAGTTAACCTAGAAACCTCTTACTATATATCTTCTTTCATTTCCAATGCTCTAGTTAATGAAAACTCCTTCTTATTATTTTCCCTCTCCTACCTGCCCCCTCCTAAACTGCCTGAAAATGAATTAACTCTCTAATCAATTAGCTGATATATGCCACCATTGTCCTGAGAATTGCCATGTATGTACGAGGATATGACCAGTCTTTATGGTTTATGTCTACACAGTGTCATAACAATCTTTGAAAAGGTAACAAATTCAGTCACAGCAATGTCAATGACAAAAATGAACATTTATTAAGTGCATACTAAATGCCAGGATCTTACCAGGTGCTGGGAATACAAATATATCTCTTAATGATTAGAATATCCCTTTTGCCCTAGAACATTTCACTTTATTTGAGGATTGTCAGCAATAATTGGGCCAAATTTGTGGCAAAATGGACAATGAAATGAATTTTTGTCATTTTATATGTTTTTAGGCTTGTGCCATGCATGACACATTTCTAACTGCCCAAAAGGAACATTAAGGCTTATGAAAATAAGAATGTTTATCTTCTATATCACACATCACACTCAGTAATATTATTTCTAGAATCATTAAGCATTAGACAAGCAAAGTAAGTAACCTCCCTGTTCAAAAAAACTTCAATGTTGCTCTATTGTCACCAAAATCATCCAGCATCCTTTGCCAGATGTTCACCTCTCAGAGGGTCTTTTGTGATCTGGCCCCAACCAACATTTTCAGCATAACTTACATTCAAGTCAAACTGTAGTAATCACTATTCCCCTAAATACTTTCTTGACTATCTCCACACTTTTGCCTGTATTATTCCCTAAATTTGGGGTGTTTTTATCCCTTTTCTGAAATTCTCAAAACCACCCAGTCCCAGTTCTCTAAATCTATCTGATTTCTACCTGCATGAACTTAGTAAGAAATTGAAAAAAAAAAATTAAAAATAAACTTGAAGAAAGGGACATATATTTCAATTTTGGGGGGTGAGGGAGGTCTTTGTATGCATAGGGGCTAGTACAATTCTTCCCACATAGTAGATTTTTAATAAAAGTTCATAGAATTGAAATCATAAAACCTTTCCTGACCCTTCCCTACAGCCTGGGAATCTTTACCACTTTAGTTTTCTCTAAGCCTTTTCCACATATCTTCTGCATTTATCCAATTTTATCATGTATTCTGATTATTTGTAAGACATGGGGTGATTGAAAATATATGCTGCCCTTGTATACAGGAGGGGGAAAATAATCAAGTTTCACTTAAGTACTGTTTCCTTGAGTTTGAATCAGTCACTTCATAGGGCCATTACAGTGCAATGAGAATGGAAAGGGTCTCAAATGTGATCTATTTCTGCTCCCCCACATAAGGAGGCAAGCAAGACTAAGTACTCTATCACTGTTTACTGAATTGAATTAAATTTAGTGAAATTGGGGGCAGTAGAAATTATGTAAAGTATTATGTGGATTTTAAATGGACAAAATAACTAGATGATTGACTTTTTTACCTTTTAAAAACATATGCTAGCATCATGCAGCCTTAAAACTTTGACAGGTAATCATTGTCTAGTTAAAAAATAAATACAACAAGAGTGTCTTTGCATTATCTGTGAGTAAAGAAAGAGACTGGTATGGGAAAGTTAATTTTGAACTTGATGTCTGAAGGATCAGGACTATTCTCTTATTCTAGATTTATTTTTTCACACTTAATTTTATTTTTCCAAATTACATGTAAAGATATTTTTTCAATATTTACTTATATAATATTTTGATTTCAAATTAATTCTCCTTCCCCAAGAAAGCATGCAATCCTATATAGGTTATGTACATTACTGTCAGATTAAATGCATTTCCACATTAATCATATCGTGAAAGGAGAATCAGAAGAAAAGGGAAACCAGGAGAAAGAAAACAAAAAAAAGTTCTTTCCTTGGATGTGTATAGGATTTTCCATCATGTGTCTTTGAAATTGTCTTGGTCATTGTACTGTTGAGAAGAGCTAAATCTATCAAAGCTGATCATCACACAATGTTACTTTGTACAATGTTTTACTGGTTCTCACTTTACTCAGCATCAGTTTGTATAAATCATTCCAAGGTATTCTAAAGTCTTCCTGCTCATCATTTCTTATAGCAAAATAGTATTCCATCATATTCATATGAAACAACTTCTTTAGTCATTCCTTAATTGATGGGCATTCCCTAAATTTCTAATCCTTACCACCACAAAAAGATCTGATATAAATATTTTTGTATATGTGGGTATTTTTCTCTTTTTATTCTCTTTTTGGGATACAAACTTAGTAGGGGTTTTGCTAGATCAAAGGATATTCACAGTTTTATAGCCCTGCAGGCATAGTTCCAAATAGCTCTCTAGAATTGTTGGATGAGTACATAACTCCACCAACAATTCCTTAGTATTCTAATTTTCCCATGTCTTTCCTAAAATGTATCAATTTTCTGTTTTGTAATGTTAGCCAATCTGACAGGTGTGAGGTTTTTTAATGTGCATTTCTCAAATGAATAGTGATGTTGAGTATTTTTTATATGACTGTAGATAACTTTAATTTCTTCATCTGAAAGTTGCCTATTCATAATCTTTGACCATTTGTCAATCAGAGAATTACTTGTATTTTTGTAAATTTGACTTAGTTCCCTATATATTTGAGAAATGAGACCATTATCAGAAACACTGGTTGTAAAAATTGATTCCCAGCTTTCTGTTTACCTACTAATCTTGGTTGCATTGGCTTTGTTTGTGCCAAATGTTTTTAATTTAATATAATCAAAATTATCCATTTTGCATTTCATAATCTTCTCTAATCTCTTGTGTGGTCAAAATTCTTCCATTCACCATAAATCTGACAGATAAACTATTCTTTGCTCTCTTACTTTGCTTATCGTATCAGTCTTTATGTCTAAATCATATACCCATTTCCATTTTATCTTGGTAGGGAGTGTGAGATGTTGCTTTATGCCTAGATTCTGTCATACAATTTTTCAGTTTTCCAAACAGTTTCTGTCAAGTAGTGAGTTCTTATCCCAGAGGCTAGATTCTTTGTGTTTATCAAACAGTAGATTATAGTCATTTACTATTGTGACTTGCATTCCTTAACCTATTCCATTGAGCCTTCACTCTATTTCTTAGTACAAATAGTTTTGATGATTGCTTCTTTGGAATATGGTTTTAGCTTTGGTACAGTGAGGCCACCTTCCCTTGCATTTGTTTTTCTATTAATTCTTTTGATATTCTGGATGTTTTGTGCTATCAGATGAATTTTGCTATTATTTTTTCTAGCTCTGCAAAATAATTTTTTGGGTGGGACAGAGCCAAGATCAGAATAAAAGCAGGGACTTGCTGGAGCTCATCCCCCAATGACCTCCAATATTTGTAAAAAATGACTCTAAACAAATTTTACAGCTACAGAACTCACAAAACAACAGAGTGAAACAAATCTCCCATTGAAGACAGCCTGGCAGGTAGAAGAGGAAGGGTCTATTGCACCAGGTTGGGAGCAGAGCAGTCATGCAAGGGCTGCACAGGCAAAAATCAGGCTAGAGCAGACCTCCATGGACTGAATCACTGGCAGGTGTAGCAGTTTCCAGACTTCTCAGTCCACAGACACCAAAGACAAAGTAAAAGATCAGGGTGGAAACTTTGTTGCCCAGAGGTTCTCAGCAAGAAGACTGTGGTCCAGTCCCTGGCTAGAAGTGGGGAAGTGGTAGCACCTGTGGCAATAACAGCAGCGACAGAAGAAGTGGGTGCTTCCAGAATTCCAGGCCCACAGATGGTGGGGAGACCAAGCTGCAGATGAAAGGAGAAATGCAAGTATCTTTTTGCTGGCATTGAGGCAGGATTCTCTTGCTGTGCTCTGATTGGATCTGGGTCACAGTTTTGGATGGTGGTCCTGGGGAGGAGGAGTGCTGTCATGGCAGAGCTAGTGGTGACTATGGAGAGGGAATCCTTCTCACAGTTCTGAGGTAGGTGCCTAGAAGTAGCTCTGATATCATCTGTGCAAAACCCCAGACATCTGGGATACAACAGTCCACTCTGGGATTAGACTTCTACTATGACAAAGAGCTCAGAAGTCAAGTAATTGGCTGGGAAAATTAGCAAACAGAGGAAAAGAAATCAGACTATAGAATCCTTCTTTGGTGACAAAGAAGATAACACTACAGAACTAGAAGACAACAAAGTCAAAATTCCTTCATCAAAAGCCTCCAAGAATAATATCAATTGGTCACAGGTCATGGGAGAGCACAAAAAGGAATTTGAAAATATAGTAAGAGAGGTGGAGGAAAAATTGGGAAGAGAAATGAGAGTGATATGAGAAATCATGAAAAACAAGTCAACAGATTGCTAAAGGAGACCCAAATAAATCCTGAAGAAAATAAAATCTTAAAAAATGGACTAGCACAAATGGCAAAAGAGGTCCAAAAACTCAATGAGGAAAAGAATGCTGTAAAAAGCAGAATTGGCCAGATGGAAAAGGAAGTTCAAAGTCTCACCAAAGAAAATAATCCCTTCAAAATTAGAAAGGAGCATGGGTGGAGCCAAGATGGTGGAAAAAAAGCAGTAACTTCTCTAAGCTCCTCCATTAATCCTGTCACTAAACCTAAGAAAGTGATTCTGAATGGATTGTGGAGTCACAGAATCCACTGGGAGAAGGGGCATGGCAGAATCCAGCCCAGGAAAGTGCCCAGTGTGTCCAGACAGGGCAAGCACAGAGCATGTGGGGTCTGTACAGCTCAGACTTGAGAGCAGACAAGCAGACTACACCAGAGAGGGAAGAAGCCCCAGCCTGCCAACTTACCAAGGACGAATTGCAGCGGCCTCTCATCTGGGGAGAGGAAGAATCATTGGAACAAAATAAGAGAGGGCTGGGGTCCCCAGCCAAGACAGCCACGTCTCCTGGGACTATCAGCCCCCAGACCAGAAGTTTGGAAATCACCTGTCTGTATATCCAGGTGCTAGAATGGCAAAGTAAACTCTAGATGCTCCCTGTGATTCCTCCTTCATGAAGTAGAAAAAGCAAAGATAAGTCTCCCACCCAGAGAGAAATCCTAAGATAGTGGAAATAGCCTCAGGCTTGGGAGTCATCAAGAAGGCGTGTAACTGAGGCCACAAAGAAACCCCAGAGAAGAGAGGGAGGGGTCCCAACAAGCGCCACCTCACCTGAACAGCAAAAGCCTGCCTGAGCTGTAGCCCAGGGGAATAGAGGCAGAAATCTGAAGTGGCCAGTATACCTACACAGCCTACTATGTGCACATCAGCACACCTCACTGAGACTCCTGCCTTAGCCTGAAATTAGATGCCCAGAGGCTACAGCATTCAAAGTCAATGACCAGGCCCTTCGCCCACAGCCTGAGAAATTAAGAAATAGGAAATTACAATGGGAAAGAAGGAAGCTGAGAAGAAGAAGGGGAAGGGAAGAAAAGTGATCCTAGCTTATTATGTAGGTCAAGAACAACCAAATACAGAGGATAACTTGGGCTCTTTACCCACACCTGAGACTATAGAAAGAAATATGAACTGGTCTCAAGTCCAAATAACATTCTTGCAGGAGCTTAAAAATATTTTAAAGACCAAATCAGGGAGGAAGTGACCAACTTGGAAAAAAGTTTCACTGAAGAAAACAAATCCTTAAAAAGGAAAATTAGTGAAGTAACTGGAGAAAATACCTCCCTAAAAAAGACCTTCAAAAACTAACCAAAGATTATAATTCACTAAAAATTAGAATCAATCAAATTGAAAATCAGAACTCTATGATGCACCAAGAGTCAATCAAACAAAACATGATGGTTGAAAAACTGGAAGAAAATGTAAAATATCTCACTGGAAAAACAACTGACCTAGAGAACAGATCCAGGAGAGATAACTTAAGAATTATTGGTCTACCAGAATGCCATGATGAAAAAAGCAACCTAGACAGCATCCTCAAATAGAATGTCAAAGAAAACTCCTGAAGTCCTGGAATCAGAAGATAAACTAGTTATCGAAAGAATTCACCAGATTCCTCCTGAAAGAGAACCAAAATTGAAAACTCCAAGAAATATAATAGCCAAATTCCCGAATTACAAGATGAAGGAAAAAATTCTGAAGCAGCCAAAAAGAAACAATTCAAATATCACGGAACTACACTTAGGATCACACAGGACCTAGCAGCTTCTACATTAAAGATTGGAGGGACTGGAATTTGATATTTCATAGGGCAAGAGAGCTAGGACTACAACCAAGGATTAACTTCCCGGCAAAACTGAGCATAATCTTTCAGGCAAGGAAATGGTCGTTTAATGAAATAAGGGAATTCCAGACTTTCCTGATGAAAAAGACAGAGCACAATAGAAAATTTGGTCTCCAATTACAAGACTCAAGAAAGACATAAAACTGTAAACAAGGAAGACATCGACTCACACATACATATATGCACACACCCACACCCATACACACATGCTCATTACTCAGAATTCAACAAGAGCAAAATGTTCACATCCCTATATGAGGAGCTGATAACTGTCAATATTGAAATTTTTATGACTATCACGACCTTCAAAAGGGTTATACTTAGATGGAGGGTGTGGGTATGAATGCCCTAACCTGAAGACTTAAAAACAAACTTATTAAGGAGATCAAAGGGACTGTAATAGGATAAAAGGAAAGGATGAGATAGGAAAAGGTAAAATATGCAATTCAAAGAGGCATTCACTAAGGAGAAAATATGCAATTCAAAGAGGCATTAAAACACACTAGAGAGAATCACATATATACTAACTGGGATATCTCACGCTGCAGGAGAGTTAGGGGAAAGGGGGATGAGAGGGGGGATGATGGAGTGTAGGGCATTCTGTGGGGAGGGGAGGTTCGAAAAACCCACTATCAAAGAGGGACAGGATCTAAGTAGGAAATGGATCAGGTAGACTCCCAAATATTTTATATTGTCTACAATTATTTTAAATGCAATTTCTCTTTCTCTTACTGCTGGGATTTGTTAATAATATAAAGAAATACCAATGATTTATGTGGGTTTATCTTATATCCTGCAACTTTTCTGGAGTTGTTAATTATTTCAAGTAGTTTTTTAGTTGATTCTCTAGGATTCTCCAAAGTATACCAGCATACCATCTGCAAAAAGTAACACTTTTGTTTCCTCATGGCCTATTCTCATTCCTTTGATTTTTTTCTCCTCTTAATGATAAAGCTAAAATTTCTAGGCCAATATTGAATAGTAGTTGTGATAATGGGCATCGTATTTGTTGCACCCTTGATCTCACTGGGAAAGTTTCTAACTTTTTCCCATTACACATAATGCTTGTTGTTGTTTTAGTAAGATAGTATTTATCATTTTAAGGAAGACTCCATTTATTACTATGCTGTCTAGTGTCTTCAACAGGAATGAACATTGAGTTGTTCTGCATCTATTGAGAAAATAATTTGATTTCTATTAGTTTTGTTATTCCTAATAGTGAACCAGGTCTGCATTCCTGGTATAAATCCCACCTGATCATATTGCATTATTCCTCAAATAAGTTGCTGTAATATCTTTGCTAATATTTTCTTTAACATTATTCTTCCAGGGGGAGGAGCCAAGATGGCGGAGTAAAAACAGCACGTCCAAGGCTCTCTCCCCCCAGATCACCTCCAAACTATGTAAAAGGGGACTCTGAACAACTTCTGGAGCCCCAGCACCCACAGAATGACACAGAGAAGCTAACCTCCTGCTGAGGGCAGCCCAGCAGCCCTGCAGGAAGGACCAGCACAGCGGTCTGGGAAGTGCAGAGAGCTGAGCCCAGGTCCATGTGAGCAGCGGTTTTAGACCCAGGGCGTCTGGGCCAGCAGCTGGCTGGAGGAACCCCAGAAAACCAGCAGCTGTGGTGATTCCAGAATTGTCAACACAGACATGCCTAGGATAAAGTGAGAGGTTAATGCCCTATGGACTTTGGGACCAGTATTTGGGAAATGTGTCGGCTTCCTCCTCTGGGAGCTAGAAGCAGCTGAGGAGACACACCATTTTGCAGTTTTCAGTGGTGTCTCCAGCACCTGGCCTGCAAACTGTAGGGAGATCCTGCAATCAGTCTTGGGGGGTTAAAGCTCTTGCTCCCTGGATATGGATTGTGGTCTGGGGGGGGGGGGGAGGTCGTGGTGTGGGTATCCAGCTTGCCAGAAATGGAAGTTGTGAAGACCCCACACGTTTGAGACACAAGGTCCTCTGTCTGGAGGCAGAGTTGTGCTGTGGCAACAAGCCCAAAAGTCAAGTAATTAAGTGGCAACATGCCAAGGCAAAGAAAACAAATTAAACAGAAAAATGAAACATTAGACTCCTATTTTGGGGGCAAAGAGTATCGAAGCATGGAACAGGAAGAGGATTGTGAGGTCAGAAATCCTGCTCCAAAAGCCCCAAAGGAAAATATGAGCGGGTTGCAGGCCATAGAGGACCTTAAGAAGGACTTTAAAAATCAAATAAGAGAAGTGGAGGAAAAATTGGGAAGAGAAATGAGAAGGATGCAGGAAAAGTATGAAATGAGGGTCAACAGCCTGACTGAGGAAAACAAAACCTTAAAAAATAGAATAATTCAAGTGGCAAAGGAGACCCAAAAGGGCAATGAGGAGAAGAATGCCCTAAAAGCCGAATGTGCCAGATGGAAAAAGAATCTCCAAATTATTCATCCATATTCATTAGGGAAATTGGTTTATAATTGTCTTTCCCTATTTTGTCTCTTCCTGCTTTTAAATATCAGCATGATTTTATGTCATAAAAAGAATTTGGTAGGGCTCAATCATTTTTATTTCCCAAATAGTATTTAGTATCGGAATTAATTGCTCTTTAAATGTTTGGTAGAATTCCCTTTTAATTCCATTGGTCCCTAGAGATTTTTCTTAGGAAGTTCATTGCTGGCTTGTTGAACTTATTTTTTTCTAAAATGGGGTTATTTAAGTATTTTATCACGTCTTTGTTTAATCTGGGCAATTTATATATTTGCCAGTATTATTCCATTTCACATAGATGGTCAGATTTCTTGGCATACAGTTGGGCAAAATAGCTTCTAATTATTGTTTTTATTTCCTTTTCACTGGTGGTGGTTACCCTTTTCATTTCTGATGCTGGATATTTGAAGTTACCCTTTTCATTTCTGATGCTGGATATTTGGTTTTCTTCTTTCTATTTTTAAATCATATAAACAAAAGGTTTGTCTATTTTCTTGTATTTTTTTAATAAAACAAGTTTTTAATTTTATCTTTTGGTTCCACAGTTTTCTTACTTTCCATTTCTTTAATCTCTTCTTTGATTTTCCAAATTTTTATTTTTGTATTTTATTGGGGATTTTAAATTTGTTCTCTTTCTAGCTTTTTTAGTTGCATGTCCAATTAACTGATCTCCTTTTTTCTATGTATTATTCACATAAGTATTTAAAGATATAAAATTTTCCTTAAGTACTGTTTTAGTTGTATCCCATAAATTTTGGGATATTGTCTCATTTTTGTTATTATCTTTGACAAAATTACTGATTATTTCTATAATTTGTTTGCTTAATCCACTCATTTTAGGATTAGGTTATTTAGTGTCCAGTTAATTTTTAGTTTTTCTTTCCAATTTTTATTTCATCATAATTTGAAAATGATGTATTTAATATTTCTTCCTTTTGCATTTGATTTTGTGGTTTTTATGACCTAAGAAATTGTCAATTTTCATCTAGGTGTCATATACCACTGAGAAAAAGGCATATTATTTCCTATCCTCATTTAATTTTTTCAAGAGGTCTATCATATCTAACATTTATAAAAATTTTATTCACCTCCTTATCTCATTTCTTTTTTATTTTGTGGTTGGATTTATCTAATTCTGGGATGAGGAGGTTGAGGTCCCCCAATAGTATAGTTGTGATATTTGTTATGTCTTATAATTCATTTAATTTTTCCTCTAAGGAAAATTCCACTTGGTATATGTATGTTTAGTGTCAATATCACTTCATTGTCCATGGTTCTTTTTAACAAGATATATTTCCCTCCCTTATCTATGAATTTGGATCTATTTTTGCTTTTGATTTGTCTGAGATCAGGATTGCTACCCCCTCTTTTTTTTTACTTTTTCCCCCCTACAGTTGAAGCATAATGAGTTCTACTTCAACCTTTTGCCTTTAACATATGTGTATCTTTCTGCTTCAGATGAGTTACTTGTAAATACTATACTGTAGGATACTGGTTTTTAATACAGTATGCTATTCATTTCTGTTTTATGGAATAGCTCATTCCAGTCACATTCACAGTTATGATTATGAACTTTGTATTTCCTTCCATCCTATTTTCTCCTTGTTTATACTTTTCTTTCTGCTTTCATCCTGTTCCTAACCAGTGTTTTGCTTCTGATCACCACTTCCTTCAATCTGCCCTAGCTTCTATCCACCCTCTTACCATTCTTTCTCCTTTACCTTTCTTTATATATAGAGTAAGATAAATTTTCTATACCCTATAGAGTAAGATAAATTTCTATACCCAACAAAGTGTGCATGGTATTCCTTCTATAAGCAAAAACTTATGAGAGTGAGGTTCAAACAATACTTATTCCCCCTCCCTCCATTCCCTCTTCTGAAGCAGGTCTTTTGAACCTCCTGATGTGATACAATTTACCCTATTCTACCCCCTTCCTCTTCTCCCAGATCAATCCTTTCTTTTTATAACCCCTTAATTTTTTATATCATCATATCAAAGTCAATTTGTACCCACTCCTCTAGGTATACTCATCCTAAATGCCCTAAAAAAGATACAGTATAGGGGCAGAGACAAGATGGCATCATAGCAGCAGGAAAACCTCCTCTGTAGCCAACACAAATGCCTATAAAATGTTACTCTAATTAAATTTTAGAGCTACAGAACCCACAAAGTGACAGAGTGAAACAAACCTCTCACTGAAGGCAGCCAGAAATGCAGACAGGAAGAGTCAATCACAGCATGCTGGGAGCTGAGCCCAGGCCCCCATAAGTACACGGTTTTAGCCCCAGGGCAGCCCCAACCAGCAGCAGAACAAGTGGATCTCAGGAAAGTGGATCAATAGCAGCTGTGGCGGTTTCTAGAAATATCAATCCATAAATTCCAAAGACAATGTGAAAGGTCAGTGAAGAGCTGGGAGCCATGTAGCTGCCTCCATGTGGCTGCTTCAGAGCTCTTGGCCTGCAGATCATAGGGGGAGCAGGTGACCATTCAGGGGGTAATTGCTCTTACCTTGACCTGCCTGGATCTGTATCACTACCTAGGGTGGAGGTCCTGGGGTGTGTGACCAGTGAGCCACAGGTTGTGTGGGGCTATAGAGAGGGCACACAACTGATAGCTCCAGCAGCCACAAAATCACCAGCAAGTTGGGACAAAGTTCTACCTGGAAGCAGAGTTCTACTGTGGCAAAGAGCTCAAAACTCCAGTAATTGAGCAGCAACATGAGCAAGCAAAAGAAGGAAAGCAAGCGCAGCCATCCAACTTTAGATTCCTCTTTGGGGGACAGAAAGCATCAAAGCATGGAACAGGATGAAGACAATGAAGTCAGAACTCCTGCACCAAAAGCTTCCAAGAAAATTATGAACTGATTACAGGCCAGGGAGGAGATGAAGAAGTATTTTGAAAATCAAATAAGAGTAGTGGAGGAAAAATTGGAAAGAGAAATGAGAATGATGTAAGAAAATCATGAAAAGAGAGTCAACAACCTGATTGAAGAAAATAACACCTTAAAAATAGTTTAACTCAAAAGGCAAAAGAGGCCCAAAAAGCCAATGAGGAGAGGAATGCCTTAAAAAGCAGAATTGAGCAGACAGAAACAGAATTTCAAAAGCTCACTTATGAGAATAATTCCTTCAAAGTTAGATTGGAGCAAATGGAAGCTAATGACTTTATGAGAAATCAAGATACTATTAAGCATATCCAGACAAATGAAAAAAGAGAAGGCAATGTGAAATATCTCATTGGAAGACCCACCAACCTGGAAAATAGATCCAGGAGAGATAATTTAAAAATTATTGGACTACTTGAAAGCCAGGATAAAAAAAAAACATAGAAATCATCCTTCAAGAAATTCTCAAGGAAAATTCCCCTGATCTTTTAGAACCAGAGGGCAAAATAGAAATGGAAAGAATTCACCAATCATCTCTCGAAAATGATTCCAAAAAGAAAACTCCTAGGGATATTATAGCCAGGATCTGGAATTCCCAGATCAAGGAGAAAATATTAGAAGGAGCCAAGAAGAACCAATTTGAGTATTGTGGAAACACAATCAGGATAACACAAGATCTAGCCATTTCTACATTAAGGGACTAAAAAGGTTTTGAATATAATATTCTGGAGATAAAAGGAGCTAGGATTAAAACCAAGAATCACCTACCCTACAAAATTGAGTATAATGTTTCAGGTGAAAACATGGTCATTCAATGAAATAGTCCTCTATTCAATTCTTGATGAAAAAAACAGAGTTGAATAGAAAATTTGATATTCAAATACAAGAAGCAAGAAAAGCATGCGAAGGTAAACAGGGAAAAGAAATCATAAAGAACTTACCAAAATTGAACTATTTACATGCTTAAATGGAAAAATATTAACTGTAACTTATGAAAGTTTTCTCAGTATGAGGATATTTGAAGGGAACATAAATGTATCTATCTATCTATATACATGCATACATATGTATGTCTATATAAGAGGGTATGTAGGCATATGAATACATATGTGAGTGTGTGTATATATGTGTACAGGTATACATAGAGGGCACTGGATCAATTGAGTAGGAAGGGATTATATTTAAAAGGTGAAATTGAGAGGTGAGAGAGGAATATAAAGAGAGGAGATGGGGAGAGACAGAATGGGGTATATTATCTCATAGAGAAAAGGCAAGAGAAAACTGTTACAATGGAGGGGAAGAACAGAAAGACAAAAGGGAATGGGTTAATCTTTTTATCATTGAATTTGGTTTAGGGAGGGAATGACATGCACACTAAATCGGGTATCTTGCCCGACAGGAGAGTAGGGAGGAAGAGAATATGGGGGGGGGATGATGGAGGGGAGGGCAGGTTTGGGGGAGGGTAGTTGGAAGCACACACTTTTGAAAAGGGACAGGGTCAAACTAGAGAATAGATCAAGTGGGGGGCAGGATAGGATAGAGGAAAATATAGTCAGTCTTTCACAATATATCCACTATGGAAATGTTTTGTGTAGCTACACATGTACGACCTATATTGAATTGCTTATCTTCCCAGTAAGGGCGGGTGATGAGGGAGGAAGTGAAAGAATCTGAAATGCTAGGTTTTAAAATCAAATGTTTTAAAAGCTATTATTATTATCATTATTATTATTTTACACATAACTGGGAAATAAGATATATAGGCACTGGGGTATGGAGATCCATCTTGTAATACCAGAAAGTCAGAAAGGGTGTGGGGGATGGTATAGGAAAGAGCAGATTGGGGGAGGGAGTATACAGTGGGATTGCTGTTTTGGATTGGTGGGTAGGGGAAAGACGGGGAAAAATTTTGGAACTAAAATCTTGTGGAAATGAAAGGTGTAAACTACAAATAAATATAAAATTTAATTTAAAAAAAGAGTTACAGTTTTCAAGAGTTAGGAGCAGCATCTCCCCATATAGGGATGGAAATAGTTTAACCTTATTTAATATTTTATTTTTCTTTCACTTTGGCCAGGTATTTATGCTTCTCTTGAGTCTTATATTTGGTGACTGAAATTTCTGTTCACCTCTGGTCTTTTCCTCAGGAAAGATAGAAAATCCCCTTTTTCATTAAATATCCACCTTTTCCCCTGAAAAATTATGCTCAATTTTGTTGGATAATTGATTCTTAATTGTAATCCAAGCTTCTTTGCCTCTGGAATATAACATTCCAAGTCCCCAATCCTTTAACAAAGAAGCTGCTAAGCCCTATGCAATCTGGACTGTCTCTCCTTGATATTTGAATTGTTTCTTTCTGGCTCTTTGCAGTACTTTCTTCTTGACCTGATAATTCTGGAATTTGGCTACAATATTCCTTGGAGTTTTTGTTTTGGAATCTCTGTCAGAAGGTAGATATACAGATTCTTTCAAGGGTTATTTTGCCCTCTGCATCTAGGCTATCAGGGAAGTTTTCCTTGGTACTGTTTTAAAAGATGTTGTCCAGGGCAGAGCCAAGATGGCGGAGTATAAACAGTGTGTCCAAGCCACTCTGCCCCCAGATCACCTCCAAACTATGTAAAAGGGGACTCTGAACAACTTCTGGAGCCCCAGCAGCCACAGAACGACACAGAGAAGCTAACCTCTCACTGAGGAGAGCCAAGCAGCCCAGGAGCCCTGCAAGAAGGACCAGCACAGCAGTCTGGGAGCACATAGAGCGCGGGGAGCAGAGCACAGGTCGGGTGCACCTGAGTCTCGGTTTTAGCCCCAGGGCAACAGGGCCAGAAACCAGCTGGAGAGACCTCAGAACACCAACAGCTGTGGCGATTCCAGAATTATCAACATAGACATGCCTAGGACAATGTGAGATGTTAGTGCCCTATGGACTTTGGGACCAGTATTTGGGGAATGCGTAGACTTCCTCCCCTGCGGGGTGGAAGCCACTGAGGAGACATGCCATTTTGTAGTTTTCAGAGGCAGCTCCAGCTCCTAGCCTGAAAACTGTAGGGAGATCCAGCGATCAGTCTTGGGGGGGGGGGGGAGGGTGGTAATAGCTCTTGCTTTAACCTCCCTGGATCTGGATTGTGATCTGAGGTGGAGGTCGTGGGTGGGTTTCCAGCTTGCCAGAAATGGAAGTTGCCCCCCCACAGGTTTGGGACGAAAATTCCCCTATCTGGCGGCAAAGCCATAGTGTGGCAACAAGCCCAAAAGTCAAGTAATTAAGAGGCAACATACCAAGGCAAAGGAAACAAATTAAACAGAAAAATGCAACCCTAGAATCCTACTTTGGCGGCAAGGAGGGTCTAAGCATGGAGTGGGAAGAGGACTGTGAGGTCAGAAGTTCAGCTCCAAAAGCCCCAGGGGAAAACATGAGTGGGTTGCAGGCCATAGAGGACCTTAAGAAGGACTTTAAAAATCAAATAAGAGAAGTGGAGGAAAAATTGGGAAGAGAAAGGAGAAGGATGCAGGAAAAGTATGAAATGAGGGTCAACAGGCTGACTGAGGAAAACACCTTAAAAAATAGACAAACTCAAATGGCAAAGGAGGCCCAAAAGGGCAATGAGGAGAAGAATGCCTTAAAAAGTCGAATTTGCCAGATGGAAAAAGAATCTCAAAAGTTCACTGAGGAGATTCATTCCTTCAGAGTTAGACTGGAGCAAATGGAAGCTAATGACTTTATGAGAAAACAAGATGCTGTTAAGCAGATCCAAACAAATGAAAGAATAGAAGGCAATGTGAAATATCTCATGGGAAAAACCACTGACCTGGAAAATAGATCCAGGAGAGACAATTTAAAAATTATTGGACTACCTGAAAGCCATGATCAAAGAAAGAACCTAGAAATCACCCTTCAAGAAATTCTCAAGGAAAATTGCCCTGATGTTTTAGATCCAGAGGGCAAAATAGAGGTTGAAAGAATCCACCAATCATCTCCTGAAAAAGATCCCAAAAAGAAAACTCCCAAGAATATTATATCCAGGTTCCAGAATCCTCAGATCAGGGAGAAAATACTACAAGCAGCCAGGAAGAAACAATTTCAATATTGTGGAAACACAATCAGAATAGCACAGGACCTGGCAGCTTCTACACTGAGGGATGAAAGGGCATGACATATGATATTGCAGAGGGTAAAAGAGCTGAGAATGAACCCAAGGGTCACCTACCCAGCAAAACTGAGTATTTTGTTTGAGGGAAAATATGGTCATTCAGTGGAATAGAGGACTTTCAAGCACTCTTGAGGAAAAAAACAGAATTTAATAGAAAATTTGACATCCAGACACAAGAAGCAGGAGATGCCTGAGAAGGTACTCAGGGAAAAGAAATCAAAAGGAACTTTTCAAAGTTGAAATATTTACATTCCTATATGGAAAAACAATAACTGTGACTGAGGAAATATTTCTCACTATGAAAATAATGGAAGAAGGGTGTATGGTCATGTGAATACATGTGTAAATGTTTATGTATATGGTTACAGTTATATATGGATAGAGGGCATAGGTTGAATTTGTTGGGAAGGGAGGATACTCAAGGGGTAAAGTTGTGAGGTGAGAGAGGAAAGTGGCAGGAGGGGATGGGGAGAGAAAGGGTGGGGTAAACTATCTCATGTAGAGGAAGCAGGGGGAAGTGGTTGCAGGGGAGGGGAAAAATAGGAAGGCAAAAAGGCGAAACCACATTCTCATTGAATTTGGTTCAGGGAGAGAATGACATACATACTAGGTGGGACATCTCAACCTACAGCAGAATGGGGGGAAGGGGGATGAGAGGAGGGATGATGGATGGGAGGGCATCCTTGGGGGGAGGGAAGGATGGATGTACCCACTATGGAAGAGGGACAGGATCAAGTGGGGAATGGACCAGGTGGGGGATGGGATGAAGGGGAGGGAGTTATAAGCAGCCTTGTACAATATATCTACTATGATAATATTTTGCATAGCTAGACATATACAACCCATACTGAATTACTTATCTTCCCAGAGGGAATGGGTGACAAGGGAGGAAGGGAATGGATCTGAAATTTGAGATCTTTAGATTAAATGTTTCAAATATATATATAAATACTATTATCAATATTCTTTTGCTTGTAATTGGGAGATAAGATGTACAGGCATTGGGACACAAAGATTCACCTTCCTCTATGGAGAGGTCGAAGGGGGTGTGGGAGAGGATAGGGGAGAGAGCATGTTGGAGAAAATGATGTCTTGCGGGTCTGCTGTTCTGGGGGGGTCGGTTGGGGGAAAACGGGGGGGGATGATTGTAACTCAAAATCTTGCAGAAATGAATGATGTAAAACAGAAGTTAATAAAGCATTTTTTTAAAAAACAGAAAAAGCAACAAAAATATAAAAGATGTTGTCCAGAATCTTTTTTTTTAATAATGGCCTTCAGATAGTCCAATAATTCCTAAATTATCTCTCATATCTATTTTCCAGTTCAGTTACCTTTCCAGTGACGTATTTTACATTTTCTTCTATTTTTTCATTCTTTTGATTTTGTTGTATCACTTCTTGATGTCTCATAGAGTCTTTAGCTTCCACTAGCCCAATTCTAAGTTTTAAGGAATTAATTTCTTCAGTTAGCTCTTGTACCTTCTTTTCCATTTGATGAATTCTACTTCTGAAGGAATTGTTTTCTTCAGTGGATTTTTTACCATGTCACCAATTGTATATTTTTAATAATTATTTTATTTTTAGATTTAAACACTCAATTCAATAAGATTTTGAATTTTAAATTTTCTCCACCTCCCTTTTCTTCCTCCTCAAAACTGCAATCTAGGGGTGGCTAGGTGGCACAGTGAGTAAGAGCACCGGCCTTGGAGTTGGGATGACCCGAGATCAAATCCAGCCTCAGAAAATGAGCACCCACACATAAATAATGACTAGCCATGTAATCTTGAGCAAGTTACTTAACCCCAATTGTTTTTAAAAAAAACTGTGCAATCTGATGTAGTCTACTTATACATTCACATTAAATGTATTTTCATATTAGTCACAATGTAAAGAAAAATTAGAACCACTGGGAAGGACCATGACAAAGAAGAAACAAAAAGAAACAAAAAAGAAAAGGATTTAAAATAGTATGGTTCCATCTCCATTCATACTCCAGAATTCTTTCTCTGGATGTGGAAAGTATTTTCCATTGAGAGTCTGTTGAGGTTTTCTTAAATCCTTACATTGCTAAGTAGAAATAAGTCTATGAAAGTTATCCATCACAAAATGTTTTTGTTATTGTGTAAAATGTTCTTCTGGTTCTGCTCATTTCATTTTGCATTAGTTCATATAAATCTTTCCAGATATTTCTAAAGTCCACCTGCTTATCACTTCTCATACTTTAATAGCATTCCATTACATTCATATACCTCAACTTGTTCAGGCATTCACCAATTGACAGACATCCCATCAATTTCCAATTTCCAATTCTTTGTCCCAAAAAACAATCGTATAATTATTTTGTGCATGTTGGTCCTTTTCCCATTTGTATGATCTCTTTGGGATGCAGACATAGAAGTGGTATGCCTGGGTCAAAGAGTTTTATAACATTTGGGTATAGTTCCAAATTGCCCTCCAGAATTGTTGGATCAGTTCACAACTCCATCCACAATGTGTTAGTATTCCAGCTTTCCCACATCCCCAACATTTATCATTTTCCTGTTTTATCATGTTAGTCAATCTGATAGTTGTGATGCAGTACCTCAGAGCTGTTTTGATTGGCATTTCTTTGATGAATAGTGATTCAGAGCATTTTTTGTATAACTATAGATAACTAATTTCTTCCTCTGAAAACTGCCTATTTATACCTTTAACCATATATCAATTGGGGAAATTCTTGCTTCCCTCCTAATTATACCTGCATTGGCTTTGTTTATGCAAAAACGTTTCAATTTGATGTACTCAAAATCATCCATTTTGCATTTTGTATTGTTCTCTATTTCTTGTCTTGTCACAAATTCTTCCTTTCTCCATATATCTGACAAGTAAACTATTCCTTTCTCTTCTAATTTGCTTATGGTACCACCCATTATGTGTAAGTCATATACCAATTTCCATCTTATCTTTGTATACAATGTGAGATGTTGCTTAATGCCTAGATTCTGCCATACTATTTTCCAGTTTTCCCAGAAGTTTTTGTCAGATAATGAGTTCTTATCCCAGAAACTGGAATCTTTGGATTTATTAAATAGTAGACCTCTACATTCATTGGCTATTCTGTCTTGCATTCCTAACCTATTTCACCTATCTACTCTTCTATTTTTTAGCCAGCACCAAGTAGTTTTGATGATTGCTGCTATATAATAAAATTTAAGACCTGGTGAAGCTAGACTGCCTTCCCTTGTATTTCTTTGTATGAAATTCCTTGATTTTCTGAACCTTTTATTCTTCCAGATGAATTTTTTTTATTCTTTTTCCTAGCTCTATAAAATAGTTTTTGGTAATTTGGTTGGTATGGCTTTGAAAACATAAATAAATTTAGGTAGAATTATCATTTTATAATAATAGTTTGGCCTACACATTAGCAATTAATATTTTTCCAATCATTTAAATCTGGCTTTATTTGTGTGAAAATTGTTTCACAACTGTTTTCATATTGTTCTTGAGTTTGTTGTGGCAGGTAGATTCCCAAATATTTTATAATGTCTACAGTAAGTTTAAATGGAATTTCCCTTTCTATCTCTTGTTTTTGGACTTAGTTATATATAGAAATGCCAATGATATATGTGGGTTCATTATATATCCTGCAAACCTGGTAAAAGAGTTTATTATTTCAAGTAATTTTTAGTTGATTCTCTAGGATTCTCTAAATACATCATCATATCCTCTGTAGTGGGTGCTAGTTTTGATTCTTTTTTGCCTATTCTAATTCCTTCAATTCCATTTTTCCTCTTATTGCTAAGTTAACATTTCTAGTCCTATACTGAGTAACCGTGGTGATGAAGGACATCTTAGTCTCACCCTTAATCTTACTAGAAATGCTTCTAGCTTATACACAAAATGCTTCTTGATAGTCTTAGAAAGGTACTACCCATCATTTTAAGGAAGACTCCTGTCACTGTGCTATCCAGGTTTTTTCTTTTTTTTAATAGGAATGGTGGTTGTATTTTTTTCAAAAGCTTTTTATGCATTTATTGAGATAATCATATGATTTCTGTTAGTTTTTGTTCTTGTTGTTGTTGTTGTTGTTGTCGTTGACATGGTCATTTATGCTGATGGTTTTCCTAATATTGAAGCTTCCCTGCTTTCCTTCTATAAATCCTACCAGGTCATGATATATTATCCTTGAGATAAGTGGCTATAATCTCTTTGCTAATATTTTATTTTATTTTATTTTGGGGTGTTTATTAATTTATTTGTTTACTTTTAGTCTACAAAATTCAGTACTACAGTCCCTTGAGTTTCAAATTTTAACCCTCTGTCCCCCTCACCCCCAAGTATAGGATCTGCAAATACTTTCACATTAGATATTAGTCAAGATGTAAAGAAGGTTTGTAACTGATGGAATGAATAATGGGAAAGAGGAAAAAAAAACTAAACAAGAAAAAGAAAAAGAGCAGGTAGTTTGTTTCAGTCTGCATTCAAACTCTGTTTTTTCTAATTCTTTCTTTGAATGTAGACATCTCCTTCCATCATGTGTCTTTTGGAGTTGTCTTATAACCTTGCATTGTTGAGAAGAGTCCAGTCTATCAAAGTTGGTCATCACACATACATTGTGTCTGTAACTGAACACAAATTCTTCCTGGTTCAGCTCTTCTCACACCGTGTCAGTTTGTATAAGTCTCTCCATGTAAATATGAAGTCCATCTGCTCCTCATTTCTTATACCACAATAGTATTCCATTACATTCATATAGCACAACTTGTTTAGGCATTGTCCAATTGATGGGCATACCTTTAATTTCCAATTCTTTCCCACCACAAAAAGAGCTGCAATAAATATTTCTGTACATATGGTCTTGCTACCTCCTCTGTGATCTCTTTGGGATAAAACCCTGGAAGGCATATTAATTGGTCAAATGGTATGCAATTATTTATAGCCCTTAAGGCATAGTTCCAGATTACTCTCCAGAATGGTTGAAGCAGTTCACAACTCCACAATGCATCAGTGTTCCAATTTTTTCACATCCTCTCCAGCATTTGTCATTTTCCTGTTTTGTCATCTTAGCCAATCTTACCAGTGAGATGTGGTAACTCAGAGTTGTTTTGATTTACATTTCTCTAATCAATAGTGATTTAGAGCATTTTTTCATATGCTTATAGATATTTTTATTTTATTCCTCTGAAAATGCAAGTTCATATCCTTCAACCATTTAACAACTGGAAAAGACTTGTATTCTTGTAGATTTGACTCAATTCTCTATATATTTTAGAAATGAGGTCTTGGGGTGGAGCCAAGATGGCTGAATAGAAACAGCACTTCTTCAGTGCTCCTGCCCACACAATTTCCAATATATATGTAAAAGGGGACTCTGAACAAGCTCTGGAGCTACAGCACTCACAAAATGACACAGAGAACTTAACCTCCTGCTAAGGACAGCCTGGCAGCCCGACAGGAAGCGGCCAGTGTGGAACTCTGGGAGCCAAGCCCAGTCCTGGGTGAGTTTGTGGTTTTAGGCCCAGGGTGGCCATATCAGCAGCTGGCTGGAGGGACCCCAGAACAGCAGTAGCTGTGGCATTTCCAGAATTACCAACACATAGATGCCTAGGACAAAGTGAGAGGTTAGTGCCCTAAAGACTTTGGGACCAGTATTTGGGAGCACGTCAGCTTCTTCTCCTGGGGGTGAGAAGCCACTAAGTACCCCTGGTGCAGCTGCCATTTTGCAGCTTCACTTGCAGCTTCAGTTCCTGGCCTGTGAAATGTAGGGGGATCTGGCGATCAGTCTGGGGGGTGATCACTCTTGCTTTAACCTCCCTGGATCTGGTTTGTGGCCTGGAAGTCTTGGGGTGTGTGTCCAGCTTGCCAGAGTGTGTGGGGGCTTCAGAGAGGCCAACCAACTAATACCTCCGGCAGTTGAGAAGACCCAACATTTGGTACAGAAGGTCCTCTGTCTGGAGGCAGAGTCCTACTGTGGTAACAAGCCAAAAAGTCAAGTAATTAAGTGGCAACATGCCTAGGCAAAGGAAACAAAATAAACAAAAAAATCAACATTAGACACCTATTTTGGGGACAAAGAGGATCAAATCATGGAGTAGGAGGAGGACTGTGAGGTCAGAAATCCTTCACCAAAAGCCCCAAATGAAAATACAAGTGGGCTTCAGGCCATAGAGGACCTTAAGAAGGATTTTAAGAACCAAATAAGAGAAATGGAGGAAAAATTGGGAAGAGAAATGAGAAGGATGCAGGAAAAGTATGAAATGAGAGTCAACAGCCTGACTGAGGAAAATACCACCTTAAAAAATCTACTAACTCAAGTGGCAAAAGAGGATCAAAAAGGCAAGTTACTTAACCACAATATCCCTAAAAATAAAAAGTAAAATAAAATAAAAAAGGCAATGAGGAGACGAATGCCTTAAAAAGCTGAATCTGCCGGATGGAAAAATAATTTCAAAAGCTCACTGAGGATATTCATTCCTTCAGAATTAGACTGGAGCAAATGGAACCTAGTGACTTTATAAGAAATCAAGATGCTGTTAAACAGATCCAAGCAATTGAAATGATAGAAGGCAATGTGAAATATGTCATGGGACAAAACAATGACCTGGAAAATAGATGCAAGAGGGATAATTTAAAAATTATTGGTCTACCTGAAAGCCATGATCAAAGAAAGAACCAAGAAATCATCCTTAAAGAAATTCTCAAGGTAAATTGCCCTGATGTTTTAGATCCAGAGGGCAAAATAGAGGTTGAAAGTATCCACCGATAACCTCTTGAAAAAGATCCCAAAAAGAAAACTCCCAGGAATATTATAGCCAGGTTCCAGAATCCCCAGATCAAGGAGAGAATACTACAAGCAGCCAGGAAGAAACAATTCCAATATTGTGGAAACACAATCAGAATAGCAGAGGACCTGGCAGCTTCTACACTGAGGGATAGAAGGGCATGGAATATGATATTCCATGAAGCAAAGACCTGGGATTAAAACCAAGAATCACCTACCCAGCAAAACTGAGTATTTTGTTTCAGGGGAAAATATGGTCATTCAGTGGAATAGAGGACTTTCGAGCATTCTTGAGGAAAAAACCAGAGTTGAATAAAAAATTTGACATTCAGACACAAGAAGCAAGAGATGCTGGAGAAGGTAAACAGGGAAAAGAAATCAAAAGGAACTTATCAAAGTTGAACTATTTACACTCCTACATGGAAAAACAATAACTGTGACTGATGAAATCTTTCTCATTATGAAAATAATTGAAGAAGAGTATATGGGCATATGAATACATATGTGAATGTTTGTATATATGTTTATAGGTATACATGGATAGAGGGCACAGGTCAAATTTGGTGGGAAGGGATGATACTTAAGGGGGGAAGTTAAGAGGTGAGAGAGGAATGTGGCAAGAGGAGATGGGGAGAAATGGGGGGGGGGGCAGTAAAGTATTACCTGTAGAAGAGGCAAGGGGAAGTAGTTGCAGGTGAGGGGAAGAACAGGAAGACAAAAAAGGCAGAAGTATATTCTCATTGCATTTGGCTCAGGGAGAGAATGACATACATACTAAATGGGATATCTTACCCTGCAGGAGAGTAGTGGGGAGAGGGATGAGAGCGGGGATGATGGAGAGGAGGGCATTCTGGGGGGAGGGGTGTTGGAATTACCCACTATAGAAGAGGGACAGGATCAAAGTAGGGAATGGACCAGGTGGGGGGTAGGATGCGTGGGGGGGAAATATAGCCAGTCTGTTACAATATATCTACTATGGTGATGTTTTGCATAGCTATACATGTACAACATATACTGAATTGCTTATCTTCCCAGCGGGAGTGGGTTACAAGCGATGAAGGAAATGGATCTGGGATTCAAAGTTTTAAAAGTAAATGTTTCAAATATATATAAATTCTATTATTAATACTATTTTGCATGCAACTTGGAGAAACAATGTGCAGGCATTGGGGCACAGAGATTCACCTTGCCCTAATGAAAAGTTGAAGGAATTATGGGAGAAGATTTGGGAGAAAGTATATTGGATGTGGGGATATCCTGTGGGACTGCTATTCTGGGGTGGTGGGTAGGGGAAAATGTGGAAAAATTGTAATTCAAAATCTGGCAGAAATGAATGATGTAATAAAGCATTGGGGAAAAAAATTTAGAAATGAGGTCTTTATCAGAGACACTTGTAAAATTTATTTCCCAATTTCCCACTTGCCTCTTAATCTTGGTTACATTGGCTTTGTTTGTACAGAAACTTTTCAATTTCAATGTAATCAAGATTATCCACTTTACATTTTATAATGCTCTCTCTTGTTTGTTCATAAAGTCTTCCCTTCTTCATAAATCTCTCAGATAAGCTATTCCTTGCTTTCCCAGATTGCTTAAAGTATCAGTGTTTATACTTAGATTGTGCACCCATTTAGACTTTATTTTGATATATGGTGTTAGATAATGGCCTATACCCAGTTTCTGCCATACTATATTCCAGTTTTCCCAGCAGTTTTTGTCAAATATTGAATTCTTATACCTAAAACTGGCATCTTTGGGTTTATGAAACAGTAGATTACTATAATCATTGCTTGCTGACTCTTGTGTACCTAGTCTATTCCATTGATCCACCACTCTATTCCTCATCCAGTACCAAGTAATTTTGATAACTGCTGCTTTATAATACAGATTAAAATCTGGTATGGCTAGGCCACCTTCCCTAGCATTTCTTTTCATCAATTCCCTTGATATTATGGATCTTTTTTTCTTCCAAATGAATTTTGTTACCATTTTTTCTAGTTCTATAAAGTAAGTTTTTTGTAGATTGTTATGGCAATTAAATATGTATTTTAATTTAAATAAAATTGTCATTTTTTATTATATTAGATCAACCAAGCCATGAGCAATTGATGTTTTTCCAGTTTGTTAGATCTGACTTTATTTCTGTGAAAAGTGTTTTCTAGCTATGTTCATATAGGTCCTGGGTTTGTTTTGGCAGGTAGATTCCCAAATATTTTATGTCTACAGTAAGTTTAAATGGAATTTCTCATTCTATGTCTTGCTGTTGGATTTTGTTAGAAATATATAGGAATGCCAAGGATTTGTATGGGTTTATTTTATATCCTGCAACTTTCCTAAGTTTATGGTTTAAAGTAGTTTTTCACTTGATTTTCTTGGATCCTCAAAGTATATCATCATATCATCTGCAAAGAGAGATAGATTATTCTCTTCTTTGCCTAATTTCATTCCTTAAATTACTTTATCTTCTCCAATTGCTGATGCTAACATTTCCAGTACCAGATTAAATAAAAGGGGTGACAGTGGACATCCTTGTTTTACCCCTGATCTTATTGGAAATGCTTCTAGTTTATCCTCATTACATATAATACTTGATGATGGCTTTAAGTAGATGCTACATATTATTTTAAGGAAAACTCCATTTATTACAATATTTGTCATACTTTTAAAAGGAATAGATGTTGTATTTTGTCAAAAATTGTTTCTGCATCTATTGAGATAACCATATGGTTTCTGCTAGTTTTATTGTTGATATGATCAATTATATTGGTGGTTTCCCTAATATTGAACCATCCTTGCATTCCTGGAATAAATCCTACATGATCAAAGTGTATTATTCTTGTGAATTAGTTGCTGTAGTCTTTTTGCTAATGTTTTATTCAAAATTTTTGCATCTATATTCATGAGGGAAATAGGTCTCTAATATTCTTTCTCTCTTTTATCTCTTCCTGATTTAGGGATCAATACCATATTTGTATCATATAATGAATTTGGTAGGACTCCTTCTTAACTAATTTTCCCAAATAGTTTGTAGAATATTTGACTCAATTTTTCTTTAAATGTTTCATAGAATTCGCTATTAAATCCACCTGGCCTGGGAGACTTTTTCCTAAGAAGTTTGCTGATGGCTTTTTCAATTTCTTTTTCTGAGATGGGGCTATTTTAGTAATTTACTTCCTCTTTAGTTGATCTGGGCAATGTATTTTTGTAAATATTCATCCATTTCACTAACATTGTCAAATTTATGCATATACAGTTGGGCAAAATAATTCCTAATTATTTTTTTTTAATTTCCTCTTCCCTGTAGGTAGATTTGCCCTTTTCATTTTTGATACTCATAATTTTGTTTTCTTCTTTTTTTATTATATTGACTAAACATCTATCAATTTACTGTTTTTTCATAAACCAGCTTTGCTTTATTTATTAATTCAATACTTTTCTTTTTTTTTTTTTTGCCTTTTTGGAGGGCAGTTGGGGTTAACTAACTTGCCCAAGGTCACACGGCTAGGTTTTTGTTTGTGTGTGCGTTAAGTGTCTGGGGTCGGATATGAACTCAGGTCCTTCTGACTCCAGGGCTGACGCTCTACTCACTGCGCCACCTAGCTGCCCCTCAATATTTTTCTTAATTTCAATTTTATTAATCTCTCCTTTGGTTTTCATTATTTCTAATTTAATATTTAATTGGGGATTTAAAATTTGTACTTTTCCTAGCTTTTTCAATTATATGCCCAATTCACTGACCACCATTTTCTCTAATGTATTCATGTATTCATTCAGGGATATAAAACTTCCCCTAAGAACTGCCTTTGCTACATCCCACAAGTATTGGTATGTTGTCTCATTATTGTCATTCTCTTGAATGAAGTTACTGATTATTTCTATAATTTCTTTTTTGACATACTCATTCTTTAGGATTAAAGTATTTAGTTTTCAATTAGTTTTTAGTCTCTCTTTCCATGGCCCTTTATTGCATATGATTTTTATTGCATCATGATCTGAGAAGGATGCAGTTAATATTTCTGCCTTTCTGCACAGAAATTTTGAGGTTTTTATGCCCTAGTACATAGTTGATTTTTGTCTATGTCCCATGTACTGCTGGGAAGAACGTATATTCCTTTTTATCCCTATTCAGTTTTCTCCTGAGATATGTCATATCTAGCCTCTCTAAAATTCTATTCACCTCTTTAACTTCTTTTTTGTTTATTTTGAGGTTAGATTTATCAAGTTCAGAGAGGGGGAGATTGAGGTCCCCACTAGTATAGTTTTGCTATCTATTTCTTTCTCTAATTCCCTTCACTTCTCTTCTAAGAATTTTGATGCTTATTCTGCTTGATGCATATATGTTAATTAATGATATTGCTTCATTCTCAATGGTGCCTTTTAGCAGAATATAGTGTCCTTCCTTATCTCTTTTAATTAGATCTATTTTTGCTTTTGCTTTATTTGAGTTAAGGCTTGCTGCCCCTGCTATTTTTACTTTAGCTTTTTGCCTTTACCCTGTGCATATCCCCTTGTTTCAAACGTGCCTCTTGTAGACAGCATATTGTAAGATTGTGATTTTTAATCCATTCTGCTATCCACTCCCCTTCCTTTTTTTTTTTTCTATTTAGAGGGCAATTGAGATTAAGTGACTTTTCCATGACTAGGTCTCAAGCCTAGTAAGTGTTAAGTGTCTGAAGATAGATTCGAACTCAGGTCCTCCTGACTCCAGGACTTGTGCTCTATTCATTGTGCCACCTAATCACCCCTCCACCTCTGTTTTAGGGGAGAATTTATCCCATTCACATTCACATTTCTGATTACTATTTGTGCTTTTCCCTCCATCCTATTCCCTCCCCTTTTGTTTTTGTTTCTTCCTTCTCCATTCCCTTCCTTAAGAATTTTCCTTTTGACCACTGCCTCCCTCAGTATTGCCTTCCCATTCCCCCCTCTTTACTTACCCTTTACCCTTACAACTATTTCCTTCCCTTCTGACCTCCCTCCTTTTTACCCCCCAACCCCGAATCCCTCCTACTTCCTGTAGGACACAATGGATTTTTATACTTAATGGAGTATGTTATTCCCTCCCTGACCCCAAACCAATGAGAGTAAATTTCATATACTGCTTTTCTCCCTCCCTCCTTTCCGTCTATCATGATGAGTTTTTGTGTCTTTTCATGTTAGAATACTAAACTTAACTGATTATTTTGATCCCTCTTTGAACCAGAGCCAATGAGGATAAAGTTCATATGATGTTCATCTTCCTCCCTCCTACCACTCTACTATAGTATTTTTTATACCTCTTTGTGTGGCATAGTTTACCTTTTCCTGCCTCCTCATTTCCTTTTCTCCCATTACAATCCCTTTGTACCCCTTAATAATACTTTTTATCATCAGATTAGTTCATTTATACCCATGCCCTCTATCTATGTATATCCCTTTTAAATGTCACAATAATTATGTAAATTTCAATTTTGAGAGGTTTCTGCTTCTCATATAGGAACATAAATAGTGTGCTCTTATTAAATCGCAAGTTATGTGCATGTGTGCATGTATGTATATGCATGTGTGTGTGTGTGTGTGTGTGTGTGTGTGTGTGAGTGTGCGTTTTCCTTATTTACCTTTTTATGTCTTTCTTGAGTCTTGTTATTGGAGATAAATTTTCCATTGAGTTCTGGCTTTTTCATCAGAAAAGTCTGTAAGTCTCTTATTTCATTAAATGACCATCTCCTTGATCCTTGGTTGCAGTCTTAGACGTTTTGCCTTATGAAATATCAAATTCCAATCCCTCTGATCTTTTAATGTAGAAGCTGCTAGGTCCTATGTAATCCTGATTGTAATTCGCTGATATTTGAATTGTTTCTTTTTGGCTGCTTGCAATCAAATTTTCTCCTTGACCTTGTATTTCTGTAATTTGGCTACTATATTTCTTGGAGTTTTCAATTTGGGATCTCTTTCAGGAGGGGTCAAGCAAATTTTAATGTATATGTATGTATGTATATATGTATGCATGCATGTGTATATTTTGTTTTTTGGAGAGGGGAAGGTAGGGCAATTGGGGTTAAGTGACTTGCCCAAGGGGTCACATGGCTAGTAAGTGTTAATGGTCTGAGGCCAGATTTGAACCCAAGTCCTCCTGACTCCAGGGCTGGTGTTCTATTTACTGTGCCACTTAGCTGCCCCAGGTTAATTTTTTCAATAACTATTTTACCCTCTGATTCTTGGATTTCAGGACAGTTTTCTTTGACAGGAGGATGTTGTCCAGGATGCTTTTTTCATCATGGCTTTCCAGTTGACCAATGATTCTTAGATTATCTCATCTGGGTCTGTTCTCCAGGTCAGGTGTTTTTCCAGTGAGATGTTTTATACTTTCTTCTAATTTTTCAATCTTTGTGTTTTGTTTGACTAACTCTTAATGCATCATAGAATCCTTAGCTTCAATTTGACTAATTCTAATTTTTAGTGAATTACTTTCCTCACTTAGTTTTTGTAGCTATTTTTCCATATGTACACTTTTCATTTTTAGGGAGGTATTTTGTCTACTTAGATATTGAACCTCCTGCCCCAAATCACTGATTTTACTTTTTAAGAATTTGTTTTCTTCAATGAGTTTTTTTTTTTTTTATATAGTTGGTCACTGTAGATTTAAATTTATCTTCTACCTCTCTAATTTGGCTTTTAAAATCTTTCTTGAACTCCTCCAAGAATGCTTTTTGGGCTTAAGACCAGTTCATATGTCCTTCTGTAGTCTCAGGTGTGAGTATAGAGTTCATATTGTCCTCTGAATTTGGTTGTTCTTGCTCACTATAATAGGATCATACCATTCTTGATCTTACAGATTCCTTCTTGCCCACTGTGATTACCTATGTCCTGAATTTTTAGAGTGGATATCTGCTTCTGGGGTACAGATATACTGTGCTTCTTAAGCTGGGAGGTAGGTGTTTGGTTGTAAATGTGTGTGCTGTAGCCTCTGGCTGTCTAGACTGAATCCAAGGCCAGGACACTTAGTGTTTCCCCTGAGTTCCCCTGAGGCTCACAGAGTAATGTGTAGGGTAGGGGTTGTCTGGCCACTTCAGGTTTCCACCTCTGTGCCTCTGAGCTACAGCTCAGGCAAGCTCAGCAGCTAGTGGCTGCCAGGGCTGTTGCCTGAAGATTGCCTGGTGGTGCTAAGGCACACCTGGGCTTGTGCTATTGGGGCTTGCTGACTCCACCCCCCTGGGCTTTGGGATCTCCTGCTGGTCAGTTGAGGTGGATCTTGTTGGGACACCTCCAACCGTTTGCTTCAGACTCTGTACTGCTTCAGTTAAGCCCATCCTCAATGTCTCCCAAGCCTGAGGCTCTTTCCACTAATTTAGGATTTTTCTCTGGGTGGCACATTTATCTCTGGGTTTTCTGGCTCAGGAGGGGTGGATCAGAGCAGCTAGGGTTTACTCAGCCATCTTGGCTCCTGGAAAATCATGTAGGTGATTTTTAAACATCCAGGCTGTGGGGTGGTAGCCCCAGGAGTAGTTGCTGTTGCTGCTGCAGTCCCTGTGCTTTCTGTTACCCAGCTCTGACAGATCCTCTGTCCTGCAGTGAGACTGCTGAGAATAGCTCTTGGGGTGGGTGAGTCTGCTGGCCAGGGCTCCTTCTCAGTCTGCTGTAGTCTGCTCTCAGGTCTGTGCTGGTGCAGTCCCTGCATGCTCTGTGCCTCCCCTGCCCAGACATACGTGGGCACTTTCTTGCTCTGGAAATCTGCCATGCTCCATCTCCCAATGGGTTGTCATTCAGAATTCCGTTCGGATTCACTTTTTAAAGTTTAGTGCTGGAATTCATAGGAGACCTTAAGAAAGTTCCTACTTCCTCTCCACCATCTTGGCTCCACCCCTTGCTAATATTTTATTTAAAGTTTTTGCATCTATATTCAGACAACTGTATTTTTTTAAGGAAATGTGTTTTTTTTTTCAGTCACTTTTTGTACTCCCTTTTCCACACTCTTCACTCCCTTGCATACCTCACACTTCTTTTCCAACTTTTTCCTCTACCTCTCTTATTTGATTTTTAAAATCCTGTTTGGTGGGGTGGCTAGGTGGTGAAGTCAATAGAGCATAGAGCCTGAGCCTCAGATACTTGATACACTTGCTAGTCATGTGACTTTGGGCAAGTGACTTAACCCCAATTGCCTTCCAAAAAAAAAAAAGCAAAAAAGAAAATCCTGTTTGAGCTCTTCAAGGAAGGCTTTTTTTTTTTTGGGGGGGGGGGGTTTGAGACCAATTCATATTCCCCTTTGAGGTTTTGCATGGAGACATTTTAATATTGTTTGTCCTCTTCTGAGTTTGTGTTTTGATCTTCCCTGTCATCACAGTAGCTTTCTATGGTCAGGGGTCTTTTCTGATTCTTGCTCATTTAAGCCTATTTCATGTCCTTTAAAGGGGAGCTCTGCTCTTGGGGCACAAAGGACACTATTCCAGACTTCCTATGTTGGGGGCTGGGAACCTGATCACTGACCTTCTTTGCCGGGGTTTTAGATGCTGGTGGCTTTTCCCTTGTGCTGGGGTTTCCTGGCTTGTTTGCACCTGTTATACCTTGGGTTCTTGGGCTGGCAGTTTGAATTCTTCCCTAAGGCTGGAGGCCCACAGCTGACCGGCTGAGCCTGAACCACAGGGCCTCAGTTGTTGGGGTATTTTTTTTTCATTTTTGTGCATTACTAATTAATTCATGTATTTTTAGTTTTCAACATTCATTTCCACAAGATTTTGAGTTCCAAATTTTATCCCCATTTCTCCCCTATCCTTCCACCCCCAAAAGGCATACATTCTGATCATCTGTTCTGTCTGTCCTTGTTTCTATCACCACACCCCCATTATTCACTTCACCCTTACTTTCTTATAGGACAAGTATAGATTTCTATACTCCATTGCCTGTGTATTTTATTTACCAGTTGCATGTAAAACAATTTTTAGCATTTGTTTTTTAAAACTTTGAGTTCCACATTCTCTCCATTTTCCCCTTCCCACTCTTTCTCATTGAGAAGTCAGGCAATTCAATATAGGTTACACATGTGTAATTAAACAAAAAAACTTTCATAAGAGTCATGATATGAAAGACTATCTTTACCTCCATCCTATCCCATCTCCCACTTAGTCTATTTTTTCCTTTGATCCTATACCTTTTCAAAAGTTTTTACTTCTGACTCCCCCTTTCCTCAATCTTCCCTTTCTTCACCCCCTCTCCCCCCTTTATGTCCTTTTCCATCATGTTCCTGTAGGGTAAGATACCCAACTGTGTGTTGTGTTATCCCCCGCTTAAGCCAAATTTGATTAGAGTAAGGTTCACTCATTCCCTCTCACCTCCCACCTCCTTGGCTCCATGGTGAAACCTTTTTCTTGCCTGTTTTATGTGAGATAATTTACACCATTCTATCTCTCCCTTTCTCCTCCCAATATATTCCTTTCTCAACCCATAATTTTATTTTTTAGATATCATCTTTTCATATTCAACCTGTGCAATCTATCCATCTATCTATCGTTCTATCTATCTATCTATCTATCTATCTATCTATCATCTATCTGTCTATCTATCTATATTCCCTCCAGCTATCCTTATACTGAGTAAGGTCTAACGAATTACAAATATCATCTTTAGATGTAGGAATATAAACCTTCTGACCTCTGGAATATTATGTTTGAAACCTTTTGATCCCTTACTGTAGAAACTGCTAGAACTTCTGTTATTGGGATTGTTATTTCCACAATACTGGAATTGCTTCTTTCTGACTGCTTGCAATATTTTCTTCTTAACTTGGAAACTTTGGAATTTGACTACAGTATCCCTAGGGGTTTTCTTTTTGGGATCTCTTTCAAGAGGCAATCAGTGAATTCTTTCAATATCTATTTTCCCTCTTATTCTAGATATCAGGGCAGTTTTCCTTGATAATTTCTTGAAAGATATTATCTAGGCTCTTTTTTTGATCATGACTTCCAGATAGTGCAATAATTTTTTTAAATTATCTCACCTGGAAACTGCTCAGGGGGCAGAGCCAAGATGGCAGAGAGTCCTAGCCACTCTGCCCCCAGATTTCCTCCAAACTATGTAAAAGGGGACTCTGAACAATTTCTGGAGCTCCGGTACCCACAGAATGACACAGAGAAGATAACCTCCCACTGAGGACAGCCCAGCAGCCCTGCAGGAAGGATCAGCACAGTGGTCTGGGAGCCGGCAGTGCACAGAGGGCAGAGCGTGGGGAGCCGAGCACAGGTCCAGTCCACCTGAGTAGCAGTTTTAAGCCCAGGGCGGCAGGACCAGCAACCATCTGGAGGGACCCCAGAACACCAGCAGCTGTGGTGATTCCAGAATTTTCAACATAGACATGCCTAGGACAAAGTGAGAGGTTAGTGCCCTATGGACTTTGGGACCAGTATTTGGGGAATGTGTCGGCTTCCTCCCCTGGGGGCTAGAAGCCTCTGAGGAGACACGCCATTTTGTAGTTTTCAGAGGCGGGTCCAGCTCCTGGCCAATGAATTATAGGGAGATCCAGCGATCGGTCTTGGGGGATAATCGCTCTTGCTTTAACCTCCCTGGATCTGGATTGTGATCTGGGGTGGAGTTGTGGGTGGGTTTCCAGCTTGCCAGAAATGGAAGTTGCCCCCCCCCCACACACACACACACATTCAGGATGAAAATTCCCCTATCTGGTGGCAAAGCCATAGTGTGGCAACAAGCCCAAAAGTCAAGTAATTAAGAGGCAACATGCCATGGCAAAGGAAACAAATTAAACAGAAAAATGCAACCTTAGACTCCTTCTTTGGGGTCAAGGAGGGTCTAAGCATGGAGCGGGAAGAGGACTGTGTGGTCAGAAGTCCTACTCCAAAAGCCTCAGGGGAAAACATTAGTGGGTTACAGGCCATAGAGGACCTTAAGAAGGACTTTAAAAATCAAATAAGAGAAGTGGAGGAAAAATTGGGAAGAGAAATGAGAAGGATGCAGGAAAAGTATGAAATGAGGGTCAACAGCCTGACTGAGGAAAACAACACCTTAAAAAATAGCCTAACTCAAATGGCAAAGGAGGCCCAAAAGGGCAATGAGGAGAAGAATGCCTTAAAAAGTCGAATTTGCCAGATGGAAAAAAAAATCTCAAAAGCTCACTGAAGAGATTCATTCCTTCAGAGTTAGACTGGAGCAAATGGAAGCTAAAGACTTTAAGAGAAATCAAGATGTTGTTAAGCAGATCCAAACAAATGAAAAAGTAGAAGGCAATGTGAAATACCTCATGGGAAAAACCACTGACCTGCAAAATAGATCCAAGAGAGACAATTTAAAAATTATTGGACTACCTGAAAGCCATGATCAAAGAAAGAACCTAGAAATCAACCTTCAAGAAATTCTCAAGGAAAATTGCCCTGATGTTTTAGATCCAGAAGGTAAAATAGAGGTTGAAAGAATCCATTGATAACCTCCTGAAAAAGATCCCCAAAAGAAAACTCCCAAGAATATTATAGCCAGGTTCCAGAATCCCCAGATCAGGGAGAAAATACTACAAACAGCCAGGAAGAAACAATTTCAATATTGTAGAAACACAATCAGAATAGCCCAGGACCTGGCAGCTTCTACACTGAGGGATATAAGGGCATGGAATATGATATTGCAGAGGGCAAAAGAGCTGGGAATGAACCCAAGGGTCACCTACCCAGCAAAACTGAGTATTTTGTTTGAGGGGAAAATATGGTCATTCAGTGGAATAGAGGACTTTCAAGCACTCTTGAGGAAAAAAACAGAATTTAATAGAAAATTTGACATCCAGACACAAGAAGCAGGAGATGCCTGAGAAGGTAATCAGGGAAAAGAAATCAAAAGGAACTCATCAAAGTTGAACTATTTACATTCCTATATGGAAAAACAATAACTGTGACTGAGGAAATCTTTTTCACTATGAAAATAATGGAAGAAGGGTGTATGGTCATGTGAATACATATGTGAATGTGTGTATATATGTTTACAGTTATACATAGATAGAGGGCATAGGTTGAATTTGTTGGGAAGGGAGGATACTCAAGGGGTGAAGTTGTGAGGTGAGAGAGGAAAGTAGCAGGAGGAGATGGGGAGAGACAGGGTGGGGCAAACTATCTCATGTACAGGAAGCAGGGGGAAGTGGTTGCAGGGGAGGGGAAAATAGGAAGGCAAAAAGACAAAACCACATTCTCATTGAATTTGGTTCAGGTAGAGAATGACATACATACTAGGTGGGACATCTCAACCTACAGCAGAATGGGGGGAAGGGGGAGGAGAGGAGGGATGATGGATGGGAGGGCATCCTTGGGGGATGGGAGGTTGGATGTACCCACTATGGAAGAGGGACAGGATCAAGTGGGGAATGGACCAGGTGGGGGATGGGATGAGGGGGTGGGAATTATAAGTAGCCTTGTACAATATATCTACTATGATAATGTTTTGCATAGCTATGCATATACAACATATACTGAATTATTTATCTCCCAAGGGGGAATGGGTGACAAGGGAGGAAGGAAATGGATCTGAAATTCAAGGTCTTAAGATTAAATATTTCAAATGTATATAATACTATTATTAATACTCTTTTGCTTGTAATTGGGAGATAAGATGTGCAAGCATTAGGACACAAAGATTCACTTTCCTCTCATGGAGAGGTTGAAGGGGGTGTGGGAGAGGATAGGGGAGAGAGCATGTTGGAGGAAATGATGCTTGCGGGACTGATGTTCTGTGAAGGTGGGTAGATGAAAAACAGGGGGGGAAATGATTGTAACTCAAAATCTGGCAGAAATGAATATTTTAAAACAGAAGTTAATAAAGCATTTGTTTAAAATAAAAATTATCTCACCTGGATCTATTTTATAGGTCAGTGGTTTTTGCACTATTTCAAATTGTCTCTTATTTTTTGTTCTTTTGGTTCTGTTTTACAATTTCTTGATTTCTCATAAAATCCTGCTCCATTCCAATATTGAAGGAATTATTTCCTTCAGTGCACTTTTGGGCCTCCTTTTCCATTTGGCCAACACCGTCCTTTAAGGCATTCTTCTCCTTTTTTGGACTTTTTGGACTTCTTTTGCCATTTGCAATAATAATTTTTAAGGTGTTATTTTCTTCAGTATTTTTTGAGTCTCCTTAAGCAAGCTGTTGATTTTTTTTTGAGGTTTTTGTTTGTTTGTTTGTTTGTTTTTCTTTCTGGATGGCAATTGGAGTTAAGTGACTTGCCCAATATCACCTGACTAGGTTTTGTGTAAAGTGTCTGAGGCTGGATTTGAACTGACTCCTGACTCCAGGGCAGGTCTCTATTCACTGAGCCAACTAGCTGCCCCCTTTTGATTTGTTTTTCATAATTTTTCTTGCATCACTCTCATTTATCTTCCCAATTTTAACTCTACTTCTCTTACTTGATTTTCAAACTCCTTTTTGAGCTCTTCCATTTCCTTTGACCAATTCATATTTTTCTTTGAGGGTTTCAATGGAGGAGCTTTGACTTTGTTGTATTCCTCTGGTTCTATGTCTTAATCCTCTTTGTCACCAAAGTAAGATTCTATATACTGGGGCGGCTAGGTGGCGCAGTGAATAGAGCGCCGGCCCTGGAATCAGAAGGACCTGAGTTCGGAGCCAGCCTCCCACACTTAATCCAAAAACCTAGCCGTGTAACCTTGGGCAAGTTACTTAACCCCAATTGCCCTAAAGGGGCGGCTAGGTGGCGCAGTGAGTAAGAGTGTCGGCCTCGGAGTTGGGATGACCCGAGATCAGATCCGGCCTCAGAAAATGAGCACCCACGCATAAATAATAATGACTAGCCGTGTAACCTTGAGCAAGTTACTTAACCCCAATTGCTTTAAAAAAAAAAAAGATTCTATATACTGTTTTTTAAGTTGTTTGCTCAATTTCTCAGCCAAATACTTTACTTTCAAACTCTTTGTAAAGGTTGGACTCTGCTTCCAGTACAGGTCAGGGTGGGAGGTGTACTGTCCTAGGCTTTAGGAGTTTTGTATAGCTGTTTTCAGAGATACTTCTTAGGACCTGTAAATTTTCATTTCTTATAATGTGTTATGTACAAAGGAGAAATGTTTACTCCACTCCTTGCCTATGCTGTCATCTGTGAGTGACCCCAAGCACTCTTTTCTGCCTTGGACCTGTGAAGAGGATTCTCTGTCCACTGTTGCCGTGAACTCCACCACACCAGCTCTCTTCCTCACCAAAGGACTGCCATCCAGGGCTGTGACCCAGATCCAAGTAAGGCAAAGCAAGGGAATCCTGTCTCAGAGGAACATTATAAAAAGAAATACTTTTGGACAAAGCATATCTCACTTTACTGAGCAATAGTGAAAACTCATAACAGGTAAATTTTGTAAGTAAATACAAGTAGTTTATAGTTAAGCCTATGAAATGGTTAATATCTAAAGAATGGAATCAAAATGTCTTCTTTGGGCAATAAATCTATCAATGTAACTAGCAAAATTTGCATACAGATGTATCAAACACATGACTGAATCATGTTTATTTGTTTGTAAAACCAGAGGGGCATATGAAGGCAATTCAGGACCAGGCCACTGCCACCCACAACTACGGATTTTCTTTAAGGAGCCCAGATGTAGTAATGAAGATCAATTTTTCAAACAAATGGAAGAATATGTAGCACCTAAGTCTCTACAAATTGACTGTCTTCTAGGTATGTATCAGTAAATGAACTAGAGGCTAGAAATATACATTTAAAACTTTCAAAGTTTGAAAGATGAAAAACCTATATACTCTAGAGACGTACATCAAAATACCCTGGAGAATTAAAATAATAAGCCATCTTGGACCTAGATCATTACTCCATGCCAAACTGTGTTCACAATACCCCAGACATAATATTGGTACCATAAAAATCAAGTTTCTTTCCTAATAGATGTCATCATTTCAAAATCTAAAAATCTCTAAGCTAAATTCAATGGAGAACTTTCAAATATAGAGAACAACAGGGAAGATAAAAATTACATGGGAAGGGGTTCTAGTGTCTATTTTCCCTGTGTCTTGTATAGCGAGGATTATTTTAGTGAGCCTACATAAGTTACACTTATGTCCTAATATCTTAATTAAGTTACACATAGTAATACTTTTTATCTATCTATGCAATATTCTTTAGAATATTAAACACACAGGAAAAGAAAAATAATATCTTATCCCTTGCTCTTGCTATTCTGAATATCCTTGAAAAAAATAAAAATTATATCAGCTAGAATGCTGGAATTGGAGATGGGAAGATCTGAGTTCAAGTCCTACTTTAGACACTTACTAGCTTACTATGTGATGTTCTCATTGTGAACCCATATAAGTTACTTAGACTATCTCAATCTCTGTCTCCTCTATCAAATGGGAAAAAACAATAGCACCCATCTCACCGGTTTGTTGGGAGGAATAGCAAAAGATATGTAAAGTTCTTTGCAAACCTTACACCACTATGTAAATGAATTATCCTCTTTTTCCTCCTCATTAGTATTGGAACAAAGAAAATACTACCAAGATTAGTATAAATAAGATAAATTTTGGCTATCACTCTACAAGCATCTGGTATTATTAAGAAGTTGTGAAATTATTTCAGAAGGGACTTAAACAATGTGTTTTGAATGCCCTTGTTTCACATACAGATACATACTCTAAAAGTTTTCATTATGTTATAGTGGCTAATAAGTCATTCATTGCATATGCAAAGCATAATCTTTTCCCTTGAAGTGAATCAGCATTGTTATTATTGGGTTTTTTATATAGAATACATATGCCTTTTATATAAAAGTAAACTGAAAAGCATTTTTAAATTTGAAATGCTAAAAACAAAGAAAAATTGTTTTGACATTAGAATGGATTCCTTTATTTTTAAATGTAAGAATGTTTCTTCCATTTCCTTGCTAGGCTTTGAGATTGTCTGTTTTTCTATAGCATCTAATTCTGAGCACTCTGCTGCTATCTGTTTGAATATATCAACCTCGGAGTGAGCAGTGTCTCATCTTTGACTACTAAGTCTATTAATAATCATGCTTCTAAAACCAGCACTTTAAAGATTTTTGTTGTTATTTCTTCTGTCTGGTTCCTCACTTTCAATGAATAGAATGCAAATTTACTCTTTCTTAATACAAAGTTAGAGAAGGTACAGTGACTTAAAAAAAAAAAAAGGTCTCACTTATTAATAGGTTTCTTTTCTCTGAATTAGCCTGATCCTCAGAAAATAGATACACAGTCCAATAGACTCAAAGTCTTTCAGGTCCAGTAGTACTTTTAGAACATTGTCTCCAATAGAATATTCGGGAGGTTAGGACCATCATCCTTATCACAATGAGACATTGGAGTAGTACTTTAATGGAAGTATATTATTATATGATTATACAGATGATAAAATATATACATATATATGTATAACTTTATTTGTACATTAAAGTATAAAATTTAGATAACACTAGCTGAAAATGATTTGCTTTTTTTATAAAAAATAATGCCTCACAGAGAAAGAGAAGTTATTGCTATATTTTTCCATTTTACAAATTAAGGAAACTGAGGGACAGAGAAATAACTTGCTTCAGTCAGAGTTTCATAAAAATATAGATCAGAACTGAGTCTTGAACACAGGCCTTTGGATGCCAAATGCAGGTTTCTTCTCAGTTTAGAACAATGCTACAGTGGTATGGAGGAAAGGATGTTAAATTTGAAGTGAAAAGATTTGAAGTCAAATCTTAGGCCACTAACTATCTGATGTAAGGCTAGTAATTTAACCTCTCTGGACATTCAATTTCTTTTCTCATATGATGAGGGAGTTGGAAAAGATATATTGAAAGCCTTTTTTAACCACTAAATCCACTATCCTCTTTATTCTCTCCTTCCACCCTGTCTTCTGCTATGCCTCACCACGAGAAATATTGATTCATGAAAGAGGATGTGTAATATGTTATGAATCACTCTGGAACTTGCTCCATGAAGTCTTTTCTTGCCTGAAGTTCCTTCCCAATTGTCATGATTCCTTTCTGTTCCCATTCTTCCCTTCCCCCCAATCCAAGCACATACTCTAGAGATATAGAGTCACTTATACTAAAAAAATGTAGTTTAATTCATAAGACATTGATTCAGTTGTCCCTTTTTCCCTTGTAATTTGTGATGATCCTTTTACATTTTTAATCACTAAAATTATATTTGTCCCTTGAAGAACCCCTACTGATAGTCTTTTTGTGGTTAATGAGGACAGTGGAAGGAGGGCTGGTAAGAAATATTTATGTTTAAAATCTTGCCTCAAGACACTTTTGGGCAAGTAAATTTCAGTATCCTCATTCTTAAGATCTGGAAAATGATAGCACCTCCCGAATAGGGTTGGTGTGAGGCTCAAAATGAGATAATTGTATGCAAAGTATTTCAGAAACCTTAAAATGATATATTGTATCCCCAAAATCTTATTATCATTGACATTGACTTTTAGTTTTTATTTCATTTTTTTCTTATTCTTCATCAAATTCTTTTTCTTCAGCAATAGCTTAGAAACATGAGCAAATTGATTCAATTGTTTAGCTCTCCCCCCTTTCCATATATGTGTATACACATATATTTACTTTCTGTATATTTCTGTTTTCTTTTTTATGTTTGTTTCTCAATTTCTGTAAATAAATTTATGTGTTCATTTCTAATTTTTAGTATTGTATTAGTATTGATTTTTTAATAATACCTTAAATGCCGTATATATACATATATATGTATATATACATATATACATATATATGTATATTCTTCATTTCCATTGGTGATTAGGTTAAGATTTGCTGGACATGTTATTTGAGAAACACACTTTAAATTCCTTTTCTTTGGGGAAGTTACAATGGAAAGAATACTGAGCTTTCCTTGTGAACTTGGAGTAATGAGACATGATTTTGAAATCATATCTATTACTTGCTCCCTTTATGACCTCAATAAATTCACTTTTTCTTTCTGGGCTTCAGAGAGGGTAGTAACAGATGATCTCAGATATAGATCTATGGCCATTCAAAGACTTCTTTATTCCAATCTCTTACCTTATTTTTTTTGTCTTAATTTAACTTCTATATTTTCAATTAACAACAACAACAAAAAACAATCGCTCTCATCCTTATTATTTGAAAACTAATAACAAAAACAAAACATCGTTTTCATTAGCCATATTAAAAAGCAGGCTTCATTCTACACCCTGAGTTTATCACCTCTATGTCAGGAGTTGGTTATTGTGCTTCTATCATCAATCCTCTGGAGTCTATTTTGCTTATTACAGTTCTTGAATCTTTCAGTGCTGTTTGTTTTTATGATGTGGTTTAACATAAATTGTTCTTGTTTTGCTCATTTCATTCATAATTAGTTCATACAACTTCTCTGTGCCCTAATGCCTGCTCCTCTTATCTCCCAATTACAAGCAAAAGAGTATTAATGATAGTATATACATGAAACATTTAATTTTAAGACCTCGATTTTCAGTTCCATTCCCTTCCTCCCTTGTCACCCATTCCCTCTGAGAAGATAAGTAATTTAGTATATGTTGTACATGTCTACTAGTTATGCAAAACATTACCATAGTAGATATATTGTACAAGGCTGCTTATAATTCTTTCCCACCCATCCCACCCCCACCTGGTCCATTCCCTACTTGATCCTGTCCCTCTTCTATAGTGGGTACTTCCAACCTCCCCTCCCCTCAAGAATGCCCTCCCATCCATCATCCCCCCTCTCATAACCCTTCCCCCTATTCTGCTGCAGGTTGAGATATCCCATTTAGTATGTATGTCATTCTCTCCCTGAACCAAATTCAATGAGAATGTGGTTTGGCCTTTTTGCCTTCCTATTCTTCCCCTGCCTTGCAGCCACTTCCCCTTGCTTGTTCTGCATGAGATAGTTTACCCTACCCTGTCTCTCCCCATCTCCTCTTGCGACTTTCCTCTCTCATCCCATACTTTCACCCCTTGAGTATCCTCCCTTCCCAACAAATTCAAACTATGCCCTCTATCCATGTATAACTGTAAACATATACACACACATTCACATATGTGTTCATATGACCATACACCTTTCTTCCATTATTTTCATAATGAGAAAGGTTTCATCAGTCACAGTTATTGTTTTTCCATGGAGGAATGTAAATAGGTCAACTTTGATAAGTTCTTTTTGATTTCTTTTCCTTGATTACCTTCTCAAGCATCTCTTGCTTCTTGTGTCTGAATGTCAAATTTTCTATTCAACTCTGCTTTTTTCCCTCAAGAATGCTTGAAAGTCCTCTATTCCACTGAATGACCATATTTTCCCCTGAAACAAAATACTCAGTTTTGCTGGGTGGGTGACCCTTGGCTTCAATCCCTGCTCTTTTGCCCTCTGGAATATCATATTCCATGCCCTTCTATCCCTCAGTGTAGAAACTGCCAGGTCCTCTGCTATTCTGATTGTGTTTCCACAGTATTAGAATTGTTTCTTCCTGGCTGCTTGTAGTATTTTCTCCTTGATCTGGGGATTCTGGAACCTGGCTATAATATTCTTGGGAGTTTTCTTTTTGGGATCTTTTTCAAGAGGTGATTGGTGGATTCTTTCAACCTCTATTTTGCCTTCTGGATCTAAAACATCAGGACAAGTTTCTTTGAGAATTTCTTGAAAGGTGATTTCTAGGTTCTTTCTTTGATCATGGCTTTCTGGTAGTCCAATAATTTTTAAATTGTCTCTCCTGGAACTATTTTCCAGGTCAGTGTTTTTTCCCATGAGATATTTCACATTGTCTTCTATTCTTTCATTTGTTTGGATCTGCTTAACAGCATCTTGATTTCTCTTAAAGTCATTAGCTTCTATTTGCTCCAGTCTAACTCTGAAGGAGTGAATCTCCTCAGTGAACTTTTGAGATTCTTTTTCCATCTGGCAAATTCAGCTTTTTAAGGCATTCTTCTCCTCATTGCCCTTTTGGGCCTCCTTTGCCATTTGAATTAGGCTATTTTTTAAGGTGTTGTTTTCCTCAGTCAGCCTGTTGACCCTCATTTCATACTTTTCCTGCATCCTTCTCATTTCTCTTCCCAATTTTTCCTCCACTTCTCTTATTTGATTTTTAAAGTCCTTCTTAAGGTCCTCTATGGCCTGCAACCTGCTCATATTTTCCTTTGGGGCTTTTGGAGAAGGATTTCTGACCCCACAGTCCTCCTCCTGTTCTATGCTTCGATCCTCTTTGTCCCCAATATAGGAGTCTAATGTTGCATTTTTCTGTTTAATTTGTTTCCTTTGCCTTGGCATGTTGCCACTTTATTACTTGACTTTTGGGCTTGTTGCCACAGTACGACTCTGCCACCAGACAGGAGAGCTTCCTTCCCGAATGTGTGGGGGGACAACTTCCATTTCTGGCAAGCTGAATATCCACCCCACGACCTCCAACCCAGATCACAATCCAGATCCAGGGAGGTTAAAGCAAGAACGATTACCGCCCCCCCCAGAACTGATTGCTGGATCTCACTACAGTTCGTAGGCCAGGAGCTGGAGCTGCCACTGAAAACTGCAAAATGGCGTGTCTCCTCAGTGGCTTCCATCCCCCAGGGGTGGAAGCTGACGCATTCCCCAAATAGTGGTCCCAAAGTCCATAGGGCACTAACCTCTCACTTTGTCCTAGGCATATCTGTGTTGATAATTCTGGAATCTCCACAGCTGTTGGGGTTCTGGGGTCCCTCCAGATAGCTGCTAGTCCGGCCACCCTGGGGCTAAAACTGAGGCTCAGGTGGACCTGGGGTCGTCTTTCTGCGTGCTGCGCTGCCGGCTCACCGAATGCTGTGCTTGTCCTTCCTGCAGGGCTGCTGGGCTGTCCTCAGTGGGAGGTTAGCTTCTGTGTGTTGTTCTGTTCTTCTTCCAGAAGTTGTTCAGAGTCCCCTTTTACATAATTTGGATGTGATCTGGGGGGAGAGTGCCTTGGACGTGCTGTTTCTACTCTGCCATCTTCTTTGATGAGGTTTAAACTGAATCATTGCCATATAACAAATGAAGAGCCTGGGCAGAGACTATCAAAACTGAACCCTAAAACACAGGCTAATGAGATTGCTTGAATTTTCTGCTATTTGCATGTAGTATAACAGTGAGGGGTGAGAGGGTGCATGGTAGCCTTAATTATTTCAGTTTCTAGAGTTATTACATAAGACTTTTACTTTGTATAGTGTTTCCATCGTTTAATCTTGTTGATTCCAGGTAAGCACTGAAGATTTGCTTTTTTTTCTGTTCCTTGGTTGGGAGAGGGGGAAAGGAACAAGCTTCTATTAAGAATTTACTATGTGGGGGGCAGGGTCAAGAAATAGGACCTTTGCAGGGCTCTAGCTTCCACCTCCCCCAATTCATGTAAATGGGACTCTGGACAAACTTTGGAGCTACAGAACCCACAAAATGACACAAATAAGCTAACCTCCTGCTGAGGAAAGCCTGGCAGGCTTGCAGAAAATGGCCAGGACGGCGCACTGTGGGAGCCAACCCTAGCCCCAATAGAGCCAGAGGTTTCAGCCCCAGGGCAGGCCTGACCAAACCATCTGGAGAGACTTCAGATCACCAGTAGCTATGGTGGTTTCCAGAATTATCAACACATAGATGCTAAGAACAAAGTGAGAGGTCAGTGCAGTGTGGATTTTGGGAACCAGTAGTTGTGAGTGGGGTCAGCCTTTACACCTGGGGTGAGAAGTGGCTGATGTGCAGTGGCTGTTCAGCTGGCATCATGTGGCTGCTTCATCTCTTGGCTTACAGAGTGTAGGGGGAACAAGTGACTAGTCTGAGAGGTAATTGCTCTTGTTTTAACCTGCTTGCATATGGATCGCTGTCTCTGTTGGAGTTCCTGGGGTGTGTGACCAGCTTGCTACAACATGTGGAGGCTTCAGAGAGGTTACCCAATTAACACCTTAAGCAGCTGAAAAAAAAAGCATTTGAGATAAAGCTTCCCTGACTGGTAGCAGAGTCCTACTGTGGCAAAAAGCCCAGGATCAAGTCATTTAGTGATGACATGAGCAGGCAAAGGAAACAAAATAAACAGGAAAATTGCCCTGATGCTTTAGAATCAGAGGGCAGAATAGAGGTTGAAAGAATCCATAGATCACCTCCTAAAAAAAGACCCCAAAAAGAAAATCCTAGGAATATTATAGCCACGTTCTGGAATTCCCAGATCAAGGAGAGAATATTACAAGAATCCAGGAAGAAACAATTTGAATATTGTGGAAACACAATCAGGATAACACAGGATCTGGCAGCTTCTACACCGAGTGATCAAAGGACTTGGAATATGATATTGTGGAAGTCATAGGAGCTAGCATTAAAACCAAGAATCACCTACCCAGCAAAACTGAGTATCATGTTTCAGGGGAAAATGTGCTCATTCTGTGGAATAGAGGACTGAATGATGAAAAAACCAAAGTTAAATAGAAAATTTGACATTCAGATGCAAGAAGCAAGAGAAGCATGAGAAGGTAAATAGGGAAAAGAAATCATAAGAAACTTATCAAAGTTGAACTATTTACATTCCTACATGGAAAAATGATAATTGTAACTAATGAAACTTTTTTCAGTATGAAAATAGTTGAAGGGTATAGTAACATGCATATATGTGTGTGTGTATGTATGTTTTGCGTGTGTGTGTGTCTATATCAGAGGATGTATGGGAGTATGAATGCATATGTCAATGTGTGCATGTATGTTTACTGGTATACATAGATAGAGGGGACAGTACCAATTAAATAGGAAGGGATGATACTTAAAAGGTGAAATTAAGAGGTGAGAAAGGAATATAATGAGAGGAGATGTGGAGAGACAGAATGGGGTAAACTATCTTATATAGAAGAGGCAAGGGAAAATGGTTACAATGTAGGGGAAGAACAGGAAGGCAAAAGGGAAAGGGTCAACCTTATTCTCATTGAATTTGGCTCAGGGAGGGAATGAGATACTGACTAAATGGGGTATCTCAACCTACAGGAGAGTAGGGGGGAAGGGGATGAGGGGGGGTAAGATGGAAGGAGGTCAAGCTGGGGTGGAGGGAAGTTAGAAGCACCCACTTTTGAAAAGGGACAGGATCAAAGTAAAGAATAGTACAAGTGGGAGGTGGGATAGGAGGGAGGTAAATATTGTCAGTCCTTTTTCTTAAAGCAATGTGGGGTTAACTAACTTGTTCAAGGTTACACGACTAGTTATTTATGTGTGGGTCCTAATTACTGAGGCTGGAGCCAATCCCAGGTCATGCAGATTCTGGGGCCAAAGCTTTTACTCACTGCATCACCTAAGCCGCCCCAATAGTCAGTCTTCTACAATATATCTGCTATTGTAATATTTTGCATAGCTACACATGTACAACCCTATACTGAATTATCTTCCCAATAAGGCTGGGTGACAAGGGAGGAAGGGAATGAATCTGGGCTTCAAAGTTTTAAAATCAAATGTTTATATGTGTATATATATGTATGTATATATATATATACACACATATATGTATGTATATATGTATGTATATATATATTTATGTATGTGTAATATTATATATATGTATATATAGTATTATTAATACCATTTTACATATAATTTGGAAATAGGATATACAGGTACTGTGGCATAGAGATCCACCATGCCCTACTGGAAAATTCGAAGCGGGTGTGGGGGAAGATATGGGAGAGAGCAGACTGGAGTAGGCAATATGCTGCAGGACTGCTATTTGTGGGGGTGAGCAGGGGGAAAATGGGGAGAAAATTTATTACTCAAAATCTGGCAGAAATGAATGATGTAAACCAGAAGTTAATAAATCATTTGGTGGGGAAAAAAAAGAATTTACTGTGTGCCAGGCACTGCTCTCAGCACTTTACAAAAATCTCCTTTGATTTTCACAAAACCCTTGGAGGTAGGTATTATACCCTCACAATTGAGGAAACTGAGGTAGACAGAGGTTAAATGAATAGCCCAGGATCTCAAAACTAGTAGATGTTTGACATGGGACTTCATTTCAAGTCTTTCTGATTTTAAAGCAAGCATTCTATTCATTGTACTTCCTAACTGCCTTTCTACTGCTTCTTTCTGTCAAAGAAATTAAAATAAACAAAAAAAAAAATCTACTCTTCCAATTTGTTGGTGATCTACAATAAAAATGCTTCTCTTCAAATTCGATATATGCTATATAGGGTGTCCAAAAATTCTTAGTAGTGTTTTAAGCTATTTATACAATTAAAACTTATAACATCATTAAGACTTTTGGAACTTCTTATATATTATTTAGGCACAATAGAATATATGCTTGAGCTTTTTACAATTATTGAACTATATGGGCGCACATGCATATGGACATATGTATATTACATATGTGTGAATACAAAAGGAAGAAGCATAATATATGTGTATATATGCATATTGTATGTACTTGTAACATATAACATGCACACTTACATTTTTTTCTTTCTGCCACTTGGATTTGACCTCTGCTTTTCAATGGACATTTCTCCCACTGAAGCAGATACCAACTCTGGTATGACTTAATAGATTGTCTTTGAGCATCTGTGGCTGCAAAAATGCAGCAGTATATAGTCAGGTTCTTGATGAGCCTCTATGAACCTAGCTGAGTTAGTGCCTTAATGCCAGGCCTACAATCTGTTGCTGAATGAATATGTGAAGCCTTTGTAGGTTGAGAGCATCAGCCAGAGTATGGTCTTTGCTGTAACCACCTTAGGAGCCCAGGGTCACCTTTTCTACTCCATAACAAGACATTAGAGGAAGACATTTGTGGATTTTTTAAAATCTATAGCACAATACAACTCTAATGGAGAGGCAGCATGGTAGCATGCAGAGTCAGAAAAGTTCAGGTTTAAGCCCTAGATCTCCCTAACATGTACTAGATGGGGTTAACTTGGGCCAATTAATTATCTTCTTATTGCTCCAAGGAACACTTTAAGACTATGATTTACTGATGAATTGACCATCTACATATGTAGATGGCATTTTCATAACAGTTTCCTATGCCAATGAAATAACCGAGGTCTGGGCCAGCACAAGAATGACAATCTCAGCAAGTAATAGTCTCTGGCCCCAAGCAGGCTAAGAATACAATTAATGGGTTACTGCTTTGGGAAATTTAGTGTCTTCTGTCTAAAGGAGACCAGAACTAGAGCATAGTGGCATTGTGTGTAGTGGAAACCAAGTGTGAATTAAAATCAAGAGAAACCTAGCTTCAAATTCCCCCTATGACATTGTGATACTATAAGAAAAGAACTTAATCCTCTCACTTTCCTCCCCCACCTTTTTTGTCTACCTTTCCTTCTCTGTAAAATGGGGAAGCTTGTATATGTAGGAGTGACTTCACAAGGCTGTTGTGAGGTTCACTTACAATAATGTAAATACATAATGCTTTATAAGCTTTAAATAGAAACTATTATTATATCAAACTGTTCTTGATTCCATGTATTAAGAGCATCTTTAGAGGAAGACAAATTGGAAGGTGAAAGAAAAAGAAAGCATGCCATATGAGGACCAGGAGAAGACACTGAGGACCTTTAAGCTAGAAAAAAGATGATTAGCGAAGACAGAATAATTTTCTACACAAATTGAAATAGGTAGGTGAATACATCAACAACCTGTAATTTCATCTATGTGGAAACTCCCTCTACCTGTACAGCTCGCTGCTCATAATTAACAGCATTTGAAAGTTGCCTTTGGTTCAGTGAGGTTAAGAGATAGTTCTACCTGAGCATATAGCTAATGAGAGACAGAGGCAAGATGTGAAGCCACATCTTCTATACTCCAGGGCCATCCACAATACCATGCTGCCACTAACCTGAAAGCATATCTTGTAAAAGATGGATTATATTTTTTCTACTTGACCCCAGAGGGCAGAACTCATCCAAATGACTTGGATTTATAAGCAACAAGCAAGCAAGCAAATTTCAATTCATTAGTCAAACTCCCTGATTTCCCAGTCACTGGAGGTCTTTAAGGAGAAGCTGGGAAATTACAAATCATATATTCATTCTGTAGAAAGAAAGGAGGCCCACTGACTTGTCCAAGATTGCATGTGTTGTAAGAGGCAGAACCAAGATTCAAACTCAGACGCGTGTGATTATAGATCCACTGTTCTTTTCACTCTACCTTATCATAGAGAGAGCCATCAGGACCTGAACCATGTAAATAACAATTGTTTCTATTTTATGCAGAAATCCTGAATGTCTTCCCCTCCCAGACTGATTTTTTTTAATTTTTGACTTAGTAAAAGAGGCCATTCTTTGCCTCATCTCTTACTTAGCCTTAATCATTGATTTGGTTTTGCCTCAGTCAAAATGAGATCTGTTAAAGATCTTAACTTAAAAAGCCCAATGTTTCCCTCCACATCCAGGCCATCTTCAGTCATCCTGTTCTATATCTTATCACTGGACTCTGATGGCCCCAGAGGAGACAATGAGGCTGGTGACTTTGCACAATCCTCCATAACTTAAATCCAATTCACTTGCAAGTCATGGAATCACCTTCTTGATGTCTTGGAGTCAGGAACACCTGAGTTCAAATATGGCCTCAGATATTTACTAGCTGTGTTATTCTGGGAAAGTCATTTAACCTTATTTGCCTCAGTTTCCTCGTCTGTAAAATGAGCTGGAGAAGGAAATGGCAAACCACCATAATATTTCTTTGTCTTTCTTTCTCTCTCTCTCTCTCTCTCTCTCTCTCTCTCTCTCTCTCTCTCTCTCTTTCTTTCTTTTGTAAGACAATCAGCATTAAGTGACTTGCCGAGGGTCAGGCAGGTAGTATCAAGTGTCTAATGATGAATTTGAACTCAAATCCTTCTGACCCCAGGACCAGTTTTCTATCAACTGCACCACCTAACTGCCCCCACTATAGTATTTCCGCCAAAGAATAAAAAAATAAATAAAAATCAGGTCATGAAGCATCACACGTGACTGAAACAACTAAACAATAACAAACAATTGACCTTTGAAGCAACTTCTAGTAATGAGATTTGGGAGTATAATATGTGTGTATATACACACATATACATACATGTTTATGTGGGTATGCACATATGTATGTGTGTATATATGTATTCATGTAAAATAGGTCTTTCTCAGACTGTACTTGTGCATTTTTTGCTAACTCATGTGTAGGACTTGACATTTGTTTCTAATTGAATTCATTCAGTTTTATTCAATTTAGGTATAAATTGAATGTATAGGCAGATAATGTTAATACCTGGGCGGGGTGGGGGGGGGGGCAGAGAAGCATCAACTTTGAGAAGGGAAGTGCTGCAGCCATAAGACTCCACACTGTTAAATCTTTAGTGTGAACATTTATACCTTGGAAATCAGTAAATGCTACAAATCAGTGCTTGACTTATTACCATTTTGTTGATTTTCTAATCTTAAGAAAATGATGAAAAAGCTGTTAATAATGTAGATTAAATTTTATCCTGTGTACATTTTAAAAAAGATGGTTGTTAAACACTTACCAACATGCTACTGATTTGAAGTAAAAGGAATTTCATTTAAACTTGGCTCTGTTTCTTACTGCTTGTGTGACCTTGGACAAATCATTAACTCTTGTGTACTGCAGTTTACTCATCTATTAAATGGCTTCTGCATTGTATTAAATGATCACCAACACCTGCAAATTAAAATCTTTTATCCTGATCTTTCCAATTCCATGACTCAATTAAATAAGCATTGACAAAGTGCCTACTGTGAGGAGTGTTATATAAAGCACTGGAAGAAATACAAAGTTTAGATAAAAATATGACCCCCATCACCCTCTTTAGGGGACAGGACACATATAGATAATGCACAACATTATTGGAGAAGTGTATTGCATGGTTCTATTTAAGGACAGAACAATAAGGTGGACATGCCAAAAGTCTCTCGTGGTTTTCATTTTCCATGAATGTTTTACTTGCTACATTTAAAATAACTCAGTGTGAAAGTAGGGAAACGCTGCTAAATGGGGTTTAAGTGTTCCTAACATCTTCAGGTAAGGGCAGTTCTAAAAAACAAAACATGCAAACAACAAAACAAACAACATAATTACTTCTGAAGAAGTTGTATTTACCTCTTTTATTTCTAAGGTTAAAGGTATTCAATATGTTACCTACAAAATGCCTGACATCTGGATCTGACTCAATGTATTTTTCAGTTTTCTTTCAAATGTTTACTATCATAAATGTATCTGGCATCTCAGAACGATCCCAGTCCTTGGGAACTGAAAGTGACCAGTGTATTTATCTCTGCCTCATCTTTCTGATGGGTGCTTTGGGAATACTGAAGCCCCAAAATGTCAAGTAAGTTTCCTGTGGTCTCAGCCAACAAAAGTGATAAAACCAAGATACTATCTTTGCTCTTTCACTGCTAGGAGAGTAGGACTTCTGTTTCTAATAATATCTCATGACAATCATGTCAGCCAAGTTCTTCCACATGATAATCTGATTGTAACTTCACAAAAAAAAAACGTGTCAGTAAAGCAAGTATTATTACCTCCATTTCACAGATATTGAAACTAAGGTTTAGAAGGCAAGAAACTTGGAGTTAAGGGAGAAATGGTAGAAAGAGAAAAGGATTGGCCTTTAGAGGATCTGGTTCTAATTCTGGCTGTGCTACCTTCAGCCAGTTATATGACCTCTTAAGTTGTACTCCTCAGAACACTGAATTAGATGATCTCCAAGATTCTATCAGCTCTAATAGTTTAGGAAATCTGACTTAATCAGGGTCACATCAATACTTAAAGGTGTGACCAAGATTCCATAGAATTTAGGCAATATCCCTACCAGTCCAGGACTTTTATTTTTTCACTGCACTGTTGCAATTGGATTCAACCCAATGTGCAGCATAGAAGTGATCTTTGACTACTGTGTTATGCATGGATAAGGGATCAGAGTCAACAATTTCCCAGTGCTTATAATGAAAGGGAGGAGGGAATGTGCTTTTCTATCTAAGAAATACTATTGGGTCCTAATAGTTCAGGTTTTCAAAGCAATTCCAATCCTGTCAAGTAATAAGTTTCCAAAGTGGGGGGGGGGAGAGGAAAATCGAACATCTCAGTTCAAAGCAAAGTGAATTTGAAAAGAAGTTGCAAAACATAAACTTCAGGAAACAACTCAAACATCAGATTCCCATAACAAGGAGAAACGAAATGTTGGGATCAATGAATAAATAAATTAGAAACATATGGAGAGATTTTCCCTGATAGTCATATGGTTTGTTTTTGTTTTTGTTTTTGTTTTTAACTAGTGAGAGATGTTTTTGATCAAATGAATTTAATATTTCTGTCCAAAGGACACTAGGTTAAAAGATATAAGAAATACAAAATTCCTTCCATTTTTCTTTCCTTCCTCCCTCCTTCCTCCCTCCCTTCCTTCTTTCCTTCCTTCCTTCCTTCCTTCCTTCCTTCCTTCCTTCCTTCTTTCCTTCCTTCCTCCCTCTCTTCCTTCCTTCCTCTCTTCCTTCCTCCCTCCCTCTCTCCCTTCCTTTCTTCCTTCTTTCCTTCCTTCCTTCCTCCCTTCCTCTGTTCCTCCCTCCTTTCCTCCCTCCCTCCCTCCTTTCCTTCCTTCCTTCCTTCCTTCCTTCCTTCCTCCCTTCCTCTGTTCCTCCCTCCTCCCTCCCTTCCTTTTTTCTTTCTTTCCTTCCTTCTTTCCTTCTTTCCTTCCTTCCTCCTTTTCTTCCTCCCTCCTTCCCTCCCTCCCTCCTTCCCTCCCTCCCTCCTTTCCTTCCTTCCTTCCTTCCTTCCTTCCTTCCTTCCTTCCTTCCTTCCTTCCTTCCTTCCTTCCTTCTTTCCTTTTTTCCTAACATTTATTAAGTACTTACTATGTGCACATTCCTGTGAGAGGTGCCTGTGCTAGTAACAGTACCTTAAGGCTGCACCTACTTCATGAATTCCTATTAACTCATTCTGTGACTTTACAAAGTCACTACCTATCTCTAATCCTCGGTTTCTTCAACTTTAAACAAGGGAGGGCTAGATGATCTTTAAGGCCTCTATCAGCATTAACATTGTATTATTATAAAATTCAAAGGTCTTTTTCAACCCTCACATTCCGTGAGCTTATGGAGAAAATAAATCTAAGGTGAGATCCTCCTGGGAATGTGAAAATGTCTTTTTACTTTAAGGTATCTCTCACTAGTTTCTGCTACCTCTTCAGTGGCTGGGGTATATAACATCTCTTTCATTGGCTTTTTTTTTTTTTTGCTTGTATGCTCCACTATTTGCTTCCTGAAACTGTTCCATTCATTGAGTATATTCACTTCAATAAATGATGTGTTTGCCATCAGAACAATTTGAATATAGTTCTAATTATAGCAACAAGCTGCTTTCTTCAAGCATATTATGGGTGTTTCATTATTTTAAATTGTTATCTTCCATATTAATTACAGAAACAGTTGATCTTTTTCTGATAAGCAAGCAGCTGTGAGTTTCCTTTTTATGTCTCCTAGTAATAGGTAAGACATCAGGTAAAAATTAAATCAAATCCTAATACAAATCATGAGGAAAACATATGTAGGTACAAAGGCCTGTCTACAGTTGTCCTTGACTGAAGGATGGGAATAGTGTGGCAAAGGGAAGAAAGGCAATGCCTAGACTCCTTTCTGTATGAACAAAGTCCCATAAAAATCTCTTGGTGAAAGGAAAATTAACAGTCACAAGACAGTATAGTGGAATAAGCATAAGGCTAGAAGTAAGAAAGTCTGGGTTTTAATTCTGACTCCCACAGGATTAAAGAGTTAGTATCAATACTCTAGGGGAATTTACTGATTTCTAAAATGAGGGGGGTTGGCTAATACCTTCCAGTTTTTACTTTTCTTGTTTTAATGGTTTTTTGATTTTAAGACTCCTCTTGCTCTGACATGCTCTCTGATTCTGAGACTCTTTCCAGGTATGACATTCAGTGTTTTATGATTCTTAAATCTCCTTTCAACACCAATATTGGGTGTATTGAAGCCCCCGAGTAAATCAGCTCCCCACACTAGGGAACAAAGATAGTATCTTGATAGAATCTCTAATTAAGACTCACTCACAGGGAAAATCAGATGGTGGGGCCACATTTGGGCAAATCCTCTCTGGAGGAAAAGAGACCAAAGGTTTCAGCTTAACTCCCTGGAAGCATTCCAGATTGAGATTGGGCAGGAAGACAAATAAGCAAGCCCATGCAGAGAGCACAGAAACCAAAACTTGTCTAAGCAAGAGACTGTCCCTTTGCTATCTTTGTCAGGGTTGATCACATGGTCAAGGCACAAGCTGGAGGAGGTTGCAGGTTCACAGGCCTCTTTGGTCTTTACTGTCATTTTGGGCAACCTTCAAATTCCAAACACAAAATGAAAGGTAAGTTCTCCCCTTTTATTTCACTATGTCAACCATTTCCCATCACACATCTTCAACATCACATTCAAAGTGCAACCATTAAGATATTCACTCTTAGTAAAATAATTCTGCCTAAGGGGACCAGGAAAAGTTAAGCGAAGAAGAGAGTACAAGGGTTATTATTCCTGTCTTAGAGATTAGGAAACTGGTTATCAGAGGCATCTTTCCCAAGGTATCCTGTATGCCTCTGTTAGAACTGTAATTTGAATCTACCTAAACTAATCCAATGATATTTCCACTACTCCAAAGTTGCTACTTTGGGAACTAAACAAAAGAGATATTTTTAGGGAGTTCTAAGCCTGTAAATGTGTGTATGTGTGTGCATATACATAAAAATGCATAGATATTCATGTGTAGTGTCTATGTAGCTGTAGTCTCTAATATATAATATATAGGTTGAATATGCAGGATGATATTATATATATATATATATATATATGTATGTGATTACATTGTATATCAAAGTACAGTATAGCATAATATAGTATATTAACATACCATATTTTTGTATATATTATATAAATATGTATGTATATATTTGTATATTATGTATATGTATACCATATATGTGTATACTTGTATGTATGTACATATACATACATATATCTGCTTTAAAATTCTTCTAAGACTTTGGAGACAATATGTTCACATAAATGCATGAGAGTGTGTGTGTGTGTATGAATTCCAACAGATGGTTGTATGATGTACAACATATTATTTCTATTTTCCTCCTACTTTCCATGTTCTAACTCAAGTATTACCTTACTGGTGAAAATAATTATTTTAGGTCATTTATGGTCTATACCAGAGGTTTCAGAAATGTAGCCTGCTCAAATGTGTCCTGAACTAGATTAAAACTTAGTTCCTAGGGAGCAGTGGGGGTGTGATCAAAGATGACCAAGCAGGAACTTGCTTGAACTTGTGCCCCAGCCTAATCCAATACCTGTAAAAAATGACTCTAAACAAATTTTAGAGCCACAGAACCCACAAAATGACAGAGTGAAATACACCCCCAGCAGAAGTTCACCTGGCAAGCTGAAAGCAAGGGTCTATCCCAAAGCACAGCCAGACTCAGACTGACAGTAAAGATTGAGGGAGTAGACCTCAGGTGACTAAATCATTGGCAGCTGTGGCAGTGTCCAGACTTCTCAACCCATAAATGCCAAAGAGAAAGTAAAAGGTAAGTGGGAAAACTCTGTTGGACTTGGGTGAGAAAAGAGTGCAGTCCAGCCACTGCCCCAGGATGGCGATGGGGGAGGTGGTAGCAGCTGCAGTAGCTGGGCAGCTAGAGCAGTAGGGCAACTGCTTTGGGAACTCAAGGTCCATAGATGGTGGGGGAACCAAGTGACTAATTGGAGGGAAATTGCAGGAATATCTTTGCTGGCAGTGAGGCAGAATTCTCTTGCTTTGCCCCACTTGGATCTGTGTTGAAATCTTGGGTGGCAGTCCTGGGGTGAGGAGAAGTGCTGTCAGAACTTGCGGCAGCTGTGTAGAGGGAATCCTCCTCACAATTCTGAGGCAGGTGCCTAGAAATAGCTCTGACAACACCTACAAAATCCCCAGAAATTTGGGACACAATACTTTCCACTCTGGAAGCAGAGTTCTACCGTGGCAAAGAGCATAAAAGTCAAGTAGTTGACTGGCAGAATGAGTGAACAGAGGAAGAGAAATCAGACCATAGAATCATTTTTTTTTTTTGGTGACAAAGAAGATCAAAATGTAGAACCAGAAGAAAACAACAAAGTCAAAACCCCTAAATCAAAAGCTTCTAAGAAAAATATGAATTGGTTGCAGTTCATGAAGGACTCAAGAAGGATTTTGAAAATCATGTAAGAGAAATAGAGGAAAAAATTGGGAAGAGGAATGAGAGTGATGTAAGAAAATCATAAAAAACGAGTCAATAGCTTGCTGAAGGAGACCCAAAAAATACTGAAGAAAATAACACCTTAAAAAAAGACTAATTCAAATGACAAAAGAGGTCCAAAACACCACTGAGGAGAATGCCTTAAAAAGCAATATTGGCCAAATGGAAAAGGAAGTTCAAAAACTCAGAGAAAATAATTCCTTCAGATTTAGAATGGAGGAAATGGAAGCTAATGACTTTATGAGAAATCAACATATTATAAAACAGATACAGAAGAATGAAAAAGTGAAGACAATGTAAAATATCTCATTGGAAAAACAACTGACCTGGAAAATAGGTCCAGGAGAGATAATTTGAAACTTATTGGACTATTTGAAAGCCATGATAAAAAAAGCCTAGACACCATTTCCCACAAAATTATCAAGGAAAACTGCCCTGATAATCCAGAATCAGAGAAAGATAGAAATTGAACGAATCCACTCATTGCTTCTTCAAAATGATCCCCCAAAAGAAAAATTCTAGGGATACTATAGACCAATTCCAGAGTTCCCAGGTCAAGGAGAAAATATTACAAGTAGTAAGCAAGAAACAGTTTGAGTATTGTGGTAGCACAATCAGGATAACACAAGATCTCGCAGCTTCTACATTAAGGAATCTAAGGACTTAGAATATAATATTCTAGAGGTCAAAGGAGGTAGCATTAACCAAGAGTCACCTATCCAGCAAAACTGAACATAATACTACAAGGGAAAATATGGTCATTCAATGAAATAGAGGACTTTCAAATATTCTTAATGAAAAGACCAGTGTTGAACAGAAAATTTGATTTTTAATTACAAGAATCAAGAGAAGCATGAAAAGGAAAACAAGAAAGAGAAATCATAAGAAACTTGTTAAAGTTAATTTGTACATTCCTACATGGAAAGATGATATTTGTAACTCATGAGACTTTAATCAGCATTAGGATAGTTGAAGAGAATGTGTGTGTGTGTGTGTGTATACACACACATACATATATACATATATGTGTGTATACACATATATATGTGTGTGTATGTACACATATGTATATATAGTATTTATGTGTATATGTATGTGTGTTTGTATGTATGTATGTATGTGTACATGTGTGTATATACATATACTGAGGTGAGTAGAATATGAAAGGATTATATTTAAAAAATAAAATTAAGAAGTGAGAGAGAAATATATTGGATGAAAGAGAAAGGGGGAAATAGAGTTAATTATCTCACATAAAAGAGGTAAGAGAAAGCTGTTACAGTGGAGGAGAAGAGCAGGGAGGTGAAAGGGGATGAATCAACCTTACTCTTCTTGGATCCAGCTTAAGTAAATAATAATATATATATTCAATTGGATATTTTACCTTACAGGAAAGTAGGGAGGAAAGGTATAAGAGGGGGTTGATAGAAGGGAAGATTGGGAGTGCGGGGTAGTAAGAAGCAAACACTTCTAAAAAGGGACAGGGTAAAAGGAGTAAATAAATAAAATGGGGAGCAGGATAGAATGGAGGGAAATAGAGTTAGTCTTTCACAAAATGACTACTGTGGAAATGTTTTGCATAACTACAAATATATAACCTATATTGAATTTGTCTTCACAATGGAGGTGGGTAAGGAGGGAAGAAGGGAAAGAATCTAGAGCTCAAAGTTTTAAAAACAAATGTTTAAAAATTGCTTCTAAAGGCAACTGGGAAATAAAAGATACAGGCAATGGGGTATAGAAATCCATCCTGCCCCAAAAGAAAGTAAGTGGAAAGGGGGTCAGGGGGAAACAAAGGGTAAGTAGAAGAGAGGGAAGCCTGAGAGAATGTTACTCAGTATGATTGCCATCTTTGGGTGGGGGGTAGGGGAGAGAAGGGGAGAAAACTTGGAACTCAAAATCTTATGGAAATGAATGTTGAAAATTAAAATAAATAAATAAATAACATAATAAAAAGTAAATAAAAATTACAATAAATTTTGAAAATTATTTTTACCCGTAAGTGGAAAATAATAAAACTATTTAAATAAAAATAAATAAAATGAAAAAGTATTAGTTCCTATATGATTTTAATGCATTGACATATAAACAGAAAAAGAAATATAAAAACATGTCAATATGTCATAATCATATACGGCCCACAGGGATCCTATAAAGCCCACCATGAGCAGCTCTCCTGAGTACTGCTGCTTTGCATAACTTTAAGAATCTAATCACATGGTATAGTGACCTCTCTATCTATTCAGCAATAACCAAAGCAAAACATTCAAGAAACTAAAGCACACCATTCACAACAATATAACATAACAACTTATTATTAAGGTGGCCACATAATCTTAAACATCCACCCCTAGGTCACAGTAAATCACAATCTCCTCAGTCAATACAGAGTATCCAAGTAAAGTCCTCTTAAATCATAACTAGAGGCTGGCTTCCAGTCATCCATAAGTCAATCATCCTTTAAGGTGTAGCAGAAAGTACAAACACCATAAACCCCTAGGTCACAGTAAGTTACCATGTCTTCAGTCAATACAGAGTGTCTAAAGTAAAGTCCTCTTTCATCTTTACTCAAGGCTGACTTCCAAACCCCACAGGCTGTTTCTACATGGACTTACTGACTATTCCCAACTCTTGCCTGGATTCACATGTAGGTAGTTTTCCACTGTAGTTCTATATCCCTGCTCATGGAGACAGCTCCACTCCAAGATCTTTGCAGCTTTTGTTTCTAGGAAAACAAAGCTTAACTGAGATACGATACTTATACACATTAAGAACATAAATTTACAGACATAAATGCAAGAATATTTATACACATTTCTGGCATTATCATCTCAATTCACTTTTTTTTAAACAAATGCTTTATTAACTTCTGGTTTACATCATTCATTTTCCACCAGATTTTAAGTTACAATTTCCCCCATTTTTCCCTACCCAACACCCCAGAGTAGCAGTCCCACTAGACATCCCCTCATCCAATCTCTTCTCTCCCATATCTTCTCCCATAACCCCTTCGACTTTGCCATCAGGGCAAGGAGAATCTCTGAGCCCCAATGCCTGGACATCTTATGAAACATTTAATTTTAAAACTTCGATTTTCAGATCCATTCCCTTCCTCCCTTGTCACCCACTCCCTCTGAGAATATAAGCAATTCAGTATGTGTTGTACGTGTATAGCTGTGCAAAACATTACTATAGTAGATATATTGTAAAAGACTGCTTATATTTCCCTCCCACCCATCTCACCTCCCACCTGGTCCATTCCCTACTTTGATCCTGTCCCTCTTTGATAGTGGGTACTTCCAACCTCCCCTCCCCCCAGAATACCCCCCCCCTCCATCATCCCTCCTCTCATCCCCCTTTCCCCTACTCTCCTGCAGGGTGAGATATCCCAGTTAGTATGTATGTGATTCTCTCCTTGAGCCAACTTCAATGAGAATATGGTTTCGCCTTTTTGCCTTCCTGTTCTTCCCCTCCCCTGCAACTACTTCCCCTTGCTTCTTCTACATGAGATAGTTTACCCTACCCTGTCTCTCCCCATCTCCTCTTGCCACTTTCCTCTCTCAACCCTTGACTTCACCCCTTAAGAATCATCCCTTCCCATCAAATTCAACGTGTGCACTCTATCCATGTATACCTGCAAACATATGCCCATATACCCTTCTTCAATTATTTTCATAATGAGAAAGGTTTCATCAGACACAATAATTGTTTTTCCATGTGGGAATGTAAAGAGTTCAACTTTGATAAGTTCCTTTTGGTTTCTTTTCCTTGATTACCTTCTCAGGCATCTCTTGCTTCTTGTGTATGCATGTCAAATTTTCTATTCAACTCTGGTTTTTTCTTCAAGAGTGTTTGAAAGGGGGGCGGCTAGGTGGCACAGTGAGTAGAGTGCCGGCCCTGGAGTCAGAAGGACCTGAGTTCGGATCTGGCCTCAGACACTAAACCCACACAAACAAAAACCTAGCCGTGTGACCTTGGTCAAGTTACTTAACCCCAATTGCCCTAAAGGGGCGGGTAGGTGGCACAGTGAGTAAGAGTGCTGGCCTCGGAGTTGGGATGACCCGAGATCAAATCCGGCCTCAGAAAATGAGCACCCACACATAAATAATGACTAGCCGTGTAACCTTGAGCAAGTTACTTAACCCCAATTGCTTAAAAAAAAAGAGTGTTTGAAAGTCCTCTATTCCACTGAATGACCATATTTTCCCCTGAAACAAGATATTCAGTTTTGCTGGGTAGGTGACCCTTGCCTTCAATCCCAGCTCTTTTGCCCTTTGGAATATCATATTCCATGCCCTTTTATCCCTCAGTGTAGAAGCTCCCAGGTCCTGTGCTATTCTGATTGTGTTTCCACAATATTGAAATTGTTTCTTCCTGGGTGCTTGTAGTATTTTCTCCTTGGTCTGGGAGTTCTGGAACCTGGCTACAATATTCCTAGGAGTTTTATTTTTGGGATCTTTTTCACGAGGCAATTGGTGGACTTTTTCAACCTCTATTTCCCCCACTGGGTCTAAAACATCAGGGCAATTTTCCTTGAGAATTCCTTTAAGGATGATTTCTAGGTTCTTTTTTTGATCATGGCTTTCAGGTAGTCCAATAATTTTTAAATTATCTCTCCTGGGGGCGGCTAGGTGGCGCAGTGAATAGAGCGCCGGCCCTGAAGTCAGAAGGACCTGAGTTCGGAGCCGGGCTCAGACACTTAATCCGCACAAACAAAAACCTAGCCGTGTAACCTTGGGCAAGTTACTTAACCCCAATTGCCCTAAAGGGACGGCTAGGTGGCGCAGTGAGTAAGAGCGTCGGCCTCGGAGTTTGGATGACCCGAGATCAGATCCGGCCTCAGAAAATGAGCACCCACGCATAAATCAAATGACTAGCCGTGTAACCTTGAGCAAGTTACTTAACCCCAATTGCTTTAAAAAAAAAAAAATTATCTCTCCTGGACCTATTTTCCAAGTCAGTGGTTTTTCCCATGAGATATTTCACATTGCCTTCTATTCTTTCATTTGTTTGGCTCTAACAGCATCTTGATTTCTCATAAAGTGACTAGCTTCCATTTCCTCCAGTCTATCTCTGAAGGAATGAATCTCCTCAGTGAGCTTTTGAGATTCTTTTTCCATCTGCCAAATTCGGCTTTTTAAGGCATTCTTCTCCTCGTTGCCTTTCTGAGCCTCTTTTGCCATTTGAGTTAGTCTATTTTTTAAGGTGTTATTTTCCTCAGTCAGGCTGTTGACTGTCATTTCATACTTTTCTTGCATCTTTATCATTTCTCTTCCCAGTTTTTCTCCCACTTCTCTTATCTGCTTCTTAAGGTCCTCCAAGGCCTGTAGCCAGCTGATATTTTCATTTGGGGCTTTTGGTGCTGGAATTCTGACCTCACAGTCCTCTTCCATGCTTTGATCCTCTTTGCCCCTAAAATAGGAGTCCAGTATTGAATTTTTCTGTATATTTTGTCTCTTTTGCCTAGGCATGTTGCCACTTAATTACTTGATTTTTGAGCTTGCTGCAACAGTAAGACTCTGGCACCAGAAAGGAGAGCTTCCACCCAAACGTGGGGGTCTTCACAACTTCAGCAGGTTGGATGGCCTCTGCAAAGCCTCCACCTGCTCTGGAAAATTGGATACACACTTCAAACTTCCCCCCCTAGACCACAATCCAGTTCCAGGAAGTTTAAAGCAAGAGTGATTAACCCCCAGACTTATTACTGAGTCTCCCTACACTTTGCAGACCAGGAGCTAGAGCTGCCACTGATGCTGCAAAATGGCTTCTGTGCAGTGTTTCTTCAGCAGCTTTTTGCCCCCAGGGGAGGAAGCCGACACATTCCCCAAATACTGGTCCCAAAGTCCATAGGGCACTAACCTCTCACTTTGACCTAGGCATATCTGTGCTGATAATTCTGGAATTGCTACAGCTGCTGGTGTTCTGGGGTCCCTCCAGCCAGCTGCTGCCCCAGCCACTGTGGGGCTAAAACCAGGCTCAACTCCCAGAGCACTGTGCTCTTGGTTCCCAGTGCTCTGTGCTGCCTGCTCTCAGAGCTCCGGGATGGCCTCTCCCTGCAGGGCTGCTGGGCTGTCCTCAGCAGGAGGTTAGCTTCTCTGTGTCGTTCTGTGGGTGCTGGGGCTCCAGAAGTTGTTCAGAATCCCCTTTTACATTATTTGGAAGTTGTGTGAGGCAGAGCACCTTGGAAGTGCTGTTTCTACTCCGCCATCTTGGCTCAATCCTCAATTCATTTTTTGTCTGTCAAAGTAACACAAATCAGGAGACAAGGCTTTTGTCTGAGAAATCAAAGCCAAATCAACAGTAAAGTCCAAGGACTTTCATAACAACAGTAAAGTCCTCTTTCCAGACTTCTATAACAACAGTAAAGTCATCTTTTAACAGACAGAAGGCTTCATTCTGACAAAGTAAGATCAACACAGACTGAACAGAGTGCCAACATCACATTCTATCTCTTAGTTCTGCTCACTCCCAGCTCTGCTTGAGCTTTTCTCTGCTCTGCTCCTTCCTGTTTCACCCCAGCTGTTCTGCTCTTTCAGAAGGCTCCTCTGACTGGGCTCCATGTGATTGCATTAGACCTATTAATGGCAGGGAAGGTCTTCAAACTCCCTTAGCCCTTTTAAGGGCAAAAAAATGCATTTTCCAATAGATACTCTTGATACAATCAAAGATGAGAGTCAAAGTCACTTGAATAGCTGAAACAAGCAACAAAGTACTACTTTGCTTTCCATTACACATCCTTATATATGGTTTAGTGGTCCCACTACTTGAGTTTGATACCACTGGTCTATACCAAAGGATTTATTATTTAACTACCATATATTCTTTCTGTGATCTTGCTATATACTTGATATGATCTATTATTATTTTGTATGGATTAGGATTAGTTTTAATTCCCTAAACTAGACCATGAACTTCTCATATAGGAACTATGACTTTTTGTTTTGTCCTGTACTCAGAAAAATATTGAATTTCACTAGCTCTGGTCAAACCTCTGCTATTTTCTAGTCCTGTGATGATGGACAGTTCATGTTTCCTGTGTGTTCCTTCATTTCTTTGGCTGTAAAATGACAGAATCGAACTAGAATATCTCTAAGGTACCTTCTCACTTTAACAACTTATGATTCAGTCTTCTGCATGGATATTCCTGCATGTTTGTGCATCTCTTGGGCACTTTTCATATAATAAGTTAGATCATAGCTATCTATATATTAGTCATCATTTTTAATGGTAAGGAAGTTTCATGTAGTCTGGCACCATGTATTGTTTTATCTTTTTATTCATAGCAGCTGAGTTCCATGTAAATTGGAAATACTTCATAAGTTTTATTGCTGTATCAATATACTTGTTTAATTATTATTTTAAATTATTTTCCAAAAGTTTTCTGAGAAAAAAATATTAGCTAAATATTTCATTACTTAAAGGACCCTTGGCTTCATTTTCATGGGTGCTTCTCTGCTGACACTTACCTTCAGCAAATAGATATCTTATTCATTGGCTTTCATAGATTACTGTGGTTGAAAAATTCAAGAAAGGAACAAATAATTAAATTCTTTGCCTTGAATGTATCTACATAGAGGCACATAGAAAGTGTAACAATGAGAGTGAAATATAAATGCTAATTTAAGGATATTATTTTGAAATGACCGTGATTTGATGGTATTGGTCCAATGACTAGAATAAGGTTCTGAATGGTTATAATTCATTCAGAAAGAACAGCATAAGTAAAAACATTTAGATAGAAAAATAATGCATATCAATTAAGAAGCTCCCTAGGAAAATTTTATAATTTACACTCAGATTCACAATTTGAGTTGCCAGAGTTGGCTACTACTTTCATTTTATAAGGATTTAGTTTGTGTGTCTGGGTTTCGACTAATGTAGCTCATGAGCCACCACCAGTAAGCTTCCCCTTAAAAGGAAGTAAGAAGACATAATTAGCTCATAATAAAGGTATTTATTAAGATGAATAGCGAGAACAATAGCATTCTCCTCTCAATAACCTGGGGTATAATGACCCACAAAAATACAGAACACATGGGGGAAGCATGATCACTAAGTTGGAGTACAGTATCAGGGAAAAGAAATCATATGGAACTTACATTCCTACATGGAAAAACAACAATTGTAACTGAAGGAACTTTTCCCAGTATGAAAATAGTTGAAGGCTATATATATATATATATATATATATATATATATATATATATATATATGTATGTATGTATATATATGTGTGTGTATATATATATATATATATATATATATATATATAAATTTTATATTTATTCTAGAACCAGAGGGAAAAATATCAATTGAAAGAATTCACTGATAACCTCTTGAAATATATCCCAAAAATAAAGCTCATGGCCAAATTACAGAGTTCCCAGGTCAAGGAGAAAATATTACTAGCTGTCAGGAAGAAGTTATTTGAGTAATATGGAAACACAATCAGGATAACACAATGTCTAGCAGCTTCTACATTAAGGGATCGAAGGGCCTGGAAGAAGATATTCAAGAGGTCAATGGAGGTAGGATTAAAACCAAGAATCACCTCCCAAAAATATATAATGCTTCAGGGGAAAATATGGTCATTCAATGAAATACAGGACTTTCAAGTATTCTTGATGAAAAAACCAGAGGTGAACCAAAAATTTGACCTTACAATACAAGAAGCAAGAGAAACGTGAGAAGGTAAATAGGAAAAAGAAATCATAAGGAATTTATTAAAATTGAACTATTTACATTCCTACATGGAAAAACAATAATTGTAGTTCATGAGACTTTTCTCCGTATGAGGGTATTTGAATCGAATATATGTGTATATGTATATGTATATGTATATGTATATGTATATGTATATGTATATGTATATGTGTGTATAAACACATATGTGAATGTGTGTATATGTGTGTACATCTATAGATAGACTGAGGGCACAGGATCAGTTGAATAGGAAAGGATGATATCTAAAAAATAAAATTAAGAGGTGAGAGGGGAATATAATGGGAAAAGGAGAAAAGGAGAGAAAGGATAGGGTAAATTTTCTCATGTAATATAGGCAAGACAAAAGCATTACAATGGAGTGTAAGAGCAGGAAGGTGAAGGGAATGGGTCAAACTTACTCTCATTGAATTTGGTGTAAAGAAGGAATAACATACATTCAATTGGGTATCTTACCCTTCAGGAAAGTAGGGCCGAAGGGGATAATAGTTTGGATCAGAGAAGGGAGGGCAAATTAGGGGAGAGGGTAGTTAGAAACAAACACTTTTATAAAGGGGCAAGGTCAAGGTAGAAGATAGAATAAGTTGGCGGCAGGATGGGATGGAGGGAAGTATAATTAGTCTTTCATAATGTAACTACTATGGAACTGTTTTGTGTAATTATGCATGTACAACCTATATTGAATTGCTTGTCTTCCCATTGTTGGTGGGTGAGGACAGAAGAAGAGAAAGAATCTGGAAATCACATTTTTAAAAACAAATGTTAATGCTTTTTACATGCAACTGAGAAATAAAATATACAGGCAGTGGGGTATAGAAATCGATCTTACCCTAAAAGAAAGTTAGGGGGGCATGGGGGAGGATATAAGAGAGAACATATTGGGGGAAGGGGTGTTCAGTAGGTCTGCTATCTTGAGGTGGGATGTAGGGGAAAGAGGGGGAGAAAATTTGTAGCTCAGTATTTGTAACTCAAAATCTTGAATGTTGAAAACTAAAATAAACAAATAAAAGGTTAAAAAAAAAGACAAAATAATATTCTGAAAAAATAGATGGAGGATAAATATCTTAGAACACAAGGAAGAAAATAGGAACTAAGCAACAGATTCCCTAAACATTTCAATGATTCAGATAGAACTTATTGACTCTGTGAGACACAAGAAATACTAGAACAAAATGAAAAACTGAAAAAGAAAGGATAAGAAAATAAAAGATCCTAGATTCCTTTGATAACAATTCAGAGTTAGAAGGGTCCTTAAAGGCAATCTTATACAATTTCTTCATTTTATGGATGATGAAAGTAAAGGCAGGAAGGTTATCTTACCAAAGGTCACATATGTCAAAAACAATTGACCTGGGGTGAAGGGGAAGGTCATGTTTATTAGAATCAGGGTGCAAAATGAAAATCAAAAGATTTCACCCTTCATACCTTGAAAGAAAGTCTAAAATTGTCAGTTCTTGGAATCTCATTGTGAAAAGTCTGATCTCCATTTTTTTCTGTGAAATTTCCTTGACCTCTTCATACAAGAGATGATTAAACTTCTCTGAACTAGAATATCATTTAGGCCACTCTAGCCTACCTAATTTTGTATTGTTTTGGGTTTTATTTTTGCAATTCTTTCATGTGTGGTATCTTGCTCACTAAAACATAACCTGGTAGAGGGCATTAAACACATTTGATATTTCTCTTGTGTTTCCTTTCTCCCACAATCCGTAGTGCTGATCTTCTCACATAATAAGCACTCATTAAAAATATATTGAATTGAATCCTAAAAATGCTGACAATGAGTGTGAGGCTAGTTTGGAGTCAGAGGGTTAAAACTAGAAGTAATTTCCAGCTGTGACACTTGTTAGCAAGTTAAGAGACTCAAATTTGTTGTATATGATTTTCTTTGGACTATACTAATTTGCCTTCTACTTGTAACTAAGTATTTGAAAGGTGTGGTACCTGGCTAAAGGTGAAATGTACTGGACTTCTTTACAAGATCAGTCTAAAGAATGTACATATTTGGAGGTTGGACATTAACTATATTTGATACTTTCCATTCATCACATGAGCCTTATTGAATGGAAGGGAGAGAGGTTGCACATATTTTCTTAGCTTATGTCACTTTCATATTGGGGACTTAACTGTTACTGAAACTAAGGCTCCCTCCTTTTCTCTACCCTCCTCCCATTAGTGAGCACTCAGTAAATACTTGCTGAATTATATAAACCTGACTTATTTTCTTCTTTTTTTCCCTTTTCCTTCCTGTCCCTGAAAGAGAACCAGAAATCTTATCACCCTTGTTATTGAATCCAAACACATTTATGTGATTTTAAGAAATGCATGATAATAAATCTGGAAAGGTCCATGACGGTTATCTACTCCAGCTCCAAATGACTTCATGACTTCAAAATAAAATGTCATATCATTAAAAAAAAAAGTCAAGGAAAACAAAAGATGGTGTCTTTCACAAATATGTATAGAGGAAGAATTCTTGACGAAACAAGGGACAAAAACAACATAAAAAGAAAAGTTTTTTTTTAATTGTGTTTTTACAAACAACATCAATGTAATTAAAATTTAAAAGGAATTAATTAACTCCAGGAAAAATTTTTGCAAGTATCTCTAATTTAGACCTGCTAATTATGATAGTTTTTGGAAATTGATTAAAATACATAAGAATAGGCTTTGCAGACGCCGCCACCGGGAGTTCTCGTCTTGGTTCCGTCTGCCGGACGCCGATCCCCGCCGCCTCTTCCTCTGCCGTCGCGCCCAGCCCAGGCATCTGTGGCCATGGCCAACCCCAACGTATACTTCGACATCGCCGTCGATAACGAGCCCTTGGGCCGGATTACTTTCGAGCTCTTTGCAGACAAGGTTCCAAAGACAGCAGAAAACTTCCGTGCTCTGAGCACTGGAGAGAAGGGATTTGGTTACAAGGGATCCTGCTTCCACAGAATCATTCCTGGGTTCATGTGCCAGGGTGGTGATTTCACACGCCATAATGGCACTGGTGGCAGGTCCATCTATGGGGAGAAATTTGCTGATGAGAACTTCATCCTGAAGCATACTGGTCCTGGCATCTTGTCCATGGCAAATGCTGGACCCAACACAAATGGCTCCCAGTTTTTCATCTGTACTGCTAAGACTGATTGGTTGGATGGCAAGCATGTTGTCTTTGGCCAAGTGAAAGAAGGCATGAACATTGTGGAAGCCATGGAGCGTTTCGGTTCTCGGGATGGCAAGACCAGCAAGAAGATCACTATCACTGACTGTGGACAGCTCTCATAAGTTTTTGTGTTTTGTTTTTTGTCTTAACCATCAAATCATTCCTCTGTAGCTGGAGAGAGCACCCCCAAACCCCATCTGCTCTTATACCCTATAATCCTTGTGCTCTCACTTGCTGCAATTCTCTTGGATTTCACTTTTTCCTTCCACAAGCTGTCTAGACAACAGAGTTAAGTTTATGATTATGGAATAAAAACTAAACTACAAAAAAAAAATACATAAGAATAGGGGTGGCTAGGTGATGCAGTGAATAGACCACTGGTCCTAGAGTCAGGAGGACCTCAGTTCAAATCTGGCCTCAGACACAACACAAAAACTAGCCATGTGACCTTGGGCATGTCACTTAACCTCAATTACCCTCCAAAAAGCAAATATATATATGTGTGTGTGTGTGTGTGTGTGTGTGTGTGTGTGTGTGTTTTTCCCAATAATCAAATTATATGAACAGAAAATAAGCTGTAAATCATCATTAGTAAGTGAAATGCAAATGAAAACAACTCTATAGTTTTACCTCTACACTCAATAATTGGCAATGATGACAAACAAGGAAAATGATAATTTGGGGGAAGCAAAGTCAATGTGTATGCATATTAAATCACTATGGGTGCATTTCCCAACCATTTTGGAAAATAATTTGTAACTCAAATGGTCATTAAACAGTACATAATATCTGACTGAAAGATATCAGTTAATGAGTATTTATTAAGCATTGAATTTTTTCAGGCTCTAAGAAAGGCATAGGGATACATACATACATACATACATACATACATACATGCACATATTTTATAAATTGTATATATATGCATATATACATATGCATATTCATACATTGACACACAATCTCTAATCTCAAAGTGAAGGAGCTAACATGTTCTAAGGAGTGCCTGTCAAAGTCCTCTTCGAGAAGGTGAGATTTGAGCTGAGTATTCAATGTAGATAGGGAATCTAGGAGTGGGAGATAATAAATGGAAAAATTCCTAGCACAAAAGATATCGAGTGCAAAGGTGTGGAATAAGGACAAGGAGTAGTTCTAATTACATGTCTCCAAAATTCAGTTCACCAAACATTACTTTGCACCATGTCCCCAGCTTGGTACTAGGGATACAAGGGGAAAGAATGATAGCACCTGATCTCAAGGAGCTCATATTCCATTTAAGAGGGATATGATCATAATAACTCATATTTCTATGGTTGTTTAAGGTTTACAAAGTATTTTCCTCAAAAATGCCCTTTACATTAGGTACTGCTTTATTACTCTATTTCATAGAGGATGCTTATATCCACATGTTAAATGACGTATACACAGGTAGTAAGTGGTAGAGACAAAATGCAAACTCATTTCCTGACTCCCAGTCCTGTGATCTTCTAAGACGAAGAAAAAAAATCCAGATGAAGGCGACTAAGAAAATTTGAAGATGGTATCATTTTTATGTGGCATGGAATGGAGTAAAAGGAAAGAGTCAGAGTCAGCTTCTAGGAACAGGGACACCTGAGCTGAGTCTTGGAGCAAGAGGCTTTCAAGTCAAGTTTAGATAGCAAGGGTTATCATTTTTGTGAATGACCAGAGCTAGGAGACTGGGAGAAACATATGGAGGAAAGGAGTTCAGTTTGGCTGAAAAATCAACTGTGTGAGGGTTTGTATGAAATAAGGCTTTGCTCGATATGAATTCTTTAGCAGTAACAAAGCTGGGATAAGAAATGATGCTTTTCATTTCCTAGATTGGTTGGAAAAGTATATTGTACCTAGTCATGGAGGATTATACGCCCCAGGTTAAAAAGTTTGTATTATATTCTTTATCTGCAAGGGAGCCACTAAAAGTTTTTGACCACAGATGGAATATAGTCGGATATGTACATTAGGAATTTTATTTTGGCAGTTATATGAAAGATGGTTTGAATGGGCAAGGAAACAGAGACAAGGAAATCAGGGAAAGGGGTATCATAATACTAGAGATCGCTGTGTTACAGTGAAAATTAATGCTTAATTAGGAATTAGAGAATCTGTATTTGAATCCCACCTCTCTTACTATTTGTGTATTATTGAAAAAGTTACTTTCCCACTCTGATTCTCAGTATCTTCATCTTTAAAGTAAGGTGGCTAAACAAGAAGCTAAGTGCCCTTCAAAATAGGGACCTATTATTATCTTGATCTCAAAAATTCTCTGTGTAAATGAATTGGAAAATTGGAGGAACTGTCTGTTTAATCCAAAAGCTTTTAGACTGGGTGCAAGAGACAGTCCAAGAGAGGTGTGCATAGATGTCTGGGGATTCGTGGACTTGGAAAGGGAGATAGACAGACAGACAGATAGATAGATAGATAGATAGATAGATAGATAGATGAATGGATGGATGGATGGATGGATATATATATATATATACATATACATATATATATTATATGTATGTATGCATTATTTCAGTATAATTGATTTCCTTTACAATGCTATGTATTTTACTTCATGCATTTAAAATACATAGTCTGAGAAAAAACCCATAGGATTCACCAGACAGCCAAAGGAGTCCATGACACACAAAATGAAAATATGAATCCCTGGTTTAATCAAAGACAAAACAAATTTGTCTTAATAGTTCTGGCAGAATGATTTAAACTTTATTTATACAAGATATCGATGGATTGAGCTACAATGGAATGGTATAAAAAGCTTCTGAAAATTTGCCTAGTATAAATGGGATTGTGAGGAAGAGATCTACCTGACACCAAACAACTGGTTCAACTATTTTTATTTCCTTTTACTTTCTACTTTTAGGCCTCTATGTCATGTAGACCCAGCAATCCATTTGTCATTCCAATAATAGAGGAAACACATCTTTTCCTATCCATTCTCTGCTGCAATTGCAGAGGTCGGTCCTGCAGAGTGGCAGTGATGCCCTAGAATGACATGCATCAGGAGCCGAGTCCATGTGTGGAAGATATAACCACTGTCAGAAAACTCGGAGGCCTCTTCACACCTCCACTGTGGTAAAGGTCATCCCTCCCCTTGATTTGGAACACAGCTGGTGTTCTGATCATGCAAATGACAGTCCCCTGTAGAATTAAAAAAAGAGAGAAAGAAATGTTTACACAAAGAAATGCATGACTTCCCTTGCATGAATTATCAATTTCTCTCACCTGGTGATTTAATTAAGAAGGTGTGTGATTCTTAAATATACATATATATATATATATATATGTGTGTGTGTGTGTGTGTGTGTGTACATATATATGTATGTATACACACATATATATGTATATATGTATGTATGTATGTATATAAGTATTTAAATTAGATTAAGTCTCTGGAAAGAATAATACCAGAAGGCACAGGTTGAGAAATGTAAAATGCATTCAACAATGGTGAAGACTGTTATCTAGAAAAAGAAAACCTTTTATTAAATTCTTGGAAAGTACGGCACTGATTACAACTATTGTTAACACTGATTTTTTTTCCATTTTGGATAGGGATACTCTATTTCAATATTACTCTTGATATTGTGACTACTTCTCTCATGTAACCTGGGTCTCTTTTAAAACTATGCTTCAATCTTGTGCTTGGGAATATTTGGTAAACAATCAACCTAGGCTAGAGGAGTTAGCTGGCTTCCCAGAAAGCTGTTACACATGAACAGGGTCCAAGAAATCCAGACAGAAAGAAAGATGGGGAAAATCAAAGACAGAGATGGTGAGGAAAAAATATAGTTATCCTGTTGTTCCCTGAAGAATCGATTTAGAAGACTGGAATCATCCAGAGAGAAAACGCTGCATCCAAAGGAACATTTTCCAATAGTATCACTGAACATCCTATTCAAATCTTTCAAATTTAGAATCTTTCAGAGAATGTTACAAGATGGTGTAATGAAAGTAAATCAAAGTTTGTGGGAAAGGAGGGAGAAAGGAGGGAAGAAGGATTGGTAGTGAAAAAGGGGAGGAGAAAGAGGGAGATAAAGAGACAAGATGGGAGGAAGAGAGGGGGAAGAGAGGGATGAAAGGAGAGAGGAAAAGAGGGAGAGAATGCATAAAAAACATTTACTAAGCCCTTACTCTGAAGCAAGAACTTTGTTGAATGCTATAGATACAGGTAGAAAAGTGAGACAGTCTCACCTCTCAAGGAGCTCATGGGGAGACAAAGTATATAAGAAAGTTTAGCTCCAGAGTCAATGGACAGTCTAAGGGTGAATCTTCAGTGCCAGAGGTCCAGGGGTCCTTATTAATAGGTCAAATGTAAATGCCTATTGATGTAGAGGGTGTAGTGGCAGGGCAAATGGTAAGGCCTAGGTGTTCTCCACTTTACTGGAAGGACTGTGGTTAGTGACTCCTCTTTTAGTTCTATTGGCCAGGGGAATTGGTGCTAAAAGGGCCTAGACCACCATTATTGGAAAGGAAGGGGTAAGTTTGAGAAATGGAGAGAGGGTGTTTAGTACAATTCCTGCCACATGGTAGATGCTTACTAAATGTTTATCAGCTGAGTGAGATAGAGATGCCACTGGTATCAAAGAGGGAGTGGGGAGGGACAGAGGCAAGAGAGGAAGAGGGAGGAAGAGAGAAAGTGACAGAGGGAGACAGAGACAGAAACAAAGAGCACAAGCCCACAAAGGGAAGAATTATATGTATTCTTCCCAAGTAAATTAAAAACAAACTATGCTTTCTAATCTTCAAATCAACTGACAACTTAGGAAGATGCAATTTATGTTCAAAAGCTGTATTTTGTGGCATATTTTAAATTGAAGCTTTTGTTTATGTGACTAATCACTAAACACTAAGTAAATACAACTATATTTTTCTTTAAAAACAATAATTTCTTGGATCTTGTACTGAAAAAAAAACATACTACATGTTTCTATTACCTTTAAACTGAAGGTGATTCTTTTGTCAACTTAAAGGACTGAGATTTAGTTGTGAAATATTCACGAGCTGATATGTCTGTGGCATTATGGGACTTGTGAGGAGATCTTTGCTGTCCCTACCACCCCTGCAGTGCACACACACACACACACACACACACACACACACACACACACACACACCACACCCTCTCACTCCCTCCAAGTTTAAATAATGAGCAGTCAAAAAGGTATGAGGCAACATGTCCAGGTGCCTCCTTTGAAATTTTTTCTTGCATTACCTTTCTGTGTTCAAGACCAGAAAGCGTTTTTGCAACTCAGAATAAAGGCACAGCAAAACACCAAGCAGAGTAGAGTGCTGAGAAGTCCAGTTTATGGGTCCAGATGTAGTCAAGAAGACATGGTACGAGAAAAACAAAGAGGTAAGAAGAGAAACATTTCCCCCTTATCATCCCAAGTATCCCCTCTCAGTCAAAGTAGCAGATATATAATTAGGCTCAAGTTATCATGTTAAAATATTCCTTAAAACCTTTTTGGGTTTAGAGTTAGAAGGGACTTTAGAGATCATGTAGAGATAAGGATTGTGAACCTGGGCTCCACAAACTCCCAAAATCCCTGTGGGGTGATTTTAGATACTTCATGAATTTGGATGAGAAAAAAAATACATCTTTATCTTTCGTAACCTCTAACTGAAAATTAGCATTACTTTCCCTTATGCTTTTCTGTTTCATGCATTATGTTTATAGAGGGTGCCATAGACTTTACCAGATTTAAAAGGAAACCATGATACCCAAAATGTCAAAAACTTCTGATTTAAACAATCCTATATTCAGTAAAAGAAATGGAGGCTCTGAAAAAACAAAGGAGTGTCTTATGGGAGCAAGTAATAAAGTTCCATTTAAACCAAGGACTTGTTTTGAGTACTTATCTCTTCATTATATAACTTTTATTAAATTTCCACCAGCTAGAGATAGAAATTCAAATACACTAAACCAAACACAGCTTAACCAACCCTGTGAGGTAAGGGGCAAAAGTGTTGCTATCCCTCTTTTATAAATGTGGCAATTGACTTAGAGAAATGATTTGTCCAGTGTCATAGATCTAGAAAATGTCAGAGCCCAGATTCAAACTTAAGTGTTCTGATTAGAAGATTAATAAATGCTCTTTCCTGGATGCCACAAGGTAAATAGGCTTAAGAACCATTTTCTTATCTTTTAAAAAAAAGCCAGATCAGTGATTTCCCAAATTATTGGATTAAGAGACTCCAGTGGAAGAGACACCATTCACCAGGACAGACTGATCAGCACCTTTTCTGAAATTAGCCTAAGGGCACTAAAAGGAATAATGACTTGTCCTTGGTCAAACAAGTGGATTGTTATCTTGGTCCTCCCAACACTGAAGACAGCTATCTTGTCAATGTGCAACCATTCTTATTAATTCTAACTTCTATAGTAGTATAGGGTTCAAAGGGGTACACTTAGAATTGGAAGGACCTCTATGGTTATTCTATTCAGCTCTTTGTCTATTAGGTTATATGACTTGCCCAACAGCACCACAGTAAACAGTGGAAAGTAGGATTTGAATTCACATTGGCAAACTCTAAACCCTGTTCACATTCCATTCCTATCATGATGCCTTGTCAGTGAAATATGAAAAGAATTATTTGATTTCTTTGGTGGAAGGCTAGAGTGAGATATGGTGTTTGTCTGTTTAAACAAAATAAACTTAATTCACTGACATAAGGAAATCCCCTTTTCCTCTTTGAAAGCAACTCTTTCCAAAATGTAATTCTACTTTGTGTAAATAAAGGTACTCTAGTAAGATTAACTTTCCCTCATGTACTTTAAAGCTTGGATCTTGTGAAGTGATGACTTCACCTAAGAGTCATTGCAACACATAAATTGGGTCGAGTTAGAACAAAGGACTAACACTGACAGTTTTTACATACATACATACATGCATGCATGCATGCATGCATATCATATACAATACATATTATATGTGTACTTAGACACATACATGCATGCATGCATGCCATACACAATGCATATTATATGTGTACACAGACACATGCATACATGCATCTATGTGTACATATGTGTATGTGTGTGCATATATGTGTATGTATATACATAATATAGCATTTCCTCTGTGTGTGTGTTTGTATGTGTGTGTATTTTTGGAAATATGTAATCAATAAGGAAGGGCTTTTTCCCATGCATGTCAAACATAAGGCAAATGCATTTCTTTCTTTTTTCTTTTTCCTCTGTGTGTGTGTGTTTGTGTGTGTGTGTATTTTTGGAAATATGTAATCAATGAGGAAGGGCTTTTTCCCATGCATGGCAAACATAAGGCAAATGCATTTATTTCTTTTTTTCAAATCAAATGCTTTATTAAATTCTGGTTTACATCATTCATTTCCACTAGATTTTGAGTTACAAATTTTGTCCTTGTTTTTCCCCTACCCAATGTGCCAAAATAGCTATCCCACTGGATATCACCTCTTCCAATCTGTTCTCTCCCATATCTTCTCCCATATGCCCTTCAATTTTCCAGTAGGGCATGGTGGATCTCTATGCCCCAGTGCCTGTATATCTTATTTCCCAGTTATATGTAAAATAATATTAATAATAGCATAGATATATTTATAAACATTTGACTTTAAAACTTTGAATTCCAGATTCATTCCCTTCTTTCCCTGTTACCCACCCTTACTAGGAAGATAAGCAATTCAGTATAGGATGTACATGCGTAGCAGTGAAAAACATTTCCATAGTGGATATATTATAAAAGACTGACTTTTATGGTGAGATGCCCTATTTAGTGTGGATGTCATTCCCTCCCTAAGCCAAATTCAATGAGAATAAGGTTGACCCATTCCCTTTTGCCTTCCTGTTCTTCACCTCCATTGTAAACATTTTCCTTTGCCTCTTCTTTATGAGATAGTTTGCCCCATTCTATATTATATCTCCCCATCTCCTCTCATTATATTCCTCTCTCACCTCTTAATTTCACCTTTTATGTATCATCCCTTCCTATTAATTTGGTACTGTGCCCTCTACATATACCTGTAAACATACATACACACATTCACATATGTATTCTTACCCTTATATACACTCCTATATAGACATACACACACACACACACACACACACATACACACACACACACACATACACACACACACACACACATATATATATATATATATATATATATATATATATATATATATATTAATGGAAATGCAGATTTGAAGATCTTCCCTGCCCATAGACCCTTTGATTGGCTTAAGAGACTTTGATTGACTTAAATGACTCTGAGAACCTTCTTTAATTCGAAAGTATACTCTGTCTCCTAATAGGCTGAATGTGGTCACATGGAGCCTGTGGTGGGAGGCTTGGTTTTCAGGAATGACCACACCTTGATGCTGTGTGATTGGGCAGTGGGTCAAGAGGGTGGTTACATTCTCTGAGCCAGGAGAAGACCATATAATCCCTGAATTGAGGCTTTGCTTTGGGGCTCATTTTGAGAAGTGTTGTGTTATTTGACAAGATGAGACTCTGGGAAGCCGTTGTTGAGAGCCCCCCGGCTTTGAAAACCCAGATGTTGATGCTTCCCTCTCTGGTAACTGTGATTTGGTATTGATATAATGGTCGGACAGTTTGGAAGCCTGTCTGTTTGATCTGTAAGTTCTGTAACTCTGAAGTTTGGGGTGCTGACCTTTTCCCCCTGAACTAGGTAATATATGTTTGTTTGATTAAAGTAAGCTTGTTAACCCATTTTGAGTTGCTTTCCTTTTGAAAAGCAGATCTAAGAACCTATGTTGGCAGACACGCTGGGGATGTTGTGGTGCTTGCTGCTACAATATATATATATATATATAGTTGAAGGGAATAGAAAAAAATTATATATATATATATAAATTTCTATTCCCTTCAACTATTTTCATACTGAGAAAAGTTTCATCAGTTACAATTACCATTTTCATGTAGGAATGTAAATAGTTCAACTTTGATAAGTTCCTTATGATTTCTTTTCCCTGTTTGCCTTCTCAAGCATCTCTTACTTCTTGTATCTGATGTCAAATTTTCTACTCAACTGGTTTTTTCATCAAGAATACATGAAAGTCCTCTATTCCACTGAAAGACCATATTTTCCCCTGAAACATGATACTCAGTTTTGCTGGGTAGGTGATTCTTGATTTTAATCCCAGCTCCTTTGACTTCTGCAATTAAGTCCTTTGAAGATCCCTCAGTGTAGAAGCTACCAGATCCTGTGTTATTGTGTCTGTGTTTCCACAATATTCAAACTGTTTCTTCCTGGCTTCTTATAATATTTTCTCCTTGATCTGGGAATTTCAGAAACTGACTATAATATTCCTAGGAGTTTTCTTTTTGGGATCTTTTTCAGGAGGTTATCAGTGGATTCTTTCAACCTCTATTTTGCCCATTGGTTCTAAAACATCTGGGCAGTTTTCCTTGAGAATTTCTCAAAGAATGATTTTTAGGTTCTTTCTTTGATCATGGCTTTCAGGTAGTCCAATAATTTTTAAATTATCTCTCCTGGATCTATTTTTCAGGTCAGTAGTTTTCCCAATGAAATATTTCACATTGTCTTCTATTTTTTCATTTGTTTGTATCTGTTTTCTGTCTTGATTTGTATCTGATTTGTATCTTGATTTCTCATAAAGTCACTAGCTTCCATTTGCTCCAATCTAATTATGAAATAATGATTCTCTTCAGTGAACTTTTGAGATTCTTTTTTCCATTTGGCTTTTTAAGGCATTCTTCACCTCATTGCCTTTTGGATCTCTTTTGCCATTTGAGTTAGTCTATTTTTTAAGGTGTTATTTTCTTCAGTCAGATCGTTGACTCTCATTCCATAATTTTCTTACCTGGTTCTCATTTTTCTTCCCAATTTTTCCTCCACTTCTCTTATTTGCTTTTCAAAATCCTTCTTAAGGTCCTCTATGGCCTGCAACTAGCTTGTATTTTTCTTGGAAGCTTTTGGTTCAGGAGTTCTGACTTTGGTGTCTTCCTCCTGTTCTATGCTTTGATCCTTTTTGTCCCCAAAATAGGAGTGTAAATTTGGGTTGCTCTGTTTGTTTTGCTTCCTTTGCCTGCCCATGTTGCCACTCAATTACTTGACTTTTGGGATTTTTGTCACAGTAGCACTCTGCCACCAGACAGGAGAGCTTCATACGGAATGCTGGGTTTTTCTCAACTGCCGAAGTTATTAGTTGGGTGCCCTCTCGGAAGCCTCCACACTCTCTGGCAAACTGGTCACACACCCCAGGACCTCCACCCTAGACCCATATCCAGATCTAAGAAGGTTAAAGCAAGATAAATTATCCATCAGACTTTTTGCTTGGTCCTCCTACAATCTGCAGGCCAGGAGCTGAACCAGCCTTATGTGGCACCTCAGCTTCTTCTCACCCCTGGGGCAAAAGCTGATGCACTCCCACCTAATGGATCTCAAAGTCGACACTGCACTGACCTCTACACTTTGTCTTCACCATCTACGAGTTGATAATTCTTGAAACCGCAACAGCTATTGGTGATCGGAAGTCCCTACACTGGTTGTTCAGGCCCACCCTGGGGATGAAACCTCAGGCTTGCTCAGGGATGGGATCGGCTCCCAGACCTATGTGGTGGCCACTTCCTGCTGGCCTGCTGGGCTGTCCTCAGTGGGAGGTTAGATTCTCTGTTTCATTTTGTGGGTTCTATAGCTCCAAAGTTTTTTCAGAGTTACCTTTTATATGAATTGGGAGAGGTAGAAGCCATAGCCGTGTGGAAGTCCTGTTTCTACTCTGCCAACTTGACTCTGCCCCCCAGCAAATTCATTTCTAATAAGATAGTAAAGGGGGAGTGGTGTGGGAGTGAAGCCCAGTAGGAATAAAAAACATGATTGCTTTATCTTCTTACTAACTTTTCTTCAATCTGCTAACCATTTTCTATTTGTGGGACTGCCTCTTTTAGCATTTATTTTAATGGGATTGGAGTAAGAGATGAATTTGCTATACCATTGCAAAGATGAGAAGCAGCTCAGTGTAATGGGGAAAATATGTTGGATGTGGTGGCAGGAGTCCTCAGTTCAAATCCTAGCCTGGGTGCTTCTTACCTACATGACCATGCACAAGTCATTGAATCAATTTCTTCGTTTGCAAGTAGTAGTAGTAATATTTGTATTATCTACCCCATAGGCCTAGTGTGTATGTGTTGGGAAGGTGGCAAGATAGGATGCTCTGTTGTTCCATTGATTATGCCAATTGATGAACAATTATTGATTAAGCACTTTGTTATTATTCAGTAGTTTTAGTCGTGCCCCAATTTTATGTGACCCCATTTGAGGTTTTCTTGGCAAAGATACTGTAATGGTTTGCCATTTCTTTCTCCATCCATTTTACAGATAAGGAAACAGAGTTAAGTGACTTTTCCAGTGTCACAGAGCTTGTAAGTGTATGAGACCAGATTTGAATATAGGGCAATGAGTCTTTCTAACTCCAGGTCTGGCACTCTATCCATTATTCCACCTACCTACCCTGGTTTAAGTACTTACTATAATACAAATAAATATTCATATTTATTGAATCTTTTAAGCTTTATAAAATACTTTTCTTCACAACCACTCCATGAAGTAAATAGCACAAATATTATTATTTTCATTTTATGGATGAGGAAGCAGGTTGAGAAGTTGTTATTCGATAAACAGTAAATTTCTTAAGCAGAATTCAAAATCAAGTCTCCTGTTGCCTAGTTCAGCACTATTTCTTTTAAGTAATGCTGGCTTAGGCATGGCAAAAGGTATATGAAGCTTTCTGTCTCTCTCTGTCTCTGTGTCTCCATTTCTCTGTCTATCTCCCTCTGTCTATTTCACCATGATTGCCCTTCAAATATTTACAAACTAGTAATAAAGAAAAGATAGCAATGTAGCAAAACTCAACTCATATTGGTATGAGTTCACAATGATAGAAACTCTTTGCCTACTAAACTGTTATCCCCATAATGGCAGGGACTCTAACTTATTTAGACTTTGAATCTTCCTCTGTTCACATCATTGGTAAAACACGAATGAGATAAAGGAATGAAAGCCTTAAGAATGTGTCATTCTTGATGAATTAATACAAAATGTAATTTCTAGTAAAGGATGGGATTTTGTGGGGAGGCAAAACAGAACAAATTTTAAGTTCACCAAATTGTCTAAACAGGAAGCCAGATTCCAGGTGATATATTTTAATTTAAACAAATGTGAATTAAGTACCTTTTGTGAGCAGAAAATTAGAAATTAGCTAAAAAATAAAAGCAACTGGATCCCTGGCCACAGAAAACTTACAGTACAGGGGCAGCTAGGTGGCGCAGTGAGTAAAGCATCGGCCCTGGAATCAGAAGGACCTGAGTTCGGATCCAACCTCAGACACTTAATGCACACACAAACAACAACAACAACAAAAAAAAAACTAGCCATGTGACCTTGGGCAAGTTACTTAACCCCAATTGCCCTCCAAAAAGAAAAAAAAAACTTACAGTACATTAGGAAGATATTAGGATTGTGGTTGGGTCTGTAATTTATGGCATGGGGAACTGCCAATTGAGGTTGCACCCTCTAACAAGTTAAAATTGACACCTTCTTTGTAATTTATAATCATAGAGAGTTACCTAGAACAGAGGTATCACACTCACTGGCCCCTGAAACCCACAGGTGGCCAGGAAAACTCCCAAGTGAGGGGTCACAAGATTAAAATGCAATTGGGAAATGTTTAATGAAATTATATTTAAACATAGTTAATGCTAATTTGTGATTTTCTAAGTCAATATGTAGCCTTCAGGGATCAATTTCTACTTGAGTTTGATACCACTGGCCTAGAGAACAGAGAGGTTAAGTATCTTACCCAGGACCACTCAATTGCTTGGAGTGAAATGATATAGATGAATAACTATTAATGTAAAATTATGCATGATATACAGAATTTGTCAAAAGTCTTCAATGTCCTACCAAATAAAATTCAAACTTATTTGCTTTGCATACATGATAACTGTTAGAGAAGTGCCAACTAAGTTACATTTAAGTACTTAAATTATATTATGTCTTGAGAATATAAGGATCTTTACTGACTAGAAGGAATTAGGAAAGCCTCCTTAGAGGAGACAAGGATTTGGGCTGGGTCTTAAGGATAGGTTGAATTTCAACAAGAAAGGAAGAGTGAAAGGAGGTTATAGCCAAAGGGAATTCATGTATGAGCCAGAACAGGGAAAACATGTTCAAAGGATGAAGAATAATTTAATTTGGCTACGACACAGTGTATGTGATATCTGAATAGGGTTTGGGGGCAGGGAGGGCAAGAAGGAGGGAAAAGTGTGAGATAAGGCTGGGAAATTAAGGAATTTCCCCCCTGTTAGATTCCAGGAATCCTGGCAAAGGAGGGGAAGCTATGTATTTGAGTCTACAGAGGAACTTATATGACTTTTTATAGATTCCAGTCATCCTTTGGGCTTCTTTGAGAGATACAGGGATTTCTTCTCCTTGTTGGTATCAATCACATTCCTGTGAAAACTAGCCCCTGGCCACGGTGATAAGAAACTGAGTGAAAATTTGCGTCGAAGTGATTTAGTAATGTTTCAGGCGGTCTGAGTTTGGGCATGAGAAAAAGACTGAGGGAGTGTCCTCTAGGCTGGAAGCCTAGGATTTCTGTGGAAGAGTTAGGATATGATCAGAAATAGATAGTAGGAATCAGTGTATGTGGAAGAGAAATCATATATTCCAAACCTGAGATATTCAGTTACATGAGGACATTGAGACAGCTAGGTGGCACAGTGCATAGAGTACCAGGTCTAGACTCAGAAAGATTTCAGTTCAAATCCATTCTCAGATTATTGCTATGTGACCCTAAGGAAATCATTTAACTTCCATTTGCCTCAGTTTCCTCATTCTATAAAATGAGGATAGTTACAGCATCTACCTTCCAGGGATGTTATAAGGATCAGATGATACAACATATAAAACGCTTTAAACCTTTAAATACTACATATATGCTGTGATGATCACTATTATTTAATGAGTTAAAGTACTTTGTTTTTGGAGGGGGAAGGCAGGGCAATTGGGGTTAAGTGACTTGTCCAAGGTCACACAGCTAGTAAGTGCGTCAAGTGTCTGAGGCTGGGTTTAAATTCATGTCCTCCTGACTCCAGGGCCAGTGCTCTATTCACTTCATCACCTAGCTGCCCCAAGTAGTAGTACTTTAAAAAAAAATAACTATTTTCATTGTGTTTTTTTTTCTTGGTCTATTTTCTTTCACAATCTGACTAATATAGAAATATGTTTTGCATGACTGCACACGTATGGCCTATATCAAATTGCTTGCCTTCTCAATGAAGAGGGATGGGAAAGAGGGATGGAGAGGATTTGGAACTCAAAAAAAATTTTTAATGGTAAAAATTGTTTTTGCACATAATTGGGAAAAAATAAAACATTAAATAGCTATCTCATTTGTGAGCCCCTTTGTGTACATGGAGACTTGGTGTGTGTGTGTGTGTGTGTGTGTGTGTGTGCAATTGTGGTAGGAGTTAGACTTTGCTCCCTGTTATAATCCCTGCCCCTTTTCATCAGTATCCAAACTGGGGAACAGTGATGACAGTCCATTAATCAGACTTAGTCTCATATCACTTACCTGAATTGGTAAGTTTCTTAGCTCAGTGTAGTCTCTGCAAAAGGGTCCTAGATTTAGACCTGGAAGGTGTGTTGAAGGTCATTGAGGCCAACTATTTTATTTTGCATATGAGGAAAATGAGGATTAGAGAGAGCCATAATGACAGATATCACTAAGGTGACAGTGCCAATAAATTACAGAACCAAGAACTAGACCCAGGTAGGTCTTTATACTACAGATCTAGCTCTCTTTCCTCTTTATCATTCCAACTCCCAAAAGGAAGAATAAGTATCCAGAAAGGCTCAGAGGCTATGTAGACAATATAAATGACAATGGCACGCTTGAGAGAGAGGTGCCCCTCTGGCTAGTAATCAGATTATGGAGGGCCTTGAATATCAGGTAAAGTAGGTTTAATTTTTGAGCAATCCATCCAAAAATAAAGTGTGTGTGTGTGTGTGTGTGTGTGTGTGTGTGTGTGTGTGTGTATCACCACTACTTCTGGGCAGTATAGTAAGCTCTGGGGATAGAAAGAAAGGTAAAAGACAATCAGTCACTGCTGTCTGTAAGAAGTACATGGTCAAACAGGGAAGAAAACAGGCTGACATTAATGTACAAAAAATCTGGAGACAGGATAAATTGGAAATAATCAACAGAGAGAAAGCACTACAATTAATGGGAGTGGCATTTTAATTCCAACTTGTGATACATGCTGTCTCCATGACATGAGGTAAGCCCTGAACTCAGTGACCTGGGCAATTTGTTAAGGCTGAAGTTGAAAAATCATTGTAATTCTGTTTTGGTGGAAGGAGTTTCCCTTACTGGGAGTTCCTCCATAGGTAAAAATCACAGGGCAATGAAAGATTTCTAAATAAAAGGAATAAAGATTTAACCCTATGCCTCAAATGATTATCACAACTGCCACTACCATTAGAAGGGATTTCGTATTTATTTATAGCCTTTAAAGTCTTAGAACTATGGTGTTGTTCAATAGCTCCACCCTAATTCTAAGGTACATGCCTAACACAGGCCATTATTATCACCTGCTTGGATAATTGGAACAACCTCTTAACTGGTCTTCCTGCCAGTACTCTCATCCTCCTCCAACCTATTCCTCAAACACTGACAGACTAACTTCCTTATATAAGATCCATTTGTTCATTTCACAAACATATCAATTAGTCAATCAACGCACTTATCACACATCTACTGTGTGGCATATACTGCTTAGCAACAGTGATGCAAATACAAGACTATGACAGTTCCTCCCCTAAAAGAGCTTACATTTTACTGGAAGGGATATAGCATGTTCACAGGTAAGTAAATAGAGTATTATTGTTGTTGTTCATCCTGGGCCCCAGACTAAAGTCACCAGCCTCATCTCTCTCTTTCAATGTCATTGAAGTCCAAAGGCTAGAGAGAATTCAGGATGACTGGCGATGGCCTAGGATTGGCATCATCAATGTCTGCGCAAGCTCTAATCACTCCACAGCATCTGCTTCAGTTGCTTTCATGGACATTGGAACAAGTTATTCTCATCTGCCTGTTCTGCTGGGAGAAGTCTTCACATGCTTGAGGTAGACATCCCTAACTTGCTGATGGGTTTGAAGCCTGTCGGTTTCCCTCAATCTGATTTAGTCATCTGCTGAGACAGTTCTACCCATATGCGGCCACTGCACAAGCTACAGTTTCTTGGGGCTGCAGGTGGGAGTTGTGTGATAGGTAAACACCAAAGGTGAATGAGTGACCCTGAAAAGGGCTCAGCAAACCATCACACCAGAGTTGCTAGGGCCTCCCGAAGAGTGTGACGTACCCCAAATATAGTAAAAGCATAAAATAAATACACAGCAATCGTGATGAAGTTTACAACTGTGTGAACTAGGAAAAGTAACTTAAAAAGTGGCTTTCGAGGGGAACCTTAAAGAGGAGAAGGCCTGTGCAAAGGTATGGAAGTCAGGGATGTCCTGAAATAGTGGCCTAGTTTGGTTAGACTAGAGAATGTGTGAAGGAGGACGATGCATAACCAGCCTTTAAAGAAAGGTTGAAATTAGACCATGAAGAGTTTTAAATACAGAACAGAGGAGTTTGGGTTTTATCAAGGTGCAGGGAGCCACTGACGCTCCTTGGGCAGAAGAACGAGATACTCACACCTACTCAGTAGAAGTTCCAGGTGTGTGGTGTGATAGGCACAGAGAGAACACAGTTTAGATAAAACATGCCTTCCGTTTTCACTGAGCTTTTAGTCATAGACCTTGTGCTAATAGACCTAAGCTAATACTTAGTTTAAACCCTACAATATTTTCCTATCACCAACTCCAGGATCACATAAAGATGAAACTTTCATAGAAAGTGCTCCATCATGTGACCTGTTACAGTTTAATCAGGGGTGGGGAAGCTGCAGCCTCGAGACCAATGTGGCCACCCTTGGATATAGTTCCTTCCATGTATTCTCCTCCAAATCTTTATTCAGCTTGCACTATTTGCCATCAGCTGTATCCTCCAAGTTCTCATACCCCTGCCTTTATTCCCAATTTTCACAACATCTAGAGTTTTCTTGGGATTTCTACATATTGTTTACAGTCAGACTGAAATGTGACCCTCTCCAAGAAGATGTCTCTGATTTCCAATCAATACCAACCTCATCTCACTCTGGATATAACATAGCACTTATTTTGGCCCATTTACCCTGATCTATTATTTTTTTATTAGAGTTACTTGCATGTAACTTTTCTCCCTTCTCTACCATAAGCTCCTTGTGGGCAGGGACTTTGTCATATATAAATATTTTTTTCTCCTCCAGTGGTTAGCATAATTCCATGAATATAGTAGGTACATAATACATATATATTGGATTTAATCCATCATTTATGCACAGGGATCCATAGATGTGCTTTCAATATACCTCAAAATATGCAGGAATTCATTATGCCACTCCACCTGATATCCCTGAAATTTCCATACCTTTTATTAAAATGCAGGTTTCTCCAAGATGGAAACTTTAGTCATTATTTTCCCATATTAATGTTATTGTTTTGCTGCAGCTCCTGTTGTTCTGTAATTCAAGGAGCCCTTGTCTAATCCCATATGTAGCATGTTTATTAGATGTAATATTTTATCTCTCGGACTCAGTGGCTGACACTATCATTTCGTTCTTATTTCAATAAAAATGATCTCCTTCTTCACGGTTCTGACAGGAGCTAATGGTTTTCTTTATCACAAGAGAAAGTAAGAGAGGTGCAGCTCTAAAAGACAAAATGAACTGTATATATTTGTGCCTTAATTCAATTTACAATGTAAACTCCAATCTTAATAAAGTAACTTCATAATATTAGATATAACAAGAAAGGAGCAGCTCTTAAAATATATGGGCTTCCTGTTCCACTGTATTTTCAGTTTGTTGATATGAAAACCTGATTCAAAACAAATCCTGATGGAAATAGAATAAAACAGTAACAAATGCTCAAATGATTTCTGATTTTCACTGGGAATTTTCTATGTATGTACTTTAATCAAGTGATAATAGGAAGTCGTCCAACTCCAGCTGACAAAAGTACAATATCCGCTGTTTGATGAGAACTCCTCAATGGGTACAAATTCCAGGTGGACGCTACCCGGCTTTGTACATTTATTAAAAAATAATATATTCCAGGCACAATTAGATCATGAATGTTAAGGCGATGTGCTGAGGATTTTTATTACAAATGCTGAACAATACTGAAAATAAAGATATTTAACAAACAGCACCTTTAGCTTGCTATCAATAGAAAGAGGCTGGGATGGGAAATTTTAATCCTTTATAGTTAGTTGCCTGTGGCTGGGAAACATTTGGTCCATAATATGAATAACATTCTAGATAAGAAAAATGATGTCCTCCAACTTTTGGGGTACCCAGCCATATTTCACTCTTGGATCTTTGCTTGTGTCCTTCAGCTGCCTTCTTCTGCCCCTGAGGCTCCCTCCTTCCACTGGCAATTCCTCCCAGAACCTCCATTTTGAGGAAGGGCCCATATTAGCCATCCTTCATTCTCCAGGCATCACCACTGTGCCAGGAATGGCCCCTTCTCTCATCTCCATTCTAGCCCCTATTTTTCATCCCCTTTTATATTTCCTCTTCTCCCTTTAGACTATAAGCTCCTTAGGGCATAAACTGTTTTTCTTTTTCCTTGCATTCCTAGCACTTAGCTCAGTCACTGGTACATCATAAGTGCTTAGTGATAGTTACTGACTTGACAATAAGTTACAGTGTTAAATAAGTAAATCCCTTTCTTTCTTCTGTAACTATAGGATCATAAAATTAGAACTAGAAAGGTTGTCTAGTTGTTATCTTGGTTAACTCAGAGGTTATCTAGTTAACTCACTATCTCCTTTGCTAGATTAAAAACTGAGGCTTACAGGCTCACCTGAGTTCATACAAGTAGTAAATGTCTTTATAAAGACATTTAATACTATGCACAGGACCCAATATTCTTTCTATCTATCTATCTATCTATCTATCTATCTATCTATCTATCTATCTATCATCTTTCTGTCTATATGTATATATACACATATATGTACTTAAATATGTACATACACATATACACACATACATTCAGAGAGAGGAGAGAGAGAGAGAGAGAGAGAGAGAGAGAGAGAGAGAGAGAGAGAGAGAGAGGAGAGAGAGAGAGAGACCTGGTCCTGACTGCAAGGAGCTTGTGATGTAATAGGAAAGATAAAATACATACACAAATAATTATAAAACAGAACATGCTAAACACATAGAGAAGATAAAGTAAAATTTTAGGAGCTCATATGATGCAAGTATAACTATTAACTGAAGAAGTTAGTAATTTTCATATCATTCAGTATTAATTTCTAAGAACTGTTCACTATTTGTCATTATAGGTCTCACAGATTACAGATTTATTATTGTATGCCAGGATAGGGGGGATGTAAAATATTGTAACTAAATAACTTATGGAACACAAAATTATGAAGTCCTTACTATGCAATATTACTAGAAACTCAGTTTTTAAATTAATACATATTATGTATATTTCCCAACATAACTTTCCCCCTTTCTTCTTTTATAGATCCCTCTTTGATAACAAAGAATCTTTAAAAGGAAACTAAAAAGTAGCAAGATGAAATATATATGTATATATGCATGTATATCCCCATATATGTGTGCATACACATGCATACATATATATGTAAAATTACATACAATATTCTCTCCCTACAGTGGCCCATCTCTACAATACAGGAGATAAGTTGCCTTTTCTTTGAGTCCAAGTTTGATCATTAAAATTTCCTAGCATCCATTTTTAATGATTTTGCTGTTGTCCTTTCCATTTACATCACTGCAAGATTCCCCACAGATGTATATCCAATCCACCCAGCCTCAACTCCTCCCACCAAGATGTTACCAGCATCCCCCCTTCCTTTCTCAACAGTGAAACCTCAAAATGCTGAAGGTTTCTGTCAAGCTTGTAGCTGGTCCCTTCTTTTTATGTTGTCTCACCCAACTAGAATATCAATTCTTAGAAAGCAATGACTATCACACTTTTCTATTTGTGCCCGTAGTGCTTAGCACAGTTTGGAAAGAAAATAATAGGTATTTACTAACTGTCTCTTATATGCCAGGCACTGTGCAAAGTCTTTTACAAATCTGATCTCATCTGAGCCTCAAAACAGCAGTAGGGAGTGCTGTTTTCACTCCCATTTTACATTTGAGAAAAATGATGCCAACAGAGGTTGTGACTTGCCCAGGTGTCTGAGGTCTGATTTGAATTCAGGGCTTTCTGACTCCTGGTCCAGGCCTCTATCTATTACGCCAACTAGCTGCCTCATAGTAAACATTTAATAAAATGGTTTTTGTTGTTGTTTTTGGTGTTGCTGTAGTTTTTCACTGCATGAGCTACATTTTATTTGACCATTCCTCAATCCACAACCACTTATTTTGACCATTCCTCAATCCACAACCACAGAATTTTGTTAGCACAAAAAGGGTTGCTATGGACATTTTGTTGTCTATGACACAATAAGCTCACATTTATATACAGTTTTGATACTTAAACAATGCTTTCCTAACATTTACAAATTTTTATTTTCCCCAGCTTTACAAATGGGGAAACAGGAATGTAAATGAATCCCAGTTGGGTACACAGTGTCAGAGCTGGAACTTTATCTCAGGTTTTCTGATACTAGGTCCAGCACTTCACTATTCTTTGCTTGCATTTGCTACATAATATTAATGAAAAAACGGATGAGACAGAGAGACCTTTCCCAGGGGTGAACTGGAGCTGGCTTGTAAGCCAATTGTTATGTTTTTAATATGAGCATTCACACCTTAAAAACTGGCAAACGGTACGAATCAGAACCTGACTTTTGGTTTCGTTTATTTTTAGACTTGAGAAAGTGACAGAGAAAATAATTAGTTTAATTAATTAATTTTTCATTTTCACCATTCACTTCCATAAGATTTTTAATTCATTTTTCCCTTTTTCTCCCTTTCCTCCACCCCAAGGCAGCACACAATCTGATAAGGCTCTCTCTCTATATATATTAATATTAAACATATTTTCACATTAGTCATATTGTAAAGAAAAATTAGAATTCAATGGGAGAAACCAAAAGAAAAAAGAAACACAAAAGAGAGACAGAGAGAGCAAATAGCATGCTTCTATCTTCATTTAGACTCCATAGTTCTTTCTCTAGATGTTGACAGCATTTTCCATCATGAGTCATTTGGAGTTGTCTTAGATACTTGTATTGCTAAGTAGAGATAAGTCTCTCAGTTAGTCATCATATAATGTTGCTGTTACTCTGTACAATGTTCTTCTGGTTCTGCTCACTTCACTGAGCATCAGTTCATGTAAATCTTTCCAGACTTTTCTGAAGTGCATTTGCTCATCATTTCTTTTGGAAGTTTCTATTATATTCATAGACCATAACTTGTTCAGTCATTCCCCAACTGATGGGCATCCCCTCATTTTCCAATTCTTTGCCACCACTAAAAGAGCTGCTATAAATAGTTTTGTACATGTGGATCCTTTGCCCATTTGTATGATCTCTTTGGGATACAGCCCTAGAAATGGTATCATGGTATCATTGGATCAAAGGGTATATGCACAGTACTATGCCCTTTGGGCATAGTTCCAAATTGCTCTCCCCAGTGATTGAATCAGTTTACAATTCTGCCAACAATGTAATAATGTCCCAATTTTCCCACATCTTCTCCAACATTTAGCATTTTCCTGCCTTTTCGTGTTAACCAATCTGGTAGGTGTGATAGTTCCTCAGAATTGTTTTAATTTGCATTTTTTCTAATCAATAATGATTTAGAGCATTTTTTCATATGACTACAGATAGCTTTAATTTCTTCATCAGAAAACTGCCTTTTTCATATCCTTTGATCATTTATCAATTGGAGAATGACTTGTATCTTATAAATTTGACTCAATTCTTTATATATTTTAGAAATGAGGCCTTTATCAGAGACACTGCTTGTAAAAACAGTTTTCCCACTTTCTGCTTCCCTTCTTATCTTGATAGCATTGGTTTTGTGTAAAACTTTTCAATTTAATATAATCAGAATTATCCATTTTGCATTTCATGATGTTCTCTATCTCTTATTTGGTCACAAGTTTTCTATTAGAGTAAATCTTAATAAACAGATTAAACTAAAAAAATATGTTGAGCCTCTTCCCCCAACACCAGAGTGTCAGTTGCTAAACATTTACAAGAGTATCCCTGACCTATAAATGCTTATAGTCTAATATGAAATAGGAGAGAAGAACCCGAACAATAAGGTCGAATTTGATAGTACAAAGAAGAGGCCAAGAAACAGTGACTATAAGTAAGTTGGGAAGAGAAAGAGAACTTTTGCTTAGGATCTTGAAGGACAAGAAAGTAGGAAAAGCTTCTTAGCAAAGTTGGTACCTGTATTGTACCCAGAAAGAAGGGATTAGCTTTCAAAACTTGAGATGGGGTGAGGAAATGGCTTTCCAAACAAGCCATCGGAATATCAATACAAAAAAAAAAGATGGTGATGGGAGAGGGAAGAACTAGATCAGGAAAGATCTACTAATCAAATTGGATGGAATATAACATGCATAAAGAAGAGCTTTATTTTTAAAAGTGTGGAAAAGTTGGTTGGATCTTTATGAAGGGTTATAAATGACAGTCTAAGGAGTTTATATTTATTGCTGTTGTTTGTCCTTTGTTCTCAAAGGGAGCCTTCAGGAAGGTGATGCCATGACTTGCAAGAGCATTGGATTTAAGTGAGGGAGGACTGTGCAAAGTCACCAGTCTCACTTTCTTCTCCAGAGACATCTGGGTCTGGTGGCAAAATATAGATCAGGATGACTGGAGATGGGCCCAGATGACTATAATTGTATAGGTAATAGTGAATGACTAAAATTTTTGGAGTATGTGTTTGTGTGTGTCGGGGGGAGGGGAGAGACAGACAGAGACAGACAGATAGATGGGAGAGAGAGAGCGAGAGCGAGAGAGAGAGAGAGAGAGAGAGAGAGAGAGAGAGAGAGAGTCCTTTCTGTGGTAGCCAAAAAAAAAAACCTGGAAACTAAAATGGTACCCATTAATTGAGGAATGACTAAACAAGCTGTGGCATATGAATGTGATAGACTAATATTTTGCTTTAAGAATCGAGGAAATGGATGATTTCAGAAAGGCATTGAAAAACTTATATGAATTGATTGATATAGCAGAACCTAAAGAACAATTTATTAAAAAACTTTGATAAAATAAAAATTAATTATTTTGAGGACTTGTATCATAAAGTCAGGAAGAATAACATGAGCAAAATGAGAACAATTTATACAATAATAGCAACACTGTAAAAAACAAACTTTGAAATCTTTAAGAACTAAGATTACAGGGCAGCTAGGTGGCACAGTGAATAGAGCGTTGGCCCTGGAGTCAGAAGGACCTGAGTCCAGTTCTGGCCTCAGACACTTAACTCACACAAACAAAAACCGAGCCGTGTGACCTTGGGCAAGTTACTTCACCCCAATTGCCCTCCAAAAAGCAAAAAAAAAAAAAGAACTAAGATTAGTGCAATGACCACTCATAATTTCAGGGAATCAATGATCAACCACACTATTACAGAGGTACTGGATTTAGGGTGTAGGATACACACACATGTATATGTATATGTATATGTATATGTATATGTATATGTACATGTATATGTATATGTATATGATGTATATGTATATGCATATGCATATGTATATGTATATGTATGTGTATGTGTATATGTATATGTTTATGTATGTGTATGTGTATATGTATATGTATATCCATCTGTCTCTATCTAACTATATCTATATCTATATCTGTATCATCTATCTTTCTATCTATCCATCCACCATCCATCAATCCATCTATCTATCTATCTATCTATCTATCTATCTATCTATTGCCTATAAGCATGGAGGGAATTTGTTTTTCTTGACTATGCCTATTTGTTACTATACATTTGTTTCTCTCTTTCTTTCTTCCCCCAGTGAGAGGAAGGAGAGAAAATACATTTCTGTTCATTTTTTTTTTAATAGAGAATTGATGGGATATACTATTGAAGCGGAATAGCATGTATTTTCACATGAGGTCACTGTAATATTAGTTTTATTTTCCTATTTTACTTTGTTACAAGAGACCTGTTACAAAGTGAGAGTGATCTATAAATGGTTATAATGCAAAAACAAAACACATCAATAAATTAAAAAATAAATCATACCCAGTCTTAATGAATCTGCCCAAATGGCAGCTCCACCAAAAAAGCCTTTCCTGATTATTTCAACTGAAAACAATTTCTCCCTCATTATACATCAAATTTTCCCTATTATACATACATTTCATATATATACATATATAGTCCTCTTTTGTATTTATCACAGTCCAATTTCTACTGTAATAATAAACTTCTTCTGAATAGATGTTCCATGTTTATACCCCTTCCATCCCCTAGCATAGCTACATTGCATTTTATAGGCAGATATTGATCAAATGAGATGATATTTCTAAAAGGTTCTTATTACAGTGTTTGACACATAGTGGATGCTATGTAAATACTTATTCCTTTATTGAATATATGATCAGCATATTTTATATTATATGTAACATACATAGGTACATTTATTTTAATTTAAAAGTTCACTTGTGAGACATTATTTGAATTTATAAATAGAATATTATATCCTATTATGTTTATAATGAATATTGGATTTTTGAGACAACCTATATATACAAAGAGAGAAATAATGTGATATAGTGGCTAGAGTATGGGACATAGGTCAGGAACATGGGAGTTCAAATGTTGCCTTACATACTGACTAGCTATATGGCTCTGAACAGGTCATTTAATTTCTTTGGGTCCCAGTTTTCTCTTTTGTGAATGTTGGGGTCAGAGCTGATGATGTTTAAGGTCCCTTACAGCTTTAAATCTATGATCCTGTAATATTCATATATATTTAATATAAAAAGCCCCCTTGGTAGATAATGTCATTTCTTTAGTATGTGAAATTAAAAGAAATAATTTTATTCTATCAAGTATTTCTATTTGAGAAGCTAGCTGTGACAGGATGGGAAAAATCTATAATTTGGAGTCAAAATGCTTGAATTGAATGCCAGTTTTGTCACTTATTAGCTGTGTGACCCTGGGCAAGTCATTTCTCTGCTTGAAGCCTCAGTTTTTTTTTTTTTCAATTATAAAATGAGGATGATATAATAGCAAAATCGCAGGGATCTTGTGAGGTTTATTTGGGGGGATCAATTGAGTCAATTATTCACCCCTAGACCACTCAATGGTAACTGGAGGAACCAGGTGAAAAGACATCTATTGAATCAATCAATTAATTAAAGATTTTAAACTAGGAATGAAAAAGAGCCTGACCAATTTAGAAACCTTTGGAAGACATTCGATACAACAGAGTGACAGTTGCTCAGAAAATACATTTGGATTAAGTGAAAAAGACTTCACACTGGGGGGTGCATAAAACCAACAAGATAGCTTGGAACTAGACATTCAAGCATATGGTAACCTAATGACAGGAATTTTTCTAGTCAAGTCTCTGAAGGAAAAAAAAAAGAAAGAAGGGAAAGAAGGAAGAAAGGAAAGAAAGAAGGAAGGAAGGAAGGAAGGAAGGAAGGAAGGAAGGAAGGAAGGAAGGAAGGAAGGGGGGGGAGAAAAAAGGAGGAAGAGAGCAAGGAAGGGAGGAAGGAAGAAGGAAGATGTATTTAGTAGGTGCCTACCAAATACATGTCTGGCACTATGCTAAATGCTTTACAAATTCTATCTCATTTGCTCTTCACACCACCCACAAGGAAGTAGGCATTATCATTAATATCTTCATCATCATCATAATCTGCCATTTTACAATTAAGGGAAATGAAGCAGACAAAGGGACTTACCCAGGGCCACACAGCTAGTAAGTGCCTGAGGCTTGATTTAAACTCATGTCTTCCTAGATCTAGGACAAGCTTTCTATCCATTGCCCTACCTAGCTTTCTTCTTCTGTCTCCTCTTGTAAAAGTGTTAAACAAAAAAACAAAACATTCAGGTGTTTCCATGATGTGTGGACTCAACTCAGACTCTGATAGGAATAAAGTATTTTATCTAGGGAATGAGCATCTTAGGTACCAATGTCTGAATTAATTAGTTTTCTATGATTACCAATATTCGGTAAGATATTGATTTGGAAGGAATTATAAGGGCTAACTAGTACAACTACCTCATTTTATACTTGAGATACTAAGGCCTAGAGAAGTCTCACAAATAGTAAGGAGCAGAGCCAGGAATCACAATCAGATTCTTTACCTTTTATATAAGGCTTCTTAGAAGTTCCATCCCCTCTTCATTGCAAAAAAGGGAATAGAGTCAATGAAAAACCCAAAGTCAAAAGCTCTGAGTTGTAGTCCAAACTCCAGTGCTTACTAGCTGTACAATTTGGTGGGACCCATTGAGTCATAGTATTTAAAGCTGGGATATACCTTGGAGATTATTTAGACTTTTTGTTTTTCTGTTGTTTTTCAGTCATGTCTAGCTCTTCATGACTTCATTTGAGGGTTTTCTTGGCAGAGATACTTGGGTGATTTAGTTCCACCATTTCCTTCTCCAGCTCATTTGACAGATGAAGAAACTAAAGCAAATAGTGTTAAGTGACTTACCCAGGGACACACAGCTAGTAAGTGTCTGAGGTGATATTTTAACTCAGAAAGATGAGTCTTCCTGACTCCAGGCCCAACACTACCCACTTCGCTAACACATCACCCAATTATTTAAACAAGTGGTTCACATAATGTAATCCATAGACTGGTGGAGGTCCACAGCTTTATTGCAAGATGTTGATGAATCTTTAAAGAATCTAAACTACCTTAAATAGATTGAATAAGCAAAAGATTCCATGTGTGTGTATCACTGTTTTTCAAATGAATGTAAATATTGTTGTGATGCATAAAGTACAAATTAATTTCAAAGAATTATGGAATTCAAAATCATTATTTTTTCTCAATCAACAGCTGCTGATTTTTGCAATTTCTATCATATGTTAGTCTTTAGGGATTTTTGATGTAAAAAACATACTTATATGCAAAAGATTGGAAACAATTGATCTCACCCTGGTCCTTTAATTTATAGATGTACTCATATTTATCTGAGAACAAACGTGAATTTAACCTTTGAAAAGTTGCACAGGTAGTAACTGTCAGAGGTAGGATTGTGAATTCTGGTCCTCAGTGCTCTTTCCACTAAGACACTAGCTTATCTGAGTCTCATTTTTCTTATCTGTAAAGTGGGAATAATAATACTTGTACTATGAGTTTCATGAAGTAGCTATGAGGATCAAATGAAATAAGATGAATAATCTTGTAAGATGAAGTGCTCTATAAATATGTTGGTTTTGTTTTGTTTTGTTTTACTACTGAGGTCAATTTCAGAAATTCAGTAAAATATTTTTAAAAGTATTATTTATAAAATAAACCACTAAAATACTGTACAAACCAATGATTTCTTTTTTTGTGGAGGAAGTCCTGGATATGAAAATGTGTGCCCTGAATGGAGATTAGCAATTTATGTGGAATTTATAGTCTTCAAGAATGGCCTGGGACACTGAGAGATTATTTGCTTTACCAATGGACACATATCTTATGTAGTAGAGATTCACCTTGAACAGACTTTCTAAGACTAGCCTTCCTTCTGAACTTCTTTTAATGTATAAAATAGATTTATCAATACTCATGGGAAAATGCATTTCTTCACCTAAGGAAGAGAATATTGATTTGATTTGCCACCAGTAAGTATAGTTTGGTGGATTAATTTGACATATTTATGAATGCCATTACGAATAATAAGGAATATTTCCCCCCAAGGAAGGATTTTTAGATAAGTAGAACTTCACAGAGGAAGAGACATATAACTCTAAAGGCTATTGTTTATATGGCTGCAACTGATTGTATTGCTCATAAGAACAAGTAATTGCTAATCTTATTGCATTTCTTTGGCTGGACCTGGAAATCTCTGTTTTAAATGAAAATTCATTGATAAAGTGCTTTGCTATGAGATCTGGGGAAAGTCATTTTCCATTCCTGAATCTTAATTTGACCATCTGTAAAATGAGAGGGTTGGACTAAATGATCCTTAAAGTTCCTTTCATCTCTGACATTTTATATTCTTTGATGCTAAGGGTGTTTCCATTTTTGTCATTCTATATTTTATTATGTTAAGGTTTCTTTTGGTTCAAATACTCTATGTTCCATTATTCAAAGTACCTTCCAATTGTACCAATCTATGACTGATTGTTCCAATTAGCTATTTTCATTTGATCTAATCATAAATGTATATGCAACTAAAACATAAAATTATTAGTTAAGTATGATGACTTTACCATCCAAATGGTAAATATGATCTTTGAGTTTCCTTATTTATGAACTCTATTGGCTATACTGAAAAATGAGATTAGCACTCAAGGTTCAGTTTTTTTTTACTGTAAAAATGTTTTCATTTCACTTTTATTTGCACTCTAATGTCATATTTACTCCCGTGCCATAAGCTTTTGTTTCTTCAGGTTCTTCTGGGATATCTTTTTCTTTTGAGCAACTTCCTCTTCTGGTTTAGGAACAATTTGTTCCTTTTCAGTAAGTATCATTTCAATATGGCAAGGAGAACTCATGTATGGGTTGATTCGACCATGAGCCCTGTAAGTACGCCGTCGCATTTTGGGAGCCTTGTTAACCTGAATATGCTCAATGACAAGAGAATCGACATCCAAACCCTTAAGTTCTCCGTTGCTCTCTGCATTTTTAAGCATATGCAGCAAGAATTCAGCACTCTTTTTGGGCCACAGACCCTGCGTCCAACCCCACTGCTTAGCCTGGGCACACCTGCCAACTCCACCATTATATCGACGGAAAGGAACACACTGTTTCTTCAATATGACATCTTTCAAATACTTGGTAGCTTTGAGGATATGCATGCCCTTAATAGCCTGGGCTGTTTCACGGGTGTTCTTGAAGTGGACCCGGAGATTTGAACCCCTTGACTTGCATGATTTTGTGGGGTTTTCTGGATCAAGAGAATACCTCACCATTTTGAATGATTACCTAGGACGGCTCAAAGGAAGAGCTCAAGGTTCATTTTTTACCACTTTTAAAATTTATGTTCAAAACTACGTAAAAAATGATTTATGTTCAATAGAACATATAAGCTGAAGACCTCATTTTCACTGACATAGTACTTATAGATTTATTAAACTAACTGCATTCCTCCACTCCAAAGATACTATCCATTGCAAAGGGGAATTTTGTTCTCTGCATATTTTCTTTCTTTGTTGACTTAATGCCCATTCATTTACCAAATTCACATATGTCATGCAAAGAAGTAAAAAGTGATGTGAAATTCATATTCTTTCTTTTAGCCAGAAAACATAAACTGCACAGAGATAGAGTGGGAAGAAGGGACAAAGAGCGAGTGGAAGGAGGATGGAGAAGAGAGCAAGATGAGGGAATAGGAAAATGGGGTAGAGAGTAGGAGGGGAAGAGGAAGATGAAAAAATAGGAAAGAAGTAAGTAAAAAAGTCAAGAAGAGAGGAAATAATAACAGAAAAATAGATAAAAGGGAATGAAGAAAGAAAAGATGAAGATCATCTTTCTAATCTTCTTTTATTTTTTCTTCATTCTTTCTTTTTTGTAAAGGAAAAAAGAAAGAAACAGAGAACAGGACAATGTAAGAGAGTCAGAGAGGAAGGAGAAAAAAGAAAAAAAGATCAGAAAACAGGATGAATAGATAAAAATATAAGACACATGAAGCAGTAAAAAAGGATTGAAAAAATAAAAATAATGGAGGGTAAAGGAAGAAAAGAAAGAGAAGGAGGAGGGGGAGAAGAAATCAGAAGAAACAGAAAAAGAGTTTCAAAAAGAGAAAGTTGGAGAGAATGAGGAGGAGAGAGAGATAAAGAGAGGGGAGGAGAGAGAAGGGGAGAGAAAGAAGGGGGAAAGAGAGAGAGAGAGATCCAGAAGGCAGAGACAGAGACTGAGAGCAAGAGGAAGAAAAGAAAAGCAGGGAGGTGCAATCCTGGGTCGCAATGGTGATGGATAACTAAAGTCAATGTGTCAGGATGGTATTATGTAAATTACCAAGACAGCCAAGCTATGCACTGATGATTACAGAGGATGTGAACAATGTTGTGGTCCCTAGACGCCTGTGTGCCTTGTTATTTTTCTTCCCTCCAACTACCCTTGGGGTGGATTCTTCCTGACCCTGGTCCTTGGGAAAAATAAAAAATAAATCCTTCACTACACACACACACACACACACACACACACACACACACACACACACACACACACTCACGAAACACATTCCATCCCCCACCACCAAATAAATAAATAAGATGATAAGATGAAGAGATGGTCATTCATTGGTGATATTTTCTTTAACCAAATGCTCCTTCTCCCTTGTGGATCTTTTCTTTTCTTTAAATAAGCCACACATTGGACTTTATCAAGCACTTTTATCACCCCTTAATTTTAAGGACAACACTTAGCTCAGAAAAAAATTTGCAGCAAAGCTTATTAGACAACCTCACAATGGTAATGTTTCAGGATAAATATTTTTTGATACAGATTTTCAGAAAGGTAAACTGATCATTACTCTTGGGAAAGACATTTAAAGCTCTGAGTCAACCGCTTACCAGTTGTTTATTCAAGCTTCATGGCAGAGCCTTTTTTTTTGATATCCCATGTTAAGTTGCCATCTTTTAGGCTTAGCATAGGACCTTATATATAATGTGTGTTGAATAAATCAAACTTTAGTATTTCTCTTGAGGGCACCACAACTTTCCTGTTAGTCTGGTTTAAAACCTTGGATTATTCCTTAATTCTTCTTTCTCCATCAACTCTCATATCCAACCAACTGCTAAGGTTTATTTATTCTACTTCCACAATATTTCATACCCTTCTGCTTCTTCTTCCTTATAGCCTCAACCCTAGTTCAGGCATTTGTTACTTCGTAATTTCACTGCTGCCTCAGCCTCTCAGTTAATTCTGGCTTCACTTTCTCTTTTCTCTATTACATACTCTACATACTGTAGCTGCCAAAGTGATATTCTTAAAACACAGCTCTTACCATGCCATTACCTTCCTCAACTAAAATTTCAGTGGTCCTTAGGGACTTCTCAATGACTGCCTCTGGGATAACATACTAAATGTTCAGCTCGGCCTTTAAGGTCCTTTAAAGTCTAATTCCCACCTAACTTTCTAGTCATTTATTTTCAGTTACTCTCTCTTCATTTTAGCATTAATTTGGGCATCATCAGATGATAGATGGGATTTTCTTAAGGTTATATCAGGGACAAGAAAGGGCTGTTTTCCAGGTTACACCAGGTTCTCATCCATCCAAATCCAATTTATACCTTATAATACTTTCCTTCATTCATTTACAAGCAACTCTCCTGTATTCACCTCCCTCCAGTGGCTGACTGGTTGCTCATGACTATAAAAATTCCTAGCTTCAACTTTTCTGTTCTGGGATTTGACCCTATTGACCCTAATTCCATTATTGATATTATTTGTATTATAGCCTAATACTATATTAATATTATTTAAATTATAATAATTATTTTAATAGCATCAATAAATAAAATTATAAAATTTAAAATTATTTTAAAATTTTAATAAAATTTTATAAAATTATTATAAAATTTTAAAAATTATTTTAATAGCATCAATAAATAAAATGTTATTTTCAAAATTCTATTTTATTGTTGTTTCATTATTTTTAAATTTCCAATTTTTTTAGTGTAGTGTCCTGAGTTTTTAGACAGTTATGTGGTATAGATAGACATGTAGACAGAGTATGGGACCTATGGTCAAAAAGATCTGAGTTTAAAACTGGTCTTAGACACTTAACATAATTCACTGCATAATCATTGCAGCTATATGCCAATTTTTTTTTGGCAGAAACGTGTGGTGAGACCATTATGCGGAGCTTTTTAAAAAACTGTACCAGTATTACTTAAAAATCATTTATTACTAAACTGTCTTTAATGCAAGATTAGGATACACTAATGAATATACATTAAAATTGGGAAGATTCAAGGCTTACCCTATCACGTGACTTACTCATAGCAGCTTTGCCTGTCCACAAACTCTTCTTGTGCCTAAGGCTCTTCATTGGGCTCAATGACAATATTGTTAGTCGTACAGTGATCTAAATACGCCACACAAGTTGGCTTTCCAAAAATATACTGACAATGAGTGTGGGTGAGAATTCTAAGTTCATAGTTCTCAATGCCATGGAGAGATAAATATCTATCCATATGTTACTGGTGAAGATATTGCTTCTCTGTTTACCTTTAAAGTGGCATGATGAACAGCATCATACCATACAAGGATTATGTAGTGAAAGGCTATGAATCAATTTTTGGGTTGAAAAATCAAGGTGCGATGATTATGTGCTGAAATATGGCACTAGCTGTGTGATCCTGGGCAAGTCAATTAACCATTTTTAGCCTCAGTTGCCTCCTCTGTAAAATGGACCTCATAATAGCACCTTCCTCCAAGGGTTATCGTGGGATAAAATGAATTCGTATTGTAAAGTGTTTGCAAACCTTAAAGCACTAAATAAATGCTATTATTATTATAGCGTAATAGTGCATGCATATAATTGATTAATAAGCACATATGCAGATATTGAGGATACATGTTTTTAATTTTATTTATTCATTTTTACTAAAAAGGGTATACAATTGAAAAGGTTTAAATGCAATTTGTCTATTATATTTTAGTAGGAACCATGATTAAATATACTTTATTATTTTAAAATATTAATTCAACATTTTCTGATACAGTAATGTGAAGACTTGGTTCTATGTTTTTGTTTGTTTTAGCACTTAGTTTTAATGTCCGTGATCAGTTAAAAAAAAAAGATGCCTCCTAAAGGTAGATAAAGACAAATAAAAGATGGGCATCATTGACTGGCACTTGCTTAATCGTGCTACTTTAGTACCATAAAACATTCATACTGTTTTTGGTGAAATTTGCCTGGTGAATTTCTAGCTTCCATGATGTCAATCAATTACTCTTGTAAAATAATTAGAAAATGTTTCTTTCTTTTTTTTTTTTTGCTTTTTTGAGGGTGATTGGAGTTAAATAACTTGCCCAAGGTCACACAGCTAGGTTTTTATTTGTGTGTGTTAAGTGTCTGAGGCCGGATCCGAACGCAGGTCCTTCTGATTCCCCGGCCGGCACTCTGCTCACTGTGTCACCTAGCCACCCCACATTTTTGTATTTTTTAACAAATGGGTTAAAAAGTCACTGAAATCCTTAATTTGGATTTTTTTTAATAGGTAAGAACATTGTTTCCGAATTTTTAAATTAGACAGAGATAGAGCTTTTGAAAGTTACACATTGACATCATTTTCAGCAAACTATAAAGGCTAGAGTAAGTATGGAGGAGTTGAGGGTGCTCAACAAAGTCAAATGCTTCAGGGAGATGAAGAACAATGAGGACTAAGGGAAATAAATCAGATTTGGCAATTAAGAAATAATTGGTAAGTTTGAAGAGAAAATTTTCCATTGGACAAGGAGTCAAGGATAACAAATATTGTTGAGTACTTGGAAGATTAGAATAATAATAAGGCCTTCATTAGAAACAGGCTATTTCAGAAAAGTGGATTTTAATGGAAAGATAATGTAATGAGATATGCATTGAAGAATGTGATTCATGCCTATTTGTTCATTCTTTAGAACTCACTCTGTCCATCAAAAGACAAAAGGGAGAGTGGGAATATAACTCACCAAGCACTGACCTGAAGCATAGAGCATGCATCTTGGGGTGTTTGCTAAAGCCACGTTATAACCTGGGGAGCATGGGAACAGGCTTTTTCTGCATAGCTACTGGTGCCGGTGCCTAGTCATACCTAGGTTATAACTTCCCTGAAGGGTCAATGTCTGGGGTAAAATGAGAGATGTGAAAAGATTTCCCATTTACGAGAGGCCAGCTACAGGAGCAGACAGAGGGATGGAGTGTTATTTGTTAATAGGTGAAGGTGATGCACTTTTGCTGAGATGATGCTCTGTATTTGGCTATTGTATGCAGCAGAATGCTAAACCTAAACTCTCATCCTTTTGGTTGAGTATCCTTTGGGTTTATGCTGTGACCCCCTTGAGGTGATAGAATGCTTCAAAAGGAGTCTACAGTCCCAGTGTGGAAATTAATAGCTTAGTTATCCACTTGTTTTTGTTGTTGTGTTTGTGTTTGTTTCCTGAATTAGGTTGAATTCTTTTGAATATTTGTGGAACTTATTTAGAAAACTCAGTCATCTTTTGGGACTTGATTCAATTAGCACAAAGTTACCTGCAAACAAGTATATCTGGAGGACATAACCACCTATAAAGAACCATTCTTGTACTAGATCTCCTCTCTGGAAATGGTGAATATCTTGGATAATCTTATATCTCTGTTTTTTTGCCTTGTTTGATATTACTAGTAAGAGGACTGTCCAATGACATTGTCTCTGTTGTTGCATGTCTTTCACGGAATTTCATAAAGTTTTGACATGGGCAGGAGAAACAGCTTATTGGAAAGAGGTCTTTAAAGCAGCATTTAGTTTTATTGAATCAATTACTATTTTATAGTAAAAAACAATATGTACAGTGGGATTTCTTATTCTCTTCATCTTTCAGTTAATTGAATGAAGTTAAATATGCTGCCTCTTAGACAATACGACTTAGGAAAGCCTATTTCCTGCCAATACCCTCATTAAGAATGCCTTGGAAATGTGCATAGATCTTGCTCAGAAAACAGTGACAACGCTGTAGAGATAGGAAAGAAGGCACATTGGTAAATAATTATTAATATTCCCTCTGTTACCTATTTGAGGTTGCAATTTGATCCAGTATTTTTCCCTTGATTTTGGGAAGTCATTCCACTATATGTCTTGGGGAACAGTTCTTCAATTCATTTAAAGCTGTCAGCTACAGTAGATTTCCTGATCCTTTGATGGCTCTTCTATCCTGAACAGTAAGAATAGTCTGTTATATAAACCTTCAGAGACCTTTTCAATCTTTCATCTGTTCTTGTCCTTCTTCAAGTTACATCATTAAACCAATCTGAGATGGCTTTTGCTTAGTTTGGTTTCTGAGCATGTTTTCTGTAAACATTGTTTTCCCTCTTATGGATTTCCCTTCTTTAATGAGAATCTTGTTCATAATCCTCATCACTCTTTCATATAGGTTTTTTCCAAGTAAATTTATATTTTAAACTGGTGTTGACCATGATTACCATATCTTTCTATTAGTCAAATAGATCAAGTGTTTGATGACTGATTGTTTTTGTGTTTGTAGTTTTGTTTCTTAGGTATCTTTGATCCTTTGATTTTGCTCATTAGAATTGGTTTATACATTGCCCCCATTAGATTGTAAGTTCCTTAAGAGTTTGAATTGTCTTTTGCTTCTTTATGTGCCTCAGCGATTAGCATACATAGTGCTTGCCTGAAACAAAATAGTCATCAATAAGTATTTATTGATCAATTGATTGGTAGTTGATTTATAGTGGTAAAACATTGGTAAAACTAATCATGCTAATCTGTGACAATATCTTGTCTTTTAACCATTTCCCATTTTTCTGTATCATTGCAGCTATGGCCTAGTAAGTGCAATTAATGATTCCCCTGAAATGGTCCGATTATACAAATTTGTACTACATATTTCCATTGGGCTGTAGCCAATTACCATATTTCCCATAATTATGACTTCAAATAGTGTGAATTGGAATACATGCAACCACTCAAGGGATTCATATATTTTTACTAATAGGGACTTAGCTCTACCTGATTCAAATAGGTCAGGTTGAAGTTGTTTTAATTGCGTGCAATATTTTTACTCAGTTTCATGGTTTCTTCTAATTTTGTATTCATTTTGATTTCTACTCTAAGCATTCAGGAACCCAGTGGAGAGTACTGGACCTGCAATCAAGGAGACCTCAATTCAAATTCTGTCTGAGACACTAGCTGTGTAAGCCTCAGAGCCAGTCACTTAACTTCTGTCTTTCTCAATTGTCTCATCTGTAATATGGGGATAATAATAGCACCAACCTTCCATGATTATTGTACAGATCAAATAAGATAGCATATAAAGACAGCATGTAAAGTACTTGTAAAACTTAATGTGCTATTATTATTAGCAAGTCAGTGGTTTGACGGTAAACAGCTGATTGAGGAATGATTGAATAAATGAGTTTCTTCCTGACTTTAATTATCATTAATTTCAGTTTGTGATGTGTTTACCAAGAACATGACTTTCATTTCTTTTCTTGAAGAAAAATTTTATTATGTACAAATATGAAACTTCTGTACACTCCGTAAGCCTTTAGCTTCCTTTTCTTTAACAGATTTTTAATGATATCAAAGATATTTCTTATAAGAAGGGGTTTTTTTAAGGAAGAAGTGTGGAGAAAATCAACAAAATGACTAAACACACTGAAAAATATCTAATGACATCAGGAAGTATTTATTAAATGGCTTACTGTGTGCCAGGAACTATGTTAACTACTGGGAATAAAAAGGCAAAAACAGTCCTTTCCTTCCAGAAACTGATCGTATAGGGTGGCTAGGTGGTGCAGTGAGTAGAGTGTCGGCCCTGGAGTCAGAAGGACCTTGAGTTCGGATCCGGCCTCAGACACTTAACGCACACACAAACAAAAACTTAGCCGTGTGACCTTGGGCAAGTTACTTAACACCAAGTGCCCTCCAAAAAGCAAAAAAAAAAAAAAATGCTGATCGTATTCTAATGTGGCAAACACCATACACACTATACACAGGGTAAATTAAATTTAACCTCAGAGGGAAGGCGCTAGTAGTTGGGACACTTAGAAAAACTTCATGCTAAAGATGGGATTTGGGCTAACAATTAAAGGCAGCCAGAGGATCCAGGAGGTAGAGATGGAAATAGGGGAGAGGGGTAGAAATCTTAATAGATGCACAACTACACACTTCTTGTTGGTAGATAGTCTTTAAGGTGGAGTTTTTCTTTACTTATTTCTTTTTGTAATTACTAACTAATAACCATTAAAGGAATTATATCCTCTCCACCGCTCCATCACTTATGTGAATATGAAGATACAGTTAACTCTAAAGAATCAGCTCAATTTAACTAAACTCAATGAACATGTGCAACTCTTTTACCTGCCTTTCCATGGCAAACTTATGTCATTCTTTAATTTAATTGAAATGTTCTTTTTTAAAAAGTTTTTTTTATCTAAGAATAGCAATATTTATATGGTTCAGTTATTACATGTGTTGACAATAGAACTCTAAATATTAAAAATGTTCCATGCCTACAAGGAGTTTATGTTCTGTTGGTTTATTATCAAAGCCTGCCTGTTTCCCTCTTATATTTTCATCAAGGATATTCTTCACACGTGTATATTATGCTCATACAAATCTATTTTTAAAAATGAGAAATTGGACATATAGTTCATAATTATATAATCACAAAATTATGATTTTGTTTCGGGGCATTAATTTTTATTTTTAGGTATTAATTTGATATATTATTCCCTTCCTCCCCCACTAGAGATCTTCCTCACCCTGAGATGTTTTGGAAAATGTTTCTGAGATAGTTTAAAGACTGGGTCAGTTTCTACTTAATATTTGGTTTGGTCCAACTGCTATTCTAAACTCTATCTTCCTATTACTTCTTTTTTTTTCTTTTGCTTTTTGGAGGGCAATTGGGGTTAAGTAACTTGCCCAAGGTCACACGGCTAAGTTTTTGTTTGTGTGTTAAATGTCTGAGGTCGGATCCGAACTCAGGTCCTTCTGACTCCAGGGCCGATGCTCTACTCACTGTGCCACCTAGCCGCCCCCTATTACTTCTTAAGAATAGCTAATATCAGGAGCAGCTTACATGGCACAGTAAATAGAGCACTGGCTCTGGAGTCAGGAGGACCTGAACTCAAATATGGCCTCAGACAATTAACACTTATTAGCCATGTGACCTTGGGTAAGTCACTTAACCCCAATTGCTCTGCTTTCCCCCTCCAAAAAGAAAAAAAAAAAGAATAGCCAATAACAGACTTTTAAAGGCTTAGAAAGATATGTATAATATAGATATATACACATACATATATACACATGAGTGTATTACAGACACATATATGTCTATGTATGCATGTGCATATACACATACATATACACACACACATAGATATTCTCACTTGATCCTCACAAAAACTTGGGGAGGTAGATATTATTATTATTCCCATTTTACAGATGAGGAAACTAATGCTGACAGTGGTTAAGTGATTTGCCCAGAGTCACACAACTAAGTAAATGTCTGAGGCAGCATTTCAACTCAGGTCTTTCTGTCTCTAAGTCCAACTTCCTATCTACTGCGTCACTGAGTTGCCTCATTTAGAAAAGCAGGGACTCAAGTGTTATGGTCCAAATGTTGTAGCTTTTCTACCACTGATGATGAAAACAGATTGTTATAGAACATCCAACATTTTTTTCATATTTTCCATATGTTGTCCTCCTGATAGTTTTTTATATGTGAAGATTCTCAGGATCATGTGACTCATTTGGGTCTCACACCAAAGTGGGCTTAAATTTGTTTTTGTTTTTACTTTTTGCCATCTTAACAGGAGATCCTGCTTCAATCTGTCTCTTCCAAAGTCTTTTACAGGTGAATTTTTATTCTAAATAATTTTTGGCCCCGTCACCCATCTCTTACTACTTGGCAAGCCAATTAAGTGTCCATTGTATAAAATGGTTGATGGGCTTTTTTGACCTTGTTGTTATGACTTTTATATTGCTTAAACATTTGCAAGAAATGATAATAACTATATTCATTTGGGTTTTGCTTTATAATAACATTCAGTGTTAGTAACTCTTTGGAATAATTCTCACAAGGGCTCCATTCTCCTTTTTTCATCCTTAGTTTTTCTTCTAATTTGACATTGACTTTGACCTTTCCTCTATCTAATCAATGGTCCGTCTGCACACAAACAGTTGACTCTGATACAGCTCTACTTCAGGAAACTGAGAAATGGTTCATTTGGACCCCTACTCTATTCCAATCAGTTTTAATCAGTTTGAAATGATTCCATAGGGGTAGTGATTATAAGTTCTGTGTATTAGGCCCCAGAGATATGAGCTGCAGATTGTAAGTTCATTTATTTAATCATAGGAAGCTAACTAGAGGCACTTCATTATTCTTTTTCCTTGTTATAGTGGTCACCCCCAGTGTGGTGGAGGTACTCAATTACATGGAAAGTCCACCAACTTATTTTTGAACTCCAGACCACTCTCTCTTATCCAACATGAAAAAGTGACCTTCTTATTATGATCACTTAGTGCAAATGCCCTGTGCTTTGCCCAAGCTGTGACACCCTCTGCTAATGTTGGTTTTGGCCCTCAAGAGAAAGGTCAATCAATCCATGGAATTCTGTATTTTATTTTGTCTTTTTTGCATATGTGAGTGTCAAATCCTTTAAAAACAAGGTCCTGGGTACCAGGGGTATTTCAGACTGTGAGGAAGATCCAAGGTCCACTTCCTTAGAGGGTGCGATGACATTGGTTCAGAACTTTGCTTCAGTATATTTTATTGTAGATTGGACAATTTTAAACTCCATAGTAACTAATCACATCTTTTCTGTTAAGCTATAATAAATTTCATGTTTTGGGATGACGGAGGTTCCATATATATTAATATATTTGAACTTTGTTCTGAAAGTATTAATGATGTATAAGGAGACAAAGATTTAGAATAATCTAAAAGGCTTGGTCTCTTTCATTTCTCAAATCTGAGCCTAGGTTTTCAATGTGCTTTTTTAATTCTTCTCCACCTCCATAACCTCAATAGTAAAGGCATCAAGATTTGAAGTATATGGTAATTTCAACAATTCTTTGTTGAATATCTCTACTTCTTCATCTTATGCAACAAATGTTTGCATCAATAATGCAATTGACTTCTGTAATGGTAATAGTAATTTGAAGACCTTCCCTGTCCCTTAATAAGCCTACAGCAATTTGAAGACTTTCCCTGCTTTGAAAATATACTCTGCCCCCTAACGGGATGAATGTAATCACATGGAGTCTATGGAGGGAGGAGTTTGCTGAAGGGTTGTAACAGAGATCACAGGAAGCTGGGAGTCAGAGCAAGCTAGATGGTTGGGAGGAGAGGACGCTTCTGAGGGAGACAGATAGGCTTATGAGTAAATATCCCTCTTGTGTTGGTTTGTGGGAAGGCTAAAGGATGATGTGACTCCCTGCTAAGTTGTGGTGAATTAACTTCTATGTTGCTATGATGGATTGAGTTTCCTGTTTGGGGGATTAGATTTTCTGGTGTCTAAATAAATATTTTGCTTCTGTCTTGTGTATGGAGAGTCTGTTATATTTTGTGATCAAGCACAATGGTAGGTATATTTATAGTGATCATGGGCACTGTGAATATTGCACTGGTGCTACAACTTCATGGTATTTTTGTTTGTTTGTTTGTTTGTTTTTTTGCTTATAGTGATGATTAGTACTATAAATGTGATGCTCATATATATTTTTGTAGTCCTTGGACATATGATGAAACTAAGTCCCCTAATTCCTTTCTTTACCTCTCCATTGAGAACTTATAATATTTCCTTTGGTATAACTGCACATTTTTGTTTTGTTTTGTTTCCTTTTTCTTGAGAATAGCAACATTGATCTGATTCTATGCTTATAATAGTATATAGTCTTTGTCATTGGACTTATATTTCACATTTACAGTACCTATAATTAATATTTATATTTTAAAACACGTTTTTGTTTTTAGTATACTTTTCTGCACTCTATCACTAATACTATGAAAGTTGAAGAGGAACAAATATAACTAGGGATCATTTTGTAGTTTTATTTTTCAAGACTCATATGAATGTAGGACTTGAGAGCTGAAATGGACCTGAGTGACCATATAATGCAAAACATACACTGAAGGAATCTCTGGTAGATTATGTCTAATAAGGGGTCATAGGCTGTATTTCAAGATGTCTGAGGATGGGGAAATTACCAATTCCCTAAGCATTTCTATCTTTGAGGAATTTCCTATCTAGAAAGAAGACTACAGGTGATAAGCCTTTCTATTTTTAACTAGTTTTGAGTCACACACAGCAGACTTATACCTAGTATATATCAAAGGTAAAACTGAAGTTAGATCTTCTTCACTACAAAGCTATCTATCCCTCTAATCACTATGCCATGCTTTTCCACTTTGCACCTGAAAGATACTTGATAATTATGGAACTAGACTGGACTGATATACTACTTTTTGCTTAAATGGCCTTTTGCATAAGTTATACAGTCTAACACACAGGGAATGTCAGAAATACTAATCCCATTTTGAAGATGGGGAGCTGAACAATGAAGTGACTTGTCCAAGGTTTTATAGCTGTCAGGGTAACAAACATGAAAGTCTTTTGGTTTCAAAAGCTATTGTTTTATTATTAGTATTGTTATTATCATCATGACTGAACTGATGTCATTATTTCAGCACTTTGTAGTTGTAATTACTAAGCTTAGCCCTGAAAAAAAAAAGATTTTCAAAATGAATTTGTCTTCTTTCTCAAGAGTAATAGGAACCAGTTTGTGTGGCAGATTGTAAATACTGTCAGATAGGTAGCTCAGTGGAGAGAGCTTTGGATTCAGAAAGAGATGAATTCATATTCACCCTGAGACACTCACTAGTTGCGTGACCCTGGGCAAGTCATTTACTGTCTGTTTCAATTTCTTCATCTGTAAAATGGGGATAGTAATACCATCTACCTCCCACGGTTGTCATGAGAAACAAATGAGGGGCGGCTAGATGGCACAGTGAGTAGAGTGTTGGCCCTGGAGTCAGAAGGACCTGAGTTCAGATCCAGCCTCAGACACTTAACGCACACACAAACAAAAACCTAGCCCTGTGACCTTGGGCAAGTTACTTAACCCCAATTGCCCCCCCCCAAAAGAAACAAATGAGATAATAATTTTAAAACAGTATAATGCCTAGCAAATAGAAAGCATGATATTAATGCCAGAAGTTGTCATCATCATCATTACCCTCCTCATTATTGGTTAGGTTTGCTGCTTTTTCCCTTCTTTCTTTTTTTTCTTTTTTTGTTGTTTCAAGGGATAGATTTCTGGGTAATAGTATATTTGGAAATGAAGATAATATAAAAGCAAAGTATCACATGATTCCATTAAATTTAATTACGTACACATAAGTAATTTCAGATATTTGTCCTAAGAAATATTGTGTGTATGTGTATGTTTTGTGTTTTATTTTATAACTTGCCAAATTCAATACAATTGAAATTAATTCAATTCAACTCCTCAAACATTAATTAAGCTTCCTCCCATTCCCTGAAACACACGCACACACACAGACACACACACAGAGACACACAGACACATACAAACACATACTGCTTTCTCCCACAAAATGGTCTCCACCCTCAAGGAACTAAAGTTTTAAAGGGTTCATTGATAAGTAAATGCAAGACAATTTGAGGACATATTGTATTACTGTGTGGAAGGAGTATGACCACCTAGGACAAGGGTCAAATTCCTCTTCTCACTGTCTTCAACTTATTATGTCTGAGACCTTAGTTACCCCCAGGAAAAATTGCTCACAGTTTTCAATTTGACTCATCTCTAGAGTCTTCTCATAAAGAGGGGAGAATAGAAAGTTACTCAATATCGGATATGAATTGGACATGAGACAGATAATTATTTCCTACACCAGAAGAAATGCTAAAATGAAAAGACCTCTCATGGGGGAGACAAAACAGGATTAAGTAATTTAAGTTCTAACTATTGTAGACTGAGATTTAAACTTCATCACAACATGATTTGCAAGACTGATTATTAGACATTTTACATTTCACATTGGTTTGGAATTGTAACCCTTGAAGACAATGTCTTCTGCAAAGTCAGGTTAGGGATTGTGATAAGTTTTTGCCAAGTGGTCAGATGCAATTTCAGAAGTCTGGGATAGTGAGGCAAACACCATCCTGAGCTGGAAGAGCTTGACTAAGAAACTTTAAAAATTCAGCGATTCTTCCCAGAACTTCTCTTCCTTCAAAGTGACAGTATTGAGCCCTGACACTTCCTGTGAAGACTGAGGGCAGATAGTTGCCACCTGGAAGGTAGAAGGAAGAAAGACTAAGGACAGAATCACCCCCTTTTTAAAAAGATTTAATGACTCATCAGCTCTCCCTGCTTAGTATGGGGGTTGCCTCCTAATTTCAAATTGATAAAAACCAGTCAGTGCTGAGTCACACACAGGTGGTCAACTAAAAACAGAATGGGGAGTGCTTTGAAGCCTCTGCTGAATCCCTAGTTATGTACATGTTTATGTAGCATACAAAGATAGATAAGACGGACTCAGATAGAAAAAATAGAAAGAAAAAAAGATAGATAGATGGATAGATAGACAGACAATAACAACTAATGATGTATTCTGTATTTATAATAAAAATTAACAGCTAATCAAGCTCTGTAACTATTTTTAAATTTTATTTCATTTTACTTTGTTGGCATACATATTCCATGATTCAAAAATGTGAAAATTCCTGGTTTCTTGTCACTTATTTTCCCTAGGAATTCTTCCTGATTAAGTAAGATTGAGTACATCAGAAACTTGCTCTCAAATAAAAAAAGAGACTATTTAAGTACTTATTTTAAAATCTCAATGACCCAACATTTTAGCCATCATTTAAAAAATAAATACATTTCAGCAAAATAATAAAATGTGTCAGAAACTGAGTTCATAACATGAACAAGTTCCTGTAGAGAGAAACTGCAGCATCCAGTCTGATTTTATGCCTATAAATGTTCTATTCCAGGGGCAGAGTCAAGATGGCTGAGTAGAAGCAGCACTTCCACAGAGCTCCAGCCCACACAACTTCAAAATGATGTAAAAGGGGGATGAAGAAAGACCTCTGGAGCTCCAACACCAACAGAACGATACAGAGAAGCTGACCTCCCGCTGAGGACAGTCCGGCAGCCTGGCAAGGAATGGCCAGCATAGAGCTCTGGGAGTTGAGCCCAGGCCTGTTTGAGTTGTGGTTTAAGCCCAAGGGTGGCCAGACCAGCAGCCAGCTAGAGGGACCCCAGAACACCAGCAGCTGTGGAGTCTGCAAAATTATCAACACATAGATGCCTAGGACAAAGTGAGAGGTTAGTGCCCTATGGACTTTGGGACTGGTTGGGAGAATGCATCAGCTTCTTCGCTGGGGGTGAGAAGCTGCTGAGGAGCCAATGCAGCTTGCCCCACATTGCCACTTTGCACCTTTAGCTCTTGGCCTGCAAACTGTAGGGGGATCCAGCAATCAGTCTGGGGGGTTAGCGCTCTTGCTTTACCCTTCTTGGATCAGGATTGCAGTCTGGGGTGGAGGTCTTGGGGTGTATGACCAGCTTGCCAGAGTGTGTGGAGGCTTCACAGAGGCCACCCAACTAATACCTTCAGCAGTTGATAAGACCCCAGCGTTTGGGACAGAAGTCCCCTTGGCTGGTGGCAGAGTCCTACTGTGGAAACAAGCCCAAAAGTCAAGTAATTGAGTGGCAACATGCCTAGGCAAAGGAAACAAAATAAACAGAAAAATGCAATATAAGACTCCTATTTGGGGGCCAAAGAGGATCAAAGCATGGAAGAGGAGAAAGACTGTGAGGTCAGAACCCCTGCACCGAAAGCCCCAAATGAAAATACAAGCTGGTTACAGGCCATAGAGGACCTTAAGAAGCAGATAGAGAAGTGGGGGAAAAATTGGGAAGAGAAATGAGAAAGATGCAAGAAAAGTATGAAATGACAGTCAACAGCCTGACTAAGGAAAACAATACCTTAAAAATAGACTAACTCAAATGTCAAAAGAGGCTCAAAAAGGCAATGAGGAGAAGAATGCCTTAAAAAGTCGAATTTGCCAGATGGAAAAACAATCGCAAAAGCTCAATGAGGAGAATCATTCCTTCAGAATTAGACTGGAGCAAATGGAAGTTAGTGACTTTATGAGAAATCAAGATGCTATTAAACAGATCCAAACAAATGAAAGAATAGAAGGCAATGTGAAATATCTCATGGGAAAAACCACTGACCTGGAAAATAGATCCAGGAGAGACAATCTAAAAATTATTGGCCTACCTGAAAGCCATGATCAAAGAAAGAACCTAGAAACCATCCGTCAAGAAATTCTCAAGAAAAATTGCCCTGATGTTTTAGGCAAAATCGAGGTTGAAAGAATCTATAGATCACCTAGTGAAAAAGACCCCAAAAAGAAAACTCCTAGGAATATTGTAGCCAGGTTCCAGAATCCCAGGATCAAGGAAAGAATATTACAGGCAGCCAGGAAGAAACAATTTCAATATTGTGGAAACACAATCAGGATAACACAGGATCTGGTAGCTTCTACACTGAGGGATTGAAGGGCATGGAACATGATATTCCGCAGGGCAAAAGACCTGGGATTAAAACCAAAAATCACCTACGGAGCAAAACTGAGTATCATGTTTCAGGGGAAAATATGGTCATTCAGTGGAATAGAGGACTATCAAGCATTCTTGAGGAAAAAACCAGAGTTGAATAGAAAATTTGATGTTCAGATACAAGAAGCAAGAGATGCTTGAGAAGGTAAACATGGGAAAAAAATCACTATGAACTTATCAAAGTTGAAGTATTTACATTCCTACAGGGAAAAACAATAACTGTAACTGATGAAACTTTTCTCTTTATGAAAATAGTTAAAGAAGGGTATAAGGGCATATGAATACATATGTGAATGTGTGTATATATGTTTTCAGGTATACATAGATAGAGGGCACAGGTCGAATTTAAAAGGAAGGGATGATATTTAATAGGTGAGGTTAAGAGGTGAGAGAGCAATGTGGTGAGGGGGAATGGGGAGAGACAACGGGGTGAACTGTCTTGTATAGAGGAGGCAGGGGAAGGTGGTTGCAGGGGAGTGGAGGAACAGAAAGGCAAAAAGGCAAAACCTTATTCTCATTGAATTTGGACTAGTGAGAGAATGTCATGCATATTAAATAGGGTGTCCCACCCTACAGGAGCTTGTGGGGGAGGGGAATGAGGGAAGGTAGTGGAGGGGAGGGTGGGCTGGGGGGGTGGGAAGTTGGAAGCACCCACTTTTGAAAAGGGACAGGATCAAGTTGGGGAGTGGACCAGGTGGAAGGTGGGATGGGAGGGATGGAAATATAGTCAGTCTTTTACAATATATCAACTATGGTAATATTTTGCATAGCTACACATGTACAGCACATACTGCATTGCTTATCTTTCTTTTAAAATCAGTTTTAAAAAATATATAAATACTATGATTAATACTACTTTGCATATAATTGGGAGATAAAATGTACAGGCAATGGGGTATGGGGATTCACCTCAACCTACTGGAAAAGTCGAAAAGGGTATGGGAGAAGAGATGGGAGAGAGCAGATTGGTTGAGGAGATACCCTGTATGACTGTTATTCTGGGGTGGTGGGTAGGGGGAAATGGGGAAAAATTGTAACTCAAAATCTGATGGAAATGAATGATGTCAACCAGAAGTTAATAAATCATTTGGAAAAAAATAAAAAATAAAACGTTCTATTCCATAACCCTTCTGCTAGCCCTGTAACCAAGTGAATTCCAACCACATTTAAAAAACCAACAAACTAGCTATGTCTTCCAGTTTTCGTTTCACTCTGAATCCTTCTTCTTCTTCATACTAACCTTATGAGCTAGGTAATTCATTTCATCTTCCTCAGCTAAAGTTTCATCATTTGTAAAATGAAGATACCAATATGTATATTGTCTACTTCATAAAGTTGATAGAAGAATCAAATGAGATAATATATCAAAATAACTTCATAATTATAAAGCCCTATATAGTAGATTATATCATTATGACTGGATGGAAGCATGTTCAGTTCTCAATTTCAAGTTAGGGACTAAGCTATTTTTAAAGAAAACATTAGGCATGCCATTCTTATGTCATCCACACCTCAGCCTTCATCCACAAAGAAATAGAGTCATGGCCTCGTGAAATAATAAATGTAAAGCACTCTGCAAACCTGGATGTATAACATTAATAACAATCATCATCATCATCATCATCATCATCATCATCATCATCATCATCATCATCACCATCATCACCATCATCACCATCATCAATATAAGTATTTGGTGGTTCACCTACTCTAGCCCTTCATTTTACAGATAGGAATCAGAATCCCTGAGGGATGGAGTGACTTGTCCAAAGATGCTTAAATCAGTGGCACAACCAGAATGTGAAGGAATTTGAAAGAAAGTCCTCTGACATCAAACTCCAGTGCCCTGTTTTTTCAGACTACAATTTTTTTTATCCTATGCCTTCATTTTACAGATGAGTTCACAGAAGCCCAGAGGAATGAAAGATTTTCCTAGAACCACAGTTCTAACTCCTAAAGAAAAGTGCTTTGGTTGGTATGATTCTCTGGGTTCAATGGACAGACCACAAAGGTCAGCATTGATTTTTGTCAGTTTTGTAAAGATAGTTGGTTGTATAAGGAAATATAGGGTGATCTTTTTCTTGAGACAGCACTTTTCCAAGTTAGAGCACGTACTATTTTGGAATCTTGAAATTTCCTAGGCTGCCATGTGCATGTATGTGTATGTGGAGGGAAGGCAAGGAGGTATGTCTTGTTATTTTTTAATAACGTAAATGAGGAAGGGGATAAGAGAAACAAATGCATTCATTAGGCTCTCAATGTGCTTCCTCTAGTTGTGCAGTATATAAAATATTAACCTTATTGCTGCTTTTATTTTAATAAGAATCTCTTGGACTAAATAATGGGAACCAAGTATAGTAATATACTTTCCAAAAGCGCTATGGGCAGCCTCCTGGGACTATCAGGGGGGACTTGGGAAGTGACACTTGTACAGGTTTAAATTTGAAATTGCATTTAATTTGTCTATCCTATTACTTAGTTGAAAACATGTACCTTGAAGGCAAATGCAGAAGGAGATGGGCATTCTGCTAAAAATATTTGAGAGGCAATAATTTGATTTAATGGCTTCCACACCTCGATGGAGAAAGTAATGAAGCATCTCCAGGGAGGGATTTTTTTTTTCCTTTTGCCTTTTGCCTTCATTGTGTGTGCATTTTTTCAAGTGCCAAGACCAAGTTTCCAACTTAAGAGATCCCAAGACTCTAGGAATTCACCTGTAAAGGTCAGTCGGGATGGCCAGCAGCTATTATCCATGAACTTGACTTTGGGTAGGAATCAGGGGATGACTTGCTTTGGGGAATAGAATATGTATTTATGGAGGGAAAATGGGGCTTAGTCTGTTAGGATCACTACCAATATATGGTAGTGTAAAGAACCTTGGTCTAGGAGTCACAAGACAGGTCCAGGTCCCAGTTCTGTAGCTTGCCAATCATGTGACCACAAAAAATATTTGCTAAATCTTATCCTGTTATACCCTGCCTGAGGCAGGGCCAAGGTATACTGGTGATTAGGGAAACCTCTAGGCAGATAAAAGGGTACACCTTGCCTGGGGTTGAAGGGAAGTTCAAATTGGGAATAAAGTAGATAACATTCTAAAACCCAGGACTGGCCAGTTACAAGATCAAAGGCACTGAGATGACTAGATGAACAAGTCCCAAATAAGATAATTCAAAGATCTGCAGAGCATTAGTCAGATTTATGCCAAAATGTAAGAATTACTTTGGAACCTATGCTTTGTTTGACTCAACCTGATCCCCTAAGATTAGATGTTTTTGTTGCATCAGATGACCTTGTCTGAATTCTGAAGAATCAACTTATTGACAACTGGATAGTTAGAGTATTGTCTCACTCATCTATTCCCAGTGAACTGTGGACATTTACAAAGTCTTAGCTCCCTCATCAATCAAACTGAATAAATGGATGAATGTTCTAGGCACTTGTACTAAGTGTTGGGGACATAATACAAACAAATAAGCCAGCCCCTATCCTCAAGGAGCTTATTTTCTAGTAGGGGAAGATGCCATGGTGGCCAGGAAAGAGTGTTTTGGTAAGGAAAATCACAGGGCAATTGCTTGACATGATCATTCCAAGAATGGCAGAGATGTTTGGATGACCCCCAGAAAATGGTGTGTCGAATCTAATATCAGGCAAGCTAAAGTAAATGCTTACAGAGATATCATGAGGAAAGTTTTTGTAAACAATAAAAAGATTATAGAAATGTGTTTATTATTTGATTAAGCCATATCTTGGATTATGAAGCAAAAAAAGCAAAAAAAATAAAAAAAACAAACTTATTGAGCCTGTTGGGACCTCTGCATTAACATATAGTTGGTTTCATTCTTAATTGGTAAGCCCACCCCATTACTATCCCTAACCTGACCCCATCCTCCTCAATAATTTCTCAATAGAACCTGATTCTCCTTTCCTTTTGTTTTCCTCTCTCCCACTGTCTCTTCCTATTGATTCCCTATTGGAGTTGTGAAAGGACTCAATTATAAAATGTCATTATCACTCTTCTAAGAAGCAGGCAGAGCAGTGTATAGAGCACTAGATCTGGAGTTAAGATGACCACAATACATATCCAATCCCAGATGCTTGCTCATTATGTGGCCCTGAGCAAGTCACTTAATATGTCTCTCTCAGTTTCCTCATTTGGAAAGGGCTTTGCAAACTTTATATAGGAGTTAGGCTCAGGTTTTGCCACTCAAAAGGAGCCTCCTGCTCCCAACTCAGAATCTTCCTTGACCTAAGTTGAAGAGGTTTGAGGGAGGATGTCAATGACAAAAAGAAAGGGCTCATGTCCACCCAAAATTTTAAAGCTGCACTTTTTGATAGCAAAGAGCTGTAAATAAAATACATGCTCATCAACTGGGACTAAAAAGGAATATTACTGTGCTATGATGTGATTCAAAGTGAGGTAAGCAGAACCAAGGAAATATTATACACAATTACAACAATGTAAATGGAAAGAATAACAACCACAAAAATAATAAAAATAATCGGGGTGGCTAGGTGCTGCAGTGAATACAGCACCAGCCCTGGAGTCAGCAGGACCCAAATTCACTTCCAACTTCAGGCACTTAACACAAAAATTAGCAGTGAGACCTTGGGCAAGTCACTTAACCCCATTTGCCCTCCAAAAAAAATAATCAAAATAATCCCTAGAAATTAAAATGAACAAACCTGGCCCCAAGAAGATCTATGAGAAGGAATTCCCTTCCCATTGATTCCTTTGTAGTAGTAGAGGACTAGGGTCATGGAATAGTACATAAATGACAGAAATTTATCAATATGCTGACTAGTTGTGCCAGGTTTTTTTTGCCCATGCTTTTTTTTTTATTATTTTCTATAAGGAATGGCTCCCTAGTAGTGGGAGGTAAAGAAGATACAATAGAAAGAAAAAACAAAAACAATTTTTTAAAAGAAAGGTGGATAGAAGAATATCTTCAGACAAATGGATTAACTAGGCCAGGCAATGATTAACAAAAGAACAGAAAGGGGGTTAGAAAGTTAGATCAGCATCTTCTTATAGTATTTTCACCTTGTGTCATTCAAGTTACATTATGTGGAAGTGGTAAAGGAATTAGATATGAAGATAAAGAATTTGGAGTCTTGTTTTGGGCTCTGCCACTAACTTTCTCTGATACTTAGGACAAGTGATGTCACCTCTTTAGGCCCAAGTTTTGTTATCTGTAAAATGAAGGTATGGGCTTGATCCCAAAAAGCCACTTTCTCTCTTTGGCTGATACTCCTCCTACCCCAAAATTTTACTCTTTATGGCTCCCACCTAAGTTTCCTCTAAAGTGTGTAATAAGATATCTGATTCCTACAAAGATACTCAAGGAACAATAAGGGTATCAGGTATCAGGAAGCCTATATTTCTTCCACCAGAGAAGATGCAGTACACCAAAAGGATTCACAGAAGGCTGGGAAAAAATTAAAAAACAAACAAAAAACAAAAAGCACTCAAATAGCACTCCTGAAGCAGAAAAAGAAAATATTCAGAAATGCAGAAAAGATATTCCCTATTTCCCTGCATCTGCACTATTTTAGCAGTTCATGGTAACATCAGGTTTGGCAGGATCCATATTTCTTTCTTTTTTTTTTCACATCATCATATCTATATTTAGTCATACGTGTGTGTACATACATGTATATATACACATATATACATATACACATACACAACAGGAAGAGGCTTACATCCAATGTCATATAAACAGGGAACACTTGTTTTAACTGGCTGCTGAGGCTGTCCTTTTGAGCTGCTCCATCCACCAATTGGCTCTTGTGGGGCACAGGACACACACGCACACACACGCATATGTATGTACATGTGTACACACATCAATAAACACACATACATGCATGTACACGCATACATGTACACATACCCAAGAACATACATGCATGCCCATATACATACATGTGTGTGTGTGTCTTCTCTCCCTTCACTTCTTTTTTTTTCTTTTTCTCTTTTTTTTTAATTGATTAAACAAATGCTTTATTAACTTCTGGTTTATGTCATTCATTTCCACCAGATTATGAATTACATTTTCCCCCATTTTTTCCCTACCCACCACCCCAGAATAGCAGTCCCACTAGATATCCCCTCATCCATTCTGCTCTCTCCCATATCTTCTCCCATACCCCCTTCGACTTTGCCATTAGGGCAAGGTGAATCTCTGAGCCCCACTGCCTGGACATCTTATGAAACATTTAATTTTAAAATTTTGATTTTCAGATCCATTCCCCTTCTCCCTTGTCACCCACTCCCTCTGAGAAGATAAGCAATTCAGTATGTGTTGTACATGTATATCTATGCAAAACATTACCATAGTAGATATATTGTAAAAGACTGCTTATATTTCCCTCCCACCTGTCTCACCTCCCACCTGGTCCATTCCCTACTTAGATCCTGTCCCTCTTTGATAGTGGGTACTTCTAACCTCCCCTCTCCCCAGAATGCCCTCCCCTCCATCATCCCCCCTCTCATCCCCCTTTTCCCTACTCAGGAGAGTGAGTGAGGGTAAGATATTCCATTTAGTATGTATGTGATTCTCTCCTTGAGCCAACTTCAATGAGAATATGCTTTTGCCTTTTTGCCTTCCTGTTCTTCCCCTCCCCTGCAACTACTTCCCCTTGCCTCTTCTACATGAGATAGTTTGCCGTACCCTGTCTCTCTCCATCTCCTCTTGCCACTTTCCTCTCTCACCTCTTGACTTCACCCCTTAAGAATGATCCCTTCCTTGGGGCGGCTAGGTGGCACAGTGAGCAGAGAGCCAGCCCTGGAGCCAGAAGGACCCGAGCTCGGATCCGGCCCCAGACACCCATCACACAAACAAAAACTCAGCCACGTGAACCTGTGCAAGTCACCCAACCCCAATTGCCCTCTAAAAAAAAAAATACTAATCATCCCTTCCCATCAAATTCAACCTGTGCCCTCTATCCATGTATACCTGTGAACATATGCCATGTACCCTTCTTCAATTATTTTCATAATGAGAAAGGTTTCATCAAACACAGCTATTGTTTTTCCATGTAGGACTGTAAATAGTCCAACTTTGATAAGTTCCTTTTGATTTCTTTTCCTTGATTACCTTCTCAAGCATCTCTTGCTTCTTGTGTCTGAATGTCAAATTTTCTATTCAACTCTGGTTTTTTCATGAAGAATGCTTGAAAGTCCTCTATTCCACTGAATGACCATATTTTCCCCTGAAACAAAATACTCAGTTTTGCTGGGTAGGTGACCCTTGGGTTCATTCCCAGTTCTTTTGCCCTCTGGAATATCATATTCCATGCCCTTCGATCCCTCAGTGTAGAAGCTGCCAGGTCCTGGGCTATTCTGATTGTGTTTCCACAATATTGAAATTGTTTCTTCCTGGCTGCTTGTAGTATTTTCTCCTTGATCTGGGGATTCTGGAACCTGGCTATAATATTCCTGGGAGTTTTCTTTGGGGGATCTTTTTCAGGAGGTGATCTGTGGATTCTTTCAACCTCTATTTTGCCCTCTGGATCTAAAACATCAGGGCAGTTTTCCTTGAGAATTTCTTTGAGGGTGATTTCTAGGTTCTTTCTTTGATCATGGCTTTCAGGTAGTCCAATAATTTTTAAATTGTCTCTCCTGGATCTATTTTCCAGGTCAGTGGTTTTTCCCATGAGATATTTCACATTGCCTTCTAATCTTTCATTTGTTTGGATCTGCTTAACAGCATCTTGATTTCTCATAAAGTCATTAGCTTCCATTTGCTCCAGTCTAACTCTGAAGGAATGAATCTCCTCAGTGAGCTTTTGAGATTCTTTTTCCATCTGGTAAATTTGACTTTTTAAGGCATTCTTCTCCTCATTGCCTTTCTGAGCCTCTTTTGCCATTTGAGTTAGTCTATTTTTTAAGGTGTTATTTTCCTCAGTCAGGCTGTTGACTGTCATTTCATACTTTTCTTGCATCTTTTTCATTTCTCTTCCCAAATTTTCCCCCACTTCTCTTATCTGCTTCTTAAGGTCCTCTATGGCCTGTAGCCAGCTTGTATTTTCATTTGGGGCTTTTGGTGCAGGAGTTCTGACCTCACAGTCCTCCTCCATGCTTTGAGCCTCTTTGCCCCTAAAATAGGAGTCCAATGTTGAACTTTTCTGTTTATTTTGTTTCATTTGCCTAGGCATGTTGCCACTTAATTACTTGATTTTTGGGCTTGTTGCCACAGTAGGACTCTGCCACCAGACAGGGGAGCTTCCGCCCAAACGTGGGGTCTTCACAACTTCCGCCAGTTGGGTGGCCTCTGTAAAGCCTCCACCCACTCTGGCAAGTTGGATACCCACCCCAAACTTCCCCCCCAGACCACAATCCAGATCCAGGCAGTTTAAAGCAAAAGCGATTAACCCCCAGACTGATTGCTGGATCTTCCTACAGTTCACAGACCAGGAGCTAGAGCCACTGCTGATGCTGCAAAATGGCTTCTGTGCAGCAGTTTCTTCAGCAGCTTTTTGCCCCCAGGGGAGGAAGCCACGTGTTTCCCAAATACTGGTCCCAAAGTCCATAGGGCACTAACCTCTCACTTTGTCCTAGGCATATCTGTGCTGATAATTCTGGAATCGCCACAATTGCTGGTGTTCTGGGGTTCCACCAGCAGGCTGAAGGCCTGGCTGCCCTGGGGCTAAAACCGCAGACCTGGGCTTGGCTCTGTGGGCTGCACTGTCCGTTCCCAGCGCGCTGGGCTGCCTGCTCTCAGAGTGCTGCGCTGGCTGCTCCCTGCAGGGCTGCTGGGCTGTCCTCAGCAGGAGGTTAGCTTCTCTGTGCCGTTCTGTGGGTGCTGTGGCTCCAGAAGTTGTTAGGAGCTCCCTTTCACATTGTTTGAAATTTGTGTGGGGCAGAGCACATTGGAAATTCTGTTTCTACTCCGCCATCTTGCCTCCGCCCCCCCATATTTCTTTCTCTCCCCTGTAATTGTCCTTCAGGTGGAGGATAATCTTTGTCCTATGGTCGACCCTCTAAGGAGCATGCTGCTAAAGAAATCTCCCTCTGAGAGGATGGTATCTGACTCAAACTTAGCAACTCTTGATCTCTTGGAAATTATAGAATTTTTGAGAAAATCCATTCTTAGGAAATCTACTCTCTGACCTGTGTCCCAGAAAGGTAGCAGTAAGTCAGAAGCAGTGGGGAATTCAAGGTCCAAGAACAATCCTCTCCCTACCCCCTCAATTATCTCAGAAAGCATAAGCAATTGGGTAAGTACTTCTCTATGCAGTTATCTTTGTTTTGATCCTGATAGGGGTATATGGGTAGAAAATCACTTACCCCTCCTTCCCACCTCCACTGCTGATGCACTATGGTCTAGAAATCTAAGGGAGAAAAAAAGGGAGATGAAGAAAAGGGGTAAAGTATTTCACAGTTTAATTGTATAGATCTCAGAAGAAACACGTGACTTCATTAGAGTCTATTCCTCTTGGCTCTTAACTAACAATGAATTTTGAAAGGAATTCAAGTCACTAGAAACCAAAGAGAAAAGTTCTTAGTGATTTCTCAATCATGGCATGCATGTATGTGTACCTCCAGAGCAGGTATCCTTCCAACAGAGGAACATGACCTGTCATCTCATCAGGTTGCTTGAAAAATTCATAAAAACTAGGAGTTCCTCTATCAATCCCCCCACCCTTTGGGGGTAAAATGATCTCTAACTTCTCTTATACCTCTAAATCTTATTATTATATGAACTTTACATTCCACTGTTGTAGATTAAACAAGAAGTCTATACCATATACAATAAGCTATTCAACATTAGCAGAGCCAAGATCTTGGCTCAATTCAATGCAACAAACACTTATTTAGCATATATTCTACATAAGTCACTCCCTCAAATTCTGAAGACATTCACAAAAATTAAAAAATGCTAACCTTTTAGTCAGTGGGGGGAAGAAAGAAAGAGACAATTGCTTCATGGTACTAAGGGTTGGAAACAAGGACTGCTGAAGGGAAAGAGAATGGGATAAAGTAAGGTACACCAAGCACGTAGATTGTTGCAAAAGAGAAAAATGAACAAAAAAGGCAAAATCACCTTGGGGATGAAAAGGACCTACTCTTGCCCTGTCACCACTATCCATGTTAATATCTATGGCCCATAGTGATGAGGTTGTACTTCTGGACAGGAAGCCAAGGCTATCAGAATTTCCAGAGCAGCAGACAATGCAGAAAATTGATTCAGGAGGAAACAAATCAAAGTTTAGATTGTCAGTGATTGTTCTGGAGGAGGGAAATTTGTTACCTAGTCCCCCAGTTTTGGGGCAGCTAGGTATTGCAGTGGATAGAGTGCTGGGCCTAGAGTCAGAAAGACCTGAGTTCAAATCTGGATTCAGACATTTAGAGGTTATGTGACCCTTGGGTAAAGCATTTAACTTTTGTTTACTTCAGTGTTTCTCATCTGTAAAAATGAGATACTAATAGCACTTATTACCCAGGGTTGTTGTGAGGATCACATGAGAAAATAATGCCCAGTGCAGGGCACATGGTGAGTGCTATTGGTCACTTAATTATTATTATTATTATTATTATGTTTACTGGCTGATTTAATCATGATGTGGAAGGAAGGAAGGAAGGAAATATACATTTGTTAAGAACCTATTATGCACTGGAGACTGTACTATACACTATAAATATCCTATTTAGTTTTCACCAGAAATCTGAGATCTGGGTACAGTTATTAGCCCCATTGTATAATTGATGAAATTAAGGTAGAAATATATTAAGTGACTTGTGCAGGATCACACAACTACTAAATGTCTGAAGTTGGGTCTGAATTCATGTCTTCCTAACTCCCACCCTAAAGCTTCCTGACTCCTACCCCACTGTTCTACCTAGCTACTTCTGGGAAGCTTTGAGCAGAAAAATTCATGGAGGGTGCCTAGGCTGTGAGTGGAAAAACATAGGAGATGATGGTTCAATTGAGCAATGGGAATGCCTTTCCACTCCAAAGTAGAAAAACCTGAGTTCAGGCACCTGAATTGCCACTGTGAAATTCTGTGTTTGGGGCTAGGGGATGCCTAGGTCTGGGAGGAGCCATGTCAAAAAATATATGCAGTCATTATTTTGTAAATTTGTTCTTTGTCTGCATCTTTAGTTAGAAATAAACAAACTGTATAGAGTTAAACTATGCTTGTATGATTAATTCCACTATGTTCATGAAATAGAGTTCTTTGAATGAAAACACAGCCAGAAAGGGAAGAAGAGTAGTTTTTCTAGTAGGTAAAGGCTTGGGTCAATATTACAACTGGATAGATTTACACTGATCCTCCTTAGTCACTCAGTCACACACCTCTTCCAGATTTTACTACTCTCAAAAGATTGAAATGGATAGAGGTAACAACTGAGAACCATAGCAATTGTATTCTCTTCCATTGCCCTTGGGAATAGGGTGGAATGAAACCATTAAGGTCAAGTTGGGACTGCCTGTACTGGGACCCTTACACACTACTGAAAAGAGCCAAGGAATTGGACTGAGTACAGTCTGGCAGGTTAAACATATTTAGGAAGAAGGCAGCAATTTTAAATATTACTGTTTACAAAACTTAGCTTCCCTATTTGGAAAATGGAAATAATAATAAACTCTTACTATCTAACTCATAGTGTTTCTGTGATGAATGGTCTTTGTCAATATTACTTATAGTAATATGAGTTATTATTACAGTTTATAGAGTTTGGTGAGTTGCATTTATAATACATCTTTAGTACAAAACCTTATTTTCTTGGTTTGTGGCAGTGGAGTTTCTTTCCCTGCTGCCCATTTCTCCCCACCCTCAATCATCCATTCAGCTATTAAGTTTCCAATGAATTAATTAATTGGAAGTCTTTTGAATACCAATCAATCAAATGGTTCACAAAGAGAGCACTTAAAACCTTTTTTAAATGCACACGCTCAATTTCTGAAAACCTACAATGTTCATTTTTAGCTCCAAGTGTCCCAGTTTGGATGGATAGATGGATGGATTGCTTTCCTCAGCAAGGGCTACCCACGTGGGAAATTTCAATTTTGTTGGTTCAGTCACTATTCACTCTTCTTGGGAAAATCAGTGGATATCCTTATTGAAACAGAGGCAAGAATTTATTTATTCATTCTGTGTAGAAAAATGAATGAATAATTAACCTTGTCCAGTTAGAAAAATGTTACCTTTGCACTAAAATTAAATAACCAAATATATAAAGACATTTGTTTGCAAATTTAACTGATGAGTTAGAATGTATAGTTTCAAGGAAAATTACTCAGATATCCAAATATTCATATCCAGGATTCTGAACATTATAGAAGTAGATCTCTAAGAAGTCAACATTAATCAGTCAACATGCATTTATTGAACACCTACCATGTCCCAAATGTTATACTAAACTTCACAAGTATGAAAGAGTCTCTGACCTCAGGAGTTTACAGTCTAAGTCATCAGGAATGGCTTCATATAGAAGGTAATACTTGAGCTGAATCTTGAAGGAACCTAGCAGTTCTAAGAAGGTAAAATGAGGAAGGAAGGAATTTCAGGTATGGAGGATAGTTTGAAAATGGGATAGTTCAAAGAAGCCACATTTTTATTAATTGAAAAAAGTTAAATTCAATTAAAAAATAAAATAAATATTTTGCTTGACCATGTATATTTGTCAAAAGAGTTTTGTCTTTCATTTTTTTTAATTTTCTTCTTCCAATGAGAGGAAAGAAAATAATTTTCCTTAATTGGAAATTTAAATGTGAAAAATAAAAGATTCAGCCATACTTATATGGTGTCAAATCAACTGGTCAATTTATTAAAATATATATAATAAACCCCTCTAGATGGGGTGGGTCAGAAGAAAAAATAATAACTATATATATATACATATATATATATGTTATTTTTCAGGTGACTGCCTCCGAATAATGGGCTTTTAAATGGAGAATGAAACAACATTGGGTCAGTAAGAAGTGTGTGATCCTTGAAGGCAAGAAAACTTTCAATTCATATGTATGTGAAATTGAGCTCTGACACTTCCCATCAATGCGATAATGAGCAAGTCATTGGAATTTTCTGAATCTAAGTTTACTTATTTGTAATATGAGGACATAAATGTATGATAAAATATTTACTAAGTTATTACCATATGCACCAGGCACTTTGATAGGTGCTGAGGATTCAAATGCAAGCGTACAAGTTACTCTCTGCCACTAAGGAGCTTACCTTCAAGTGATGAAATAATATTTTATAATAAAGAAATAAGGATGAGAGTTACATTCCTGATAGACACCTGAGAATATTTTATCTCTACTGCCTTTGGCTTGAGGAATAAACAGCTATGTTTCTCCCATTGTTATATAAGCCAGTGATTAGCATCTAAGTTCTACTTATCCACTGAAAATCAATTGCAATTTACAATGGAATATGTCTTATGATATAATAAGAACAAAAGTACAAACATTTCCACTAATACCTCTAGGCCTCACTCTCCTATCTCACTTCTCCCTAGAGAGAGTGGGGTCACTTTTTAAAATTAATTTATTTTTAGTTTTTGACATTCATTTCTACAAGATTTTATTTCCAAATTTTCTCCCCATCTTTCTCTCTCCCCTCCTCCCACTCCAAGAGAATATGCATTCTGATTAAACCTTACCCCAATCTGCCTTCCCTTCTATTACCCCCTGTAATGGCAAGCAAAAGACTACTTAGCTCTTTGTTTCAGTTCTTCAAGTGCCTTTGAGCTCCACCTGTGATTTGGAGGTCAGAAAAACTTGCCAATGCAATAGGAAGGGGTGCAACAGGAAGGTACTGATGATATAAAAGCTCAAACATGAACTGGGTCTGGGCAAATCTGGGAGGAAGGATGCCTGTAGTGCCAGCACTCTGTCTGTTCTGTCTATGTTGATTTCACAGGCAGAAAGTGAACTGATGATAGCACTGGAAATGTATGTGAATATTGTTGTAACTCTGCTAAGCTTGACGTGTGTAACTGGATTGGAAGTTGGACCAGGAACTGGGAGCTGCCTATCTTTGAATCCATGTGACAGTTCTGTGAGTTCAGGCAAGAGCTGGGAGTATGGAAGAGGAACCATGGAATTTGGGAGTCAGCCTCTAGTCAAGATGAAAGGAACTTTACTCGGATATTTTATTTTGACTGACAAGATTAAGACTGTGTGACTTAGAGGTGGGAGACCTTTGTACTTTGTACTTTCCACTACTTCTTAAGGATTATTGCACCTTAAAGATGACTGAGTTAAGGATGACTGGAATCGTCTCTAATCAAAATGAAAGAAGGGTATATGTGTACTTCATATTGATTGATTCAGATTGTATTTTATTGATGATATCTTTTGTTTAAGAACATGTGGCCACTTTAGTAATAAGCTGTTATGTTAAATTACTGTGAATATTTTACTTTGGTTTCTGTGAATGTTTTGCTTTAGTTTACTGCTGAATAAATGGAGAGGTCATTAAACTATGTGATCAGAACCTTAAAGTTATTTACAGCAGCAGTCCTCAGGAAAACTGCTTGTACTTGACTTTACAACCTCCCTTCTTTAAACCCCTTTCTTACTATTTTCCTGTAAGGCAAAATAGATTTCTATATCCCATTGCCTGAATATCTTTTTTCCCAGTTGCATGCAAAAAATCATTTTTAACATTCACTTCTAAAACTTTCAGTTCAACATTCTCTCCCTTCCTCAATCCCCACCTACCCTCACTGAGAAGGCAAGCAATTTGACATGGGTTATACATGTGTGGTCATGTAAAATATTTCCATAGTAGCCATGTTCTGGAAGACTAACTATATTTCCCTCAATCCTATCCTGTGCCTCCATTTATTCTGTTCTCTCCTTTGACCCTGTCCCACTTCAGAAGTGTGTGATTCTGATTATCCCTTCCCCCATTTGCCATCTTTTCTTCCCCCTCCATTTCTTATCCCATTCCTTCCTACTTTCCTGTAGAATAAGATAGATTTCCACACCCGATTGAGTATTTGTATTATTCCCTCCTTTAGCCAAATCTGATGGGAAGAAGGTTCATTCATTCCCTCTCCCCTCTCCCTTCTTCCCCTCCCTGTAAAATTTTTTCCTTGCTTCTTTTATGTGAGATAAATTATTCCATTGTACCTCTCACTTTCTCTTTCCCCCAATATATTCCTCTCTTACCCCTTAATTTTATTTTTGAGATATCATCCTTTCATATTCAACTCACACTGTGCACTTTCTCTCTCTCTCTCTCTCTCTCTCTCTCCATATATGTATATGTGCATACATATACATATTCATAAATATACATACGTACATATCTACATCTATATCTATATATATACATATATCCAAATATATATGTATATATACATATATATATATACACACATATATCCAAATACCCTAATACTGAGAAAAGTCTCCTGAGTTAAAATATCATCTTTCCATGTAAGAATGCAAACAGTTCAACTTTAATAAATCCCCTATAATTTCTCTTTCCTGTTTACCTTTTCATGCTTCTTGTGAATCTTGCATTTTGAAAGTTAAAATTTCTATTTAGCTCTGGTCTTTTCATCAAGAATTCTTTAAAATCCTCTATTTCATTGAATATCTATTTTTCCCTTGAAGTATTATACTCAGTATTGCTGGGTAGCTGATTCTTGGTTTTAATCTTAACTCCTTTGACATCCAGAATATCATATTTCAGACCCTTCAATGAGTGGGGTCACTCTTAATACAATTTCTACCTAAATTTAGTCCTACCAAGTCCATAGCTACATATAGCATTAATGTTGGATAAGTCCTCATCTAATCTACTGATGTTCTCGGTTCCAAAGTTCACTCCCAAGTTTCCAAGTTCATAAGGTCTGAGTCACCAGTTGTTTTCCCTAAACAGGGAGAGAAAAAAATGCTGTAGCAAAGAACTGAAACATGCCTCACCTGGCCATATATTGTCCTTAAAGAGGACAAGGTTCAGGTCCTCTCCCTTGGAAACACCGACTCTCACCAGGTATCACCAGTAAAGGAGTCATAGAGATAGCAACCAAAGAAAATAGCCACAGGAGACTAATGCCATTCAAAGGTACCTCCAGAGGTCTAGCTATCCAGATATTCAAAGATATTTCTCATAGTCACATGGCTAGCAGATTGGAACCAGTTACAAAGTATGTATACATGTTCTTCATTTTCTCCAATCAACCTAACTTTCTCAGGCTTCTTAAGCTGTCCATGTTAGAGGTATCCTCTTCCTGTGCCAGTCCTCCTTACATATACTACAGTAACTTCAGTTCCCTCTGTGTAAAACAGAAATCATAATAATACCTCCCCAATCTGACTCAGAGGCCTGTGGTGAGGAATGAATAATATGAGAATATAAATATGAGCCAGCTCTTTAAACTTTAAGGCATTGTAGAAAGTTAGAATATTAGGGCAATATAAAGTGGTCTAATTTTTTATGATATTACAAAATGTCAGTCAGTAGAGTTTGTGTAGTTTCATTTTTTTTAGAGAAGTAGTTTGCTTATTAGATTTTTAATCAGTTTAGATTTTACCAAATGGCTAAGCCAGTGTTCAGGGTCTTTTTTTTTTCTTTAAATTCCAAAGAGTAACACAAAAGCTTAACAAGCCATACCACAGAGGCCCTAACTGTACATTATTGAGTGAGATGGTGATGTGATAACTATGCTAATTAGATAGTTCCCCCCCCAAAAAAACATAAACATAAACAAAACAAAACAGAACAAAACATCATGTCCAGATAATTTTGGGGAAGGAAACACCCTCCACTTAGGAATTTCAGGATAACCAATACTGGACAAAACTCTACTTTCCTGGTTTCTGTTAAAAATGCTTTCAACATGAACTCTGTAGTTGAAGAATAATCTAAATATATCTCTATATTATACATCCATGTGAAGAAATGGAAAGAGTAATGATATGGGCTACCATTGACACCTTTTCTACCTTTGTCACCTGTTACATCTGTAAGCTGCAAGCATTTTAAAAGCATCTTCTGTGTCCTAGGCACTGGAACTACAAATACAAAAATGACACCATCCCAGCCTTCAAGAAGCTTCTTCGTAGAATGCGACTGAATCAGGCTATTGGGTGGTTTGGAGAAAGCACAGCTACTAACAGCATGTGAGAAATATTGCTCACTTGAGGTACTGTACCTGGCCCCCAGGTAAATCCTCTCTGAATGGAATATATGAGAACTACCTTACCTATTCCTTGCTGACTTCTAAGGCCAGATGGAACCCCTCACGTATGTGTGCAACTTCTGCCTAGGGTTACTGAAGATGTCCTTGTGAGGAAATGGGAAGATCACTCACTATATATCCTTGTACTGATACAATCATAATTCATAGATATTGTGGGTTCAGTTGCAGACCACCACAAAAAAGAGAATATCGTAATAAAGTAAATCACACAGATCTTTTGGTTTCTTAATCCATAATAAAAGTTAAGTTTATGCCATACTGTAGCCTATTAATTATGCAATAGTATTAAGTCTAAAAAAAAGTATACGCTTTAAATTAAAAATATTTTATTGCTAAAAAATGCTAATAATCATCTGGGCCGTCAGCAAGTCATGACCGTTTAATTAGTGGAGGGTCTTTCCTTGATATTGATGGTGTTTGTTGATTGGGATGGTGGTTACTGAAGGTTAGGCTGGCTGCGGCTATTTCTTAAAATAAGACAAAATGGGATTTTCCTCATCTATTTACTGTTTCATGTGAACACTTAGAGGTTATCGTAAGGTTATTAATTGGTCTAATTTCTTTTTTTCATTATTAAACAAATGTTTTATTAACTTCTGTTTTACATTATTCATTACCGCCAGATTTTGAGTTACAATTTTTCCGCCATTTTTTCCCTACCCACCATCCCAGAATAGCAGTCCCACAAGATATCACTTCCTCCAAACTGCTCTCTCCCATATATTCTCCCATACCCCCTTCAACTTTTCCATTACAGGAGGATGAATCTCTGTGTCCCAATACCTGCACATCTTATCTCCCAATTACAAGCAAAGGAGTATTAATAATAGTATTTTTATATATTTGAAACATTTAATTTTAAGACCTTGAATTTCAGATCCATTCCCTTCCTCCCTTGTCACACATTCCCTCATAAGTAATTATGAGTATGAGTATGAGATAAGTAATTCAGTATATGTTGTACATGTCTAGCTATGAAAAACATTATCATAGTAGATATATTGTACAAGGCTGCTTATAATTCCCCCCCACCCATCTCACCTCCCACCTGGCCCATTCCCTACTTGATCCTGTCCCTCTTCTATAGTGGGTACTTGCAACCTCTGTCCTCCCAAGAATGCCCTCCCATCCATCACCCCCCCTCTCATCCCCCTCCCCCCTATTCTGCTGCAGGTTGAGATATCCCATTTGGTATGTATGTCATTTTCTCCCTGAACCAAATTCAATGAGAATGTGGTTTTGCCTTTTTACCTTCCTATTCTTCCCCTCCCTTGCAGCCACTTCCCCTTGCTTCTTCTACATGGGATAGTTTACCTTACCCTGTTTCTCCCCATCTCCTCTTGCCACTTTCCTTTCTCACCTCATAATTTCACCCCTTGAGTATCCTCCCTTCCCAACAAACTCAACCTATGCCCTCTATCCATGTATAACTGTAAACATATATACACTCAGTTTTTCTGGGTAGGTGACACTTGGGTTCATTCCCAGCTCTTTTGCCCTCTGGAATATCATATTCCATGCCCTTCAGTCCCTCAGTGTAGAAGCTGCCAGGTCCTGTGTTATTCTGATTGTGTTTCCACAATATTGAAATTGTTTCTTCCTAGCTGCCTGTAGTATTTTCTCCTTGATCTGAGAGTTCTGGAACCCGGCTATAATATTCCTGGGAGTTTTCTTTTTGGGATCTTTTTCAGGAAGTGATCTGTGGATTCTTTCAACCTCAATTTTGCCCACTGGATCTAAAACATCAGGGTAATTTTCCTTGACAATTTCTTGAAGGGTGATTTCTAGGTTTTTTCTTTGATCATGGCTTTCAGGTAGTCCAATAATTTTTAAATTATCTCTCCTGGATCTATTTTCCAGGTCAGTGGTTTTTCCCATGATATATTTCACATTGCCTTCTATTCTTTCATTTTTTTGGATCTGCTTAACAGAATCTTTATTTCTCATAAAGTCATTAGTTTCCATTTGCTCCAGTCTAACTCTGAAGGAATGAATCTCCTCAGTGAACTTTTGAGATTCTTTTTCCATCTGGCAAATTTGGCTTTTTAAGGCATTCTCCTCATTGCCCTTTTGGGCCTCCTTTGCCATTTGAGTTAGTCTATTTTTTAAGGTGTTGTTTTCCTCAGTCAGGCTGTTGACCCTCGTTTCATACTTTTCCTGCATCCTTCTCATTTCTCTTCCCAATTTTTCCTCCACTTCTCTTATTTGATTTTTAAAATCCTTCTTAAGGTCCTCTGTGGCCTGTAAACCACTCATATTTTCCTTTGGGGCTTTTGGAGCAGGATTTCTGACCTCACAGTTCTCCTCCTGTTCTATGCTTCAATCCTCTTTGCCCCCAAAATACGAGTCTAATGTTGCATTTTTCTGTTTAATTTGTTTCATTTGCCTTGGCAATTACTTTACTTTTGGGCTTGTTGCCACAATATGACTCTGCCACCAGACAGGGGAGCTTCCATCCCGAATGTGTGTGGGGACAACTTCTGTTTCTGGCAAGCTGGATATCCACCTCACGACCTCCACCCCAGACCACAATCCAGATCCAGGGAGTTTAAAGCAAGAGCGATTACCCCCCAAGACTGATTGCTGGATCTCTCTACAGTTCGCAGGCCAGGAGCTGGAGCTGCCACTGAAAACTACAAAATGGCGTGTCTCCTCAGCCTCTTCTAGCCCCCAGGGGAGGAAGCTGACACGGTCCCCAAATAGTGGTCCCAAAGTCCATAGGGCACTAGCCTCTCACTTTGTCCTAGGCATATCTGTGTTGATAATTCTGTAATCGCCACAGCTACTGGTGTTCTGGGGTCCCTCCAGCTGGCTGCTGGCCCGGCTGCCCTGGGGCTAAAACCCTGGCTCAGGAGGACCGGGGCTTGGCTCTCCCTGCTGCCTGCTACACTGCTTGCTCCCAGAGTGCTGCGCTGGTCCTTCCTATAGGGCTGCTGGGCTGTCCTCAGGAGGAGGTTAGTTTCTCTGTGTCATTCTATGGGTGCTGGGGCTCCAGAAGTTGTTCAGAGTCCCCGTTTACATAGTTTGGAGGTGATCTGCGGTGAGAGTGCCTTGGTCATGCTGTTTCTACTCCGCCATCTTGGCTCTGCCCCTCTGATTGGTCTAATTTCAATATTGTTGTGACTCAGGGAGTAGGAAGGCCTAAGGAGAGGGAGAGGGATAGGAACAGTCAGTCAGAATATAAACAACATTTATCTATTAAATTTGCCATCTTCTATGCGTGTAATTCATGGCACCCCAAAACAATTACAATAATAATATCAAAGTTCACTGTTCACAGGTCACTGTAACAGATATAATAATAATGAAAAATTTGAAATATTGCAAGAATTACCTTAAATGTGACATGGAGACAGGTTGTGAGCACATGCTATTAGAAAATATAGTGCCTATAGATTTGCTTAATATAGTATTGCCACAAACCTTTAATTTGTAAAATTGTAATATCTGTGGAGTGCAATAAAGCAAAGTACAATAAAATGGTGTATGCCTATATATTCCTTGAGTGCTATAGCCTTTGTAGTTCAGTGAAGCAACCACTTGTTTGCATACCTAGACCCTGACTCCATGGTGCCAGATATGATCATTGCCTGATGCAATTGGTTTTTAATGGAAGGAATCAGTGCAGTTGTCTTTTTTGTTCAGTTGGGATAGTAGTTAAGACAAGAGCACCCAAATGCCTATGTGACTAATTATAGAAGAAAAATAGATTTCATTGGATAAATTCCTTCATAACGACTGGGAAGAATGGCCCAGAACACAGATAGATAAGGAAAGCAATTAGGAGATTGGAGAATGCAAAGAAGAACATCTCCTAGATAGTGCTTATAGTAATAAGAGCTAATATTAAGAATCACGGGCCTTTATGTACTGTTTACCATGAACCAGACATTGTGTTAAGCACTTTATAAAATTATTAATTCACCTGAACTTTGCAACAACACTGAATAGTTTTTGTTCTGGTAGTGTTTTGGTCATTTTGGTAGTGTCTGGCACTTTGTGGCCCCATCGGGGGTTTTCTTCAAAGAGATATTGGAGTGATTGCCATTCCCTTCTTCATCTCATTTCACAGATAAGGAAACTTAGGCAATCAGGGTTAAGTGACTTGCTCAGGTTCACATAGCTAGCAAATGTCTGAGGCCAAATTTGACCTCAGGAAGATGAATCTTCCTGGCTTCAAGTCCGGCATTGTATTCACTGCATCACCTAGCTGCCCTCAGTTTTCTCATTTATAAAATGAAATGGAAACCATTCTATGTATCTTTGCTAAGACAGATGCTATTATTGTCATCCCTATTTTACAGATGAAAAAATTGAGACAGGAGTTAAGTGACTGTTGCTCAGAGTCACAGAACTAGTAAATGCCTGAAGCTGGATTTCACCTCAGGTCTTCCTAACTCCAGTCCTAGTTTATCCACCTCTCTTCCCCTAGTAAGAGAATCAAAGGTGGTAAATGACTCAGCTTTCAGGAGATAAATATAGAGAGGGACAGGGAAATATACCCTAGTCTAGGGGTTACTATAGGGCCTGGTAAGCATTAGTTTGTATGTCAAATTTCCGATATATTCATATATTCTAAAGGAATTGCATATGTGTATAATTAATTTATGCATATATACATAGGCATAAACATGCATGCATATATACAGGTTTACATATGTGCATACACCTATATATATATATATGCACTTATATTTGTAGATTGATATAGATCGTTTTTATCTCCCTTTATTCCTTTCAGCTGCTCTGATAGTCCTTGTTGCCAAGTCACTTTTCCCTTAACCCTCAAAATTTCTCCATGTGTATGCTATGGGTTTTCTCACTTCTGGGTTTGCCTCCCAAGTTTCTCTTAACCTGGTGTCTTTTTTCCCTGTGTTCAATGTTTTGTGTTGTTTTACTCATATTTTATTTTACTCAACTTCAGTTTTTGGATCGGGATTTTATGTTTGAGCCAATTCCCTCCTGACACTTTTGGAAAGGTTAGGCTGGCCTTATTTGATGCTGTTCTCTTTTGTTGTCTATATACTAGCATCAAAATTGGTCAATATGTAGTAGCTGACATCAGTCCCTACCACCTACCTTAATCCCTGGATTCTGTCTCAGTCTCCTTGGTGTTCAACTACAGGTTCTGGCCTTAGCCAATCTCTGCCTTTCCCTTGCACAATTCCCAAAGTTGAGTTGATTCCAGGTCCTGATATGACTGTGGCAGGCCCGGTGGGATGTTGGAGATCATGATGGGTTCAGGCCTGACCAATAGCCTTATCCTAGTATTGGTGTTCAAGGAGTTGAATTAGTTCTGTGTCCAGATCCTCTAAGACACCTGGCTGAGCCCCATTTCCCTGTGTAGTGAACTATTATGGAAGGAACCATCTTCCATTTCACCAAAGTACAGGATCTGGATTCAGATCTCCCAGTTATTCGCACTTACAGAGTCTTACAAAGTATCTCCCTCAAATGCTACTTCAAAGTTTTAACTTTTTTGAAGTCCATTTGTAGACCTTGCATTAGCGTCCTTGGGACATTTCTTCTTCCTCTTTGTATAAGTTTCCATGTTTTCCCAGGCTTGTCCTGGTTTCCATAGTTGCTATTCAGCTGTGTCTAGCTGTGTCTGCCTCTTTTTGATCTTGTGGACCATAATATCAATATGGTCCATGCAGTTTTCTTGGCAATGACACTCAAATGATTTGCCATTTTTTCTCCAGTGGATGAACAGAGGTTAATTACTTACCCAGGGTCACACAGCTAGTAAATGTCTGAGGTCAAATTTGAACCCAGGTCTTTCTGACTTCAGACCTAGCTCTCTATCCACTGAGTCACCTAACTGCCCCTGTTTTCCATGGTATCAACACTCTATTAGCCTCTGATACCTTCCAACCCTTTATGCAGCTTTTTTTCTCCCTTCTTCACATTTCTTTTAATCACTTGCTTTTCTGGACCCCTTTTCAGATACTTGCTGGAATTTATGTGGGAGGGCTAGGCTTCTCTGTAACCTTTCACACTGCTATTTTAACGGGAAGTAAAGGTTATGTCCCTAATGATTCCTGCCCTGCATATCCCACAGAACTATTGTGAGAATACCTTAAAATAATGTATATGAAGGATCTTTATGAACTATTGGAATTATTGAAACAAGCTATTATTAAAATAAGGAAATTGGCCTCGGGGATTTTAAAGTTATTTTTAATCATTCTGATATGCTATATTCTCTGCATCCATATCTGTCATTTTATGGCTTTAGATTCCTGTATTTTATGCTTTAAGGCCACCGCCGATTTTATTATGCGATAGTTCTATTATTCTGAATTTCCTTCCACCTCTAACACTTTATTAGTTTACCTAATTCTTTTAAAACAATGCTGCAGAAAAAAGGAAATGTTAAGGTTTTTTTTTTTCCATTTGGAAGTTATGTATCCAAAATTCATATCATCTATTAATTAAAGGCTTACAATTATCCCTTCAGTATCATAGTGTGATCAGAAGCTGAAGGTTGCAATTTACTATATAGTCCTAGCTTTAATTATTTTAGTACAGTTATACATGTAAAACCCTTTTTTCTATAATTTTGCCAAATAGTTTCATTGTAGGCAACTCTATTTTCCTTTACCTTGAGGAAGTTTTCATTTTAATTCTATGTTCAATAGTATCAAAATCTATCACTTCGTATTGATATTCAGATATTTTATTGATTGGCATGATTGCAAGCTCAGGAGCTTAGAACACTCAATAGCAGATCACCAATCCCCTGCTCACCTTCTCTGTCTTCATGTATCTGAATGGCTGATATATAAAGCAGAGATTAGAATTTTTCTGCTCAGTTCCTAAAGGTAGAGCTAGGAGAAATTACTTTCAGTCTTTGTATCCCCAACACCTAGCACAGTGTTTCATCAGGAAGATCTGAATTTAAATCTGGCCTCAAACATTCCTAGATATGTTATCCTGGGTAAGGCACTTAACCTCTGTTTGCCTCAGTTTCCTCACTTGTACAATGGAGATAATAATATCTAACTCCTAGGGTTATGGAGATCAAATAGCATAATCTAAAAGTACTTAGACCCAGAACAAGAGATAAAGCTAATTCAACTCCTTGAGCACCAGTGCTAGAGTGGGGCTATTGATCAGGACTGAACCCATCATAATCTCCAACATCCCACTGGGGCTTGCCACAGCCATAGATATAGGGCCTGGAATCAACTCAGCTTTGGGAATTGCACAAGGGAAAGGCAGAGGTTGATGAAGACAAGAAACTGTAGTTGAACACAAAGGAGAGTGAGACAGAATCCAGGGATTAAAGTAGGTGGTAGGGAGTATGATGGTACATAGAAGTGCTATGTAAAAGTTATTACTATTGTTATCATTGTTTTTATTTATAAGAGCATAATAATCCTTTCCATTCCTTTGTATTAAGGAATCTTAAATCAACATTCAACTGAAACAAGTCTCTCCAAAGTTATCAAAAATTTATTTGTCAAATTTAATGATCTTTTCTAAATCCAAATGCTACTTGACCAATTTTCTTCATTTAACATTGCTGAATACCTTCTCCTTTTGGTTCTTACTCCTCTCTCTAGCTCTTCTTTGACCTGTCTGCCTGCTACTTTTCAATTGGATTTTCCTGGGTCATATTCTATATCACACATCCTAACTATGGGTCTCCCATACAGCTTCTTCCCCCTCAACATTTTCTCCCTTGGTAACCTCAACAGTTTACATGGGGTTCATTGGCTATCAGATGATTCACAAATGGATATATCTAGACTGGCACTCCTTAAACTTTGATCCCACATTAACAATTGCCTACTAGACACTTTAAACTGTATATTCCTGAGACATCTCATGCTCAAAATGTCCAAAACTGAAATCAGTCTAAACCATCACATCTTCTGAACCTCCCCCTCCACTTTTCCAGGATCTCAGGTTGATAGTCTTAGCATTATCCCAGACTCCTAACCTCAATCCCTCAACATATCCTATCAATTGCTACATTTCAAGCATTCTACTTTCTCATTTCTCCCATTGTATCCCTTCTCTCCACACTCATAACTACCATCTTAATTAAGACCATATCACTACTTTCCTATATTGTTGAAACAGCCTCCTAACTGGTCTCCTTGTTGCAAGCAACTACCTACTCTAAACCTTTCTTTACACTTCTGGCAAAGTAATTTCCTTTTTTGTTTAGTTTTCAACATTCATTTCCACAAGGTTTTGGATTACAAATTCTCTCCCCATCTTTTCCCTACCCACCACCCCAAAATAGCAATCCTACTGAATACCCCTTTCTGCAATATGTATTCTCTTATATCTTTCCCCATGCTCCCTCTGAGTTTCTAGTGGGGCAAGATAGCTTTTTGTACCCCAGTGCCTGTATATCTTATTTCCCAGTTGCATATAAAAATGATAATAATAATTTTTAACATTTGATTTTACAACTTGTATTTCCAGATTCTTTCCCTTCTTCCCTCATCACCCATCTCTATTGGGAAGATAAGCAATTCAATATAGGTTGTACGTGTGAAATTATGCAAAACATTTTAATAGTAGATATATTGTAAAAGACTGACTATACTACCCTCCATCCTATTCCACCCCCACTTATTCTATTTTCTACTTTGATACTGTCCTTTTCAAAAATGTGTGATTCTAACTACCCTCTCAGCCATTCTGCCCTCCCTTCTATCATCCCCCCTCTTATCCTCTTCTCCCTACTTTCCTGTAGGGTAAAATACCCAATTTAGTGTGTATGTTATTCCCCCCTTAAGCCAAATTCACTAAGAGTAAGGTTGGCCTACTCCCTTTTGCCTTCCTGTTCTCCCCCTTCATTGTAACAGATTTCTTTTTCCTCTTTTATATGAGATAATTTACCCTATTCTGTCTCTCCCTATATAGTCTCATTATACTTCTCTCTCACTTCTTAATTTTATTTTTTAGATATCATCCCTTACTATCCAACTGATCTTGTGCCTTCTGTCTATGTATATATGTACACATATATACAGACACTTACATAAGTATTTATATACACATATACCCTCCTACATAAACATGTATATGTGTATATATACATATATGTCTGTATATATGTATATATACACATATATACATATATATGTGTGATATGTGTGTATACATACATACATTTATATATATATGTGTGTGTGTATATATATATATATATATATATATATATATATATTCCCTTCAATTACCCTCATACTGAAAAAAGTCTCACGAGTTACAATTATCAGTTTTTCCATGTAGGAATGTAAATAGATCAATTTTGATAAGTTCCTTTTGATTTCTTTTCCTTGATTACCTTCTCAAGCATCTCTTGCTTCTTGTGTCTGAATGTCAAATTTTCTATTCAACTCTGGTTTTTTCCTCAAGAATGCTTGAAAGTCCTCTATTCCACTGAATGACCATATTTTCCCCTGAAACAAGTTACTCAGTTTTGCTGGGTAGGTGTCCCTTGGCTTCAATCCCAGCTCTTTTGCCCTTTGGAATATCATATTCCATGCCCTTTTATCCCTCAGTGTAGAAGCTGCCAGGTCCTGTACTATTCTGATTGTGTTTTCAAAATATTGAAATTGTTTCTTCCTGGCTGCTTGTAGTATTTTCTCCTTGATCTGGGGATTCTGGAACCTGGCTATAATATTCCTGGGAGTTTGCTTTTTGGGATCTTTTTCAGGAGGTGATTGGTGGATTCTTTCAACCTCTATTTCCCCCTCTGGGTCTAAAAGATCAGGGCAATTTTCCTTGAGACTTTCTTTAAGGATGATTTCTAGGTTCTTTCTTTGATCGTGGCTTTCAGGTAGTCCAATAATTTTTAAATTATCTCTCCTGGATCTATTTTCCACGTCAGTGGTTTTTCCCATGAGATATTTCACATTGCCTTCTATTCTTTCATTTGTTTGGATCTGTTTCACAGCATCTTGATTTCTCATAAAGTCACCAGCTTCCATTTGCTCTAGTCTAACTCTGAAGGAATGAGTCTCCTCGGTGAGCTTTTGAGATTCTTTTTCCATCTGGCAAATTCGACTTTTTAAGGCATTCTTCTCCTCATTGCCTTTCTGAGCCTCTTTTGCCATTTGAGTTAGTCTATTTTTAAGGTGTTATTTTCCTCAGTCAGGCTGTTGACTGTCATTCCATACTTTTCTTGCATCTTTATCATTTCTCTTCCCAATTTTCCCCCACTTCTCTTATCTGCTTCTTAAGGTCCTCTATGGCCTGTAGCCAGTTTGTATTTTCATTCAGGGATTTTGTTGCAGGTGTTCTGACCTCACAGTCCTCCTCCATGCTTTGATCTTCTTTGCCTGTAAAATAGGAGTCCAATGTTGAATTTTTCTGTTTATTTTGTTTCTTTTGCCTAGGCATGTTGCCACTTAATTGCTTGATTTTGGGGCTTGTTGCCACAGTAGGACTCTGCCACCAGAAAGGAGAGTGTCTGTCCCAAACATGGGGTCTTCACAATTTCCGCAGTTTGGGCAACCTCTGTAAAGCCTCCACCCACTCTGGAAATTTGGATACCCACCCCAAACCTCCCCCCCAGACCAAAATCCCAATCTAGGCAGTTTAAATCAGGAGTGATTAACCCCCAGACTGATTGCTGGATCTCCCTACAGTTTGCAGACCAGGAGCTAGAGCCGCCACTGACGCTGCAAAATGGCTTCTTTGCCCGGTTTCTTCAGCAGCTTTTCACCCCCGGGGAGGAAGCCGATTGTTCCTCAAATACTGGTCGCAAAGTCCATAGGCCACTAACCTCTCACTTTGTCCTAAGCATATCTGTGCTGATAATTCTGGAATCACCACAGCTGCTGGTGTTCTGGGGTCCCTCCAGCCGGCTGCTGTCCCAGCCGCCCTAGGGTTAAAACCGTGGCTCACACGGGCCTGAGCTCAGCTCCCAGAGCGCTGTGCTGTTGGTTCCCAGCTAGCTGTGCTGCCTGCTATCAGAGTGCTGTGCTTGCCACTCCCTGCAGGGCTGCTGGGCTGTCCTCAGCCGGAGGTTAGCTTCTATGTAGTTGTCTGGGTGTTGTGGCTCCAGAAGTTGTTCAGAGTCCCCTTTTATATTATTTGGAAGTTGTGTGGGGCAGAGCACTTTGGAAGTGCTGTTTCTACTCCACCATCTTGGCTCCGCCCCCTAGGCCCTTTTTTTTTTTTATCATGGCTTTCAGCTAGTGCAATAATTTTTAAATTATCTCTCCTGTATCTATTCTCCAGGTCAGTGGCTTTTCCAATATGATGTTTCATATTGCCTTCTATTTTTAATTTGTTTTAAAGTATCTTGATTTCTCATAAAGTCATTAACTCCCATTTGCTCCAATATAAACCTGAAGGAATTATTCTCTTCAGTGAGCTTTTGAAATTCCTTTTCCATATGGCAAATTTGACTTTTTAAAGCATTCTTCTCCTCATTGGCTTTTTGGGCCTCTTTTGCCATTTTGAGTTAGTCCGTTTTTACAATGTTATTTTCTTCAGTCACGTTGACTTACTTTTTATGGTATTCCTGCATCATTTTCATTTTTCTTCCCAATTTATCCTCTACTTCCCACTTGATTTTCAAAATCCTTCTTGAGCTCCTCCAAGGCTTGTAATCAATTCTTATTTTTTTTGGAAGCTTTTGATGCAGGAGTTCTCACTTCATTGTCTTCCTCCCATTCCATGCCTTGATCCTTTTTATCCCCCCAAAATGAATCTAAGGTTTGATTAGTCTGCTTGCTTTGCTTACTTTGCTTGCTCATATTGCCAGTCAGTTACTTGTCTTTTGAGCTCTTTGCCACGGTAGAACTCTGGTTCCAGAGAGGAGAGATTTTCCCAAATTGTTGTGGATTTTGCAGCTGCCAGAGCTATTAGGAGGGCACCCTCTCTGCAGTCCCTACAAGCTCTAGCCCACTGGCCACATACCCCAGGACCACCACCTAAGACAGCAATCTATATCCAAACATGTTAAAGCAAGTGTGTTACCCTTTGAATGGTCATTTGGTCCCCCTATGATATACAAGCCAAGAGCTCTAGAGGCAGCCACACTGGGTAGTGTCTGCAGTCACTGAGACTCCACCACCTCTTGTTGTGGGGTGGGGTGAGGGGCCAGACTTCGTCCTTCCTTTACAACAAAGTTCCCAGCTTACCTTTGACTTGCTCTATGGTGTTTATGGGTTGAGGAGTGTGGAAACCACCACAGTTGCTGGTGATTCACTCTCCTGAAGTCTGCTCTGGCCACCACTGGTCAGGGCTGCTCTGAGGCCAAAACCATGGGGCTCATGTGGGACTGTGCTCTGCTCCCAGCATGCTGCGATGGACCCTTCCTGTAATCCTGCCAGGCTGACTTCAGTGGGAGATTTGCTTCTCTCTGTCACTTTGTGGGTTCTGTAGCTCTAAAATTTGTTTAGAGTTGTATTTTATAGGTATTTGAGGTGGTTGTTGGGGGGAGCTCACAAAATTTCCTGCTTCTACTCTGTCACCTTGGTTCTGCCCCAACAAAATAATTTTCTTTAAATACACGTCAAGCCACGTGAATCCTCTACTCAACCAGCTCCAGTGGTGCCTAGGATAAAATATAAGTACCTTTTTTTTAAGATTTTAGAGCTACATACACACACACTCAAACACACACACTTACAGACACACTTATACAGACACACACACTCATACATATACACATAAACACTTCACATATAAATATGTAATATATTACTTGGTGATATAGTTGCTATGTTATTCTATGTAGTATATTATGTATTAACTAAATATGTTAAAATTTATATCATAAATACTTCATATTTATATGTGTATATAAGCATAAATATAAAGTAAGTATATACAAAGTGGTTATATATGAAAGAACCTGAGGGGAGGGAGCTAGCACTTCTAGGGATTAGGCAAGATTTCATGGAGTAGACAGTCCTTGAGGTGCATCTTAAATAAACAGAGATCTTCAAGCAGAGGTAAAGAGAGAGCACTTCACAGTCCTGTGGAATGTCATGTCTTTGGTGAAGGAAGCGTTGTGTATGAGGCATAGATAAAAAGACAATTTGAGTAGAACATAGGGCAGGAGAATCAATATTGTCAGATGGAAAGCTAATCTGGGGCCAAAATGTATGGGGTTTTAAATGCTTAAAAGGCAAGGCTCAGTGTAGTGCTTTGCCTCCTTGGTGAGTGCTTAATTAATATTAATTTAATTGAGGGATATAAGGCTCCACTTTGACCTCAACATGTCCTTAACTCCTTCTTGCCTTGTTTCCTCCCAAACTATCATATCCTCTGTTAGTTTATTGTTACCTTCTAAATATGTTAATATCTCACAGCAAGCAGATTTCTTTTGTCCCTCTGTCTGTGGTTTGGTGCAAAGGACACTGGATTTAGATTCAAGGAGTTCCATGTCTCTTAAAATTCTGGCAGCGTTGGGTGAGTCAATTGACTTCTCCAAGATTCAGTACCATCCTCTATGAAAGAAAAGGATGGAAAGAGATGGATTCTAATGTTCCTTGCGATTTTAAATTCTGGAATTCCAAGTGTAAAGATGCATGTACCTCATGTCAAAACAGAAAGAAAAACTTCCTCACAATTAAAGCTACTTCAACCTAGATTTGGCTGCCTCTTTAAATAGTGGGTGCTTACACACTTAGAAGAGAGCCTTAGAGAGAGGGTGGGTGGTCATTTGTCCTGGAGTTTGTAAAGTGGGGGTATGGAACACAACCTAGGTACTCCTGAGTGCAGTCAAATCAAATTAAAACATAATTCAGAAATAATTAACAAAATAAATTGAAATACAATACAACATAGATAATGTTAATGTGATTTGCCTAATCATTATGTGGCTGCAGGGATCCTTGCATGTAGTTGAATGGTATCTCTTTTTATTTGAGTTTCACATCACTGTTAGAAAGAGTGTTCATATCTATCTAGGTATAGGTTGATCCATGCCAGATCTTGAGAGTTGATTGTTAAAACATGAGCATTTATGCCTTATGAGGGGGGGTGGGGATAGCAAAGGCTTAGAATCAGGGGACAGGTTATTGTTTTGCCACTTGTGTAGATTTAAGAAAATAATAGAAAAATGTTGATAATGCAGATTAAACTTAAAAGTGTTTTTTTGACACCATAAGAAATTTTAATTTTCATTTGTATTTTTTAATAATAGTATTTATATATATTTGAAACATTTTCTTTTAAAACTTTGAATTTCAGATCTATTCCCTTCCTCCCTTGTCACACACTGCCTCTGGGAAGATAATCAATTCAGTATGTGTTGTACATGTATAGCTATGCAAAACATTACCATGGGAGCTTCTGTCCCAAACGTTGGGGTCTTCACAAATTCCAGAGGTATTAGTTGGGTGGCCTCTGTGAAGCTTCCACACTCTCTGGCAAGCTGGATACCCACCCCAAGAACTCCACCCCAGACTGCAATCCAGATCCAGGGAGGTTAAAGCAAGAGTGATTTCCCCCCCCAAGACTTATCACTGGATCTCTCTACATTTCTCAGACCAGGAGCTGAAGCTACAACTGTAGCTGCAAAATGGCTTCTGTGCAGTGTCTCCTCAGCCACTTCTTGCCCCCAGAGGAAGAAGCCTAATGCATTCCCCAAATACTGGTCCCAAAATCCATAGGGCACTGGCCTCTCACTTTGTCCTAGGCATGTCTGTGTTGATAATTCTGGAATTGCCAAAGCTTCCGGTGTTCTGGGGTCCCTCCAGCCAGTTGCTGGCCCAGCCTCCCTGGGGCTAAAACCGCAACTCAGGCGGTTCTGGGCTCATCTCCCAGAGTGCTTTGTTGGCCACTTCCTGCAGGCCTGCTGGGCTGTCCTCATCAGGAGTTTCTCTGTGTCATTCTGTGGGTGCTAGAGCTTCAAAAATTGTTCAGAGTCCCCTTTTACATGATTTTGAAGTAGTGTGGGAAAGAGCACCTTGTAAGTACTGTTTCTACTCCGCCATCTTGGCTCTGCCCCTCTTTTGTATTTTTTAAAATAGATCAAGGAAGAATCACAGTCATCTCACTGTCATCTCAGGAGGGGATAGGAGGATTCATTGGAGCCAGGTAGGAGAGTCAGGCCCCCAGTGGATACAGCAGCTTCTTCTCCTGCAGCTATCGCCCAACCCCCCCGACTCAAAACTATTTATATATATATATATATATATATATATATATATATATATATATATATATATATATAATCTTTTTTTCTTCCTTGAGAACTGCTTTTTAAACATTTACCCACACCCCTGGGTACAGATCTAGGTAGTTGACATCCAAGGTTCCTTCTACTTAATGCTGGGATTCTGTTCTATAAAACCTCCTTACTTTTAAACTTTACATTTTACTCTTTAAACAAATTTCTGTGAGTTTCAAAGATAGCTTAGCAATCAGCTAGTACCCAGTCTCCATTTTATAGATGAGGAAACTGAGGCTAATAGAAGTGTCAGGTGATTTACCCAAGGTCACATAGATAGTAAGCATCTATACCAGGATTTGAAGCCAGGTCCCCTGACTCAGAATATAGAATGGTATGAAATGGTATGCATCCAAGGAGATGATTTCAAAAAGGACAGCACTAATTAAGATATAAAAGTTTTGGTCTTTTCACTAGAAATAATTATATTAGCTTAGAAACAGGCTTTCTATTATTTATATTACTTGATTCTCCACAATTTGGTCTTAGTTTCTGTAATACATAGTCATCATTTCATTTTAGGCAAGTTGGGATCTTATTTTAAGATTTCAAATTTTACTTCTTTGGAATTTGGAAAACTTTCAGTTCATTTTTAATTTGGTGAACAGTTAAGATGCTTTCTTTTTCCTTTTCATTCTCATCAGTTTGACAAATTCTTACGGACTTTATCAGGCCAAATAATAATGATAGTTGCTCAGAATGATATAACCCCTCACACTTAAAAATGCTTATACTATCTTTCCTTCACACACACAAAATATTTTATGTTTTCTTATGAAGATTATCAGTTTCATTTTTCATGATAGTTATGTGTGTATGAGGCAAATTTCTGCCAGCTGTCCTCATCCACCATCCCCATAGGTGACTGTTTTTTAAAGACAGAAAATGGATGCCACCTACAGAATTAGAGTCTCTAAAGTGTAAGGGAACTTGGATATTATCTGGTTCAAACTTATTATGAACAACAAACAGCAACTTTACAATAGCCCTGGCACTAAATGTCAACTTGAAGGCCTCTAAAGAGGATAAATTCACCAAGGGCTTTTCATTCTGCTTTTGGTTAACTTTTAATATTAGAAGTTTTTTTAGAACATTTTTCATTCTATTGAATTTAATTTCTCTTCCATTTCCATCCACAGTTTCTAGTTCTGTTCTTTGAGGTCAAATATAATTTTTCTTTTTTATTCCTGTATAATATCAGCTCTTGAAACTCTAGAACATGACAGTTATTTCCCTTTTAGTATCATCTTTCAAATGCTTAAGAACTGCTATCATGGTCTTCCCCTTTTTTTTTTTTTTTTAAAGCAATTGGGGTTAAGTAACTTGCTCAAGGTTACATGGCTAGTCATTATTTATGCGTGGGTGCTCATTTTCTGAGGCGGGATCTGATCTCGGTCATCCAACTCCGAGGCCGGCGCTCTTACTCATTGCGCCACCTAGCCGCCCCTTTAGGGCAATTGGGTAATAACTCCAGGTTACACGCTAGGTTTTGTTGTGCGATTAGTGGGAGGCCGGCTCCGACTCAGGTCCTTCTGATTCCAGGGCCGGCGCTCTTACTCACTGCACCACCTAGCCGCCCTTTTGGGCAATTGAGTAACTTGCCCAAGGTCACACGGCTAGGTTTTTGTTTGTGTGGATTAGGTGTCGGAGGCCAGCTCCGAACTCAGGTCCTTCTGATTCCAGGGCCGGCGCTCTATTCACTGCGCCACCTAGCCGCCCCGGTCTTCCCCTTTTTACTCCATGCTAAATAATCCCTGCTCTCTCAAAATATTTTCATTCATTATGGCTGATCTCATGACTTCTTATGACCCTGAAGCTTTTCTTCTCAATAATCTGAATCATTGGCACCCAAGTGGTACAGTGGATAGAATGGGGATGTGTGTGCTGGAGCCAGGAGTACCTAAGTTCAAATCTGGTTTCAGACTTTACTATCTGCGTAACCTGGGTAAATCACATGATTATGTTTTTCTCAGTTTTCTCATCTATAAAATGAACTAGAGAAGAAAATGGCACTCGAGTATCTTTGCCAAGAAAACTCCGAAAAGGTTTGTGAAGAGTCAGACACACTGGAGCAACAACAATCTTAGTCATATTAATGTCCTTTAAAAAAATATTGTTCAGAACTGAATATAATTACCCAAATGTGGTCTGAGGCAAGGGCCAAGAGTACTTTACTTCCCCTAGTGCCAGAAAGCTGTTTCTCTTACTGCAATCTAAATTGCCTTCAGTACTTTTTACTAATATGTCCCACCATTGTCTTGCATTAAGTTTGTAGTCCATAAAACTTCAGAATTTATTTTTTTAGCATGACTTACTGTTTAACCATCTTCTATATCCTGGAGTTCTGTAGTTCAAGGTTTGAGACCTTACTATTGGCCTTTATGTTTATCTCTGATTTCATTTTATTACAATCAGTCCATCCTTCAGATTTATTGACATCTTTCTTGGATGCCGACTGACTTGGATGCGTTGGTTAGCAATTCCTCCTAGTTTGACTTAGAACTAATAATCTAGTTTTGATAAATGTTTTATAAATATTTGTTGCAGTGAGTTTTCATGATCTGAAATACACTCCCAAAAGTTAACAGGGGAGAAAACCAAAGTTTTCAATGAAAATAGAACTCAGGTCTTCTGACTCCAAGACCATTGTTTTTTTTCCATTGATTGTACCACACAATTGAATAATTGAATTTAATGCAGCAGTATGGTAATATGACTAAGGCACTGCACTGAGGCAAGATGCTCTGGGTTTATATCCCACTTCAGTCACAGATATCTCTGATCCTGAGCAAGTTCCTTAACCTTTCTAAGCTTTAGTTTCCTCATCTAGAAGATGAGGACATTGGCCTCTGAAGTCTCTTCTAGCTCTAGATCCAGGATCTTATATTTCACTTTAGAGGACACAGTCCAGTCCCCTCGTTTTATAGATGAAGGCATTAAACTCCAGGAGATTAAGCCTAAGGTCAAACAGGTCAAGATCTGTAGCAGGATTAAAACACGGATCTTCTGATCATAGAGTCAGTGCTTTCTTTTGAATTGACTTGAATTTAATCAATAAAATTTCCTCTTCCACATATTATCATGTTTATATAGTATAAATGGTGCAAAAATACTATCTCCATTTTTCCTATAAAGAAACTGAAGCTGAGAAACACTGAGTGACTTATGCAAGGGAGAAAAGTCAGCTATCACAAGGGAAAGCTGACCCACAAGCTTCCAGACCAAAGGAACAAACACACAACTTTTCACTTAGTTGGCAAACTGGAAGAGATCTTTGGAATTTCCTAGACTGTGAGGTTTCTCTTTCTGTGACACCAGAAGAGATAGTAAGTGTGGGTCCAGACTGGGACAGTAATAACCTTTCTTCATAACCTGCTTGCACCCTTCTATGTTAACATACTGTGAACCGGGCACACGTGACAAGACCAATCCATCAGGACCTTACCAACACAAAGAGGAATAGAGAGGTTAACAGAAATTGATGACATCCCCACTCGAATTTTACACTGATTCGGCCAGCTCCGCGATTGAAATAGACAAAGATTTATAGTCCGGACGAGGACGCTGGCTCCCCTTGATTGCCTTGATTTTTTTTATGTGCTTCTGCATATTTATTTCCAAGCTCATCACAGGCTTGTAGTATTAGAATGCTGATTTGATTTCACATTCCAAAAGGAGTAGGCATTATGCAGCCATTTGCATGATGTGAGAAAAATCACCATAACGGCTTGTGATACCGGCCGCCAAAATGAGCACTAATGTTCACCTGCATAAGCAGGATTGTGTAATATTTTTTTTAGAAATTCAGATTTCCTTTTGCTTTCCTCTCTGTAAAAATAAAAAAGAGAATTATTCCATATCCTGTGGATGAGAAATTGTGTTTTGTCATGCCTCCGAGGGCTACAGCAGGATTGAGCTTTTATGAATTCGTTTGATATCAGGGCTGTGCATTACGAGTTCCAACACAAATTTCCCCCCCATGACATTATTACTGAATGCTTTTATCAGTTCATTGTGACAGAAAATTGATTATTATCCTTGGCATTTGATGGATAGCTTTCATAAAAGTACATTTTGGGGTGGGGGAAGAATTTTGTATAGCTCTATAAAGTTTTCCAAAAAAAAATTTAAAAAGGAAGAAAGCATTGCATTACTTTCTCAAAACATTCTCTCTTAAGACTTTATTGTTTTAAACTATCTTTTTGCTTGAGACTTCCTCACTTTGTGAAAAGAGGGTCCAAGTAAAGAATTTATGAGAGAAAGTATTCATGAAAGCCTGATCCTGTTACTTTCCCTATACACTTCACCAGCTGGTGAATGAATAATCAGGTGAGTAAAACCTCCAGCTGTGTAATTGTTTAACCAAATGGTTAAAACAAACAAAAACCAAACCAAACCACCACCACAGCATCAAAAGCAATTGAGAAGGCTGAGTGATTGTAAATGATTTTGAATAGAAAGATTTCTGGATTTTGAGTTGGGAGACCTTTGTTTGACTCTTCTTTCTTCCACTTGCTATGCCAGCTGTAAAATGAGGGGGAGAAGACTATATGATCTCTAAACTCACTTCCATCTTCAAATCTAGGATCCTGTGATATTCAGGGAGACAAAAAAAAAGCCTTTGCTATTGTCCTTTATATTGCTTAAATAGCAGCTACTTCTCATCTCATAAGTGCAGCCCTTTTTTCTTCACCTTTTCCTTTATTTTTCTACTCCATCCAGGTATCCTATCATCTCTGTTCACTTATGATATTAAAATTCTTAAAATATGTATTTACACATGATATCTCTCCATTTCCTCAGCCCCTATGCATGTATGTGCCTGTCTTTTTATGCCTTCCACGACTTAAGGTCTTTCTCCCTTCTCAGACTTATCCACACTCCCTACATGCATGTCCTGAATTTTTTGTCTCCATGCCTTTTGTTCAGGTCATTCTTAATGTCTAGAATGCCCTTCCTCCTCTTCATTGACTATTGATTTCCTGCCAGTCCTTTAAAAATCACATGATATCTACTCAGTGAAATCTTTCCTAATCTCTCTGTAGTAGTAATGACCTTTCCCCCAGACCAAACAGAGAATTGTTTTGTTCCCCCCAAAATTTCTTATATATAATACTTTGCTCACATTAGACTTTTAACAAATGTTTGTTGAACAAATAGGCTGACTATGGAATGTGTGTGTGTGTGTGTGTGTGTGTGTGTGTGTGTGTGTGTCAAGATAAGTCACTTCTAAGTATTGGATGAAGAATTCTTATGAAGTTGCCCTCTAATTGTTGCAAAGCCAGACCTAAACTTCACCATACCCCCGACTATTCCTTGTGGCAATTTTAATTCATCCCTTACTGTGACATTTCTCTTGAAATCAGAATAATCCTGTGAAAGGGACAGTGTGGTATACCTAAGAAACATTGAACTAAGTATCAGGAGAGCTAGTTTTTATATGCTATAAACTCACTGTGTGACTTTGACCAAGTAAATTAACCTCTTAAGAAGTTCATTTTCCTCATTTGAGGCCTTATTTTCCTTTATTTATAAAATGAGAAGGTATGGACTTAACTTCTCTCTAAGATCCTTTCTGGCTCTGTCTTACAGACCTTTGATCCTAGCTTGCTAAAATCCCTCTCCTCTCTGAAAAATGGTAGAATCTGAGCACAGCTTTCTTCCATCATTCCCAACAATTCACTGTATTTAGCAATGTAGTAAAGTTCCCCATGCAATTCATGAGACCTCACTCTCTGTTAAAACCCATTCTTTGTTTCCCAAACGAACCCCAAAGTCACTAATTTTTTTCTTCCTTTCCCCGTGACCTCGTTTAACACGACATCACAGAACACAATTGTTCCTACGGTCCCTCAGGGGCGTTATAATGAGATCTGACTGTATATTTGAATTAATAAGAACAGTAGGTGTCTAAAGTGAAGAGTACACTTCAGAGTTGGTTCAGTGTAGGTGGCAGAAAATTGTGATGAATCAAGTGGCCTTCATTTTAAAAAATGAACTTTTGCTGGGTACTTGGAGATAACACTTTTAAAATTACTTTGGAGGAAATATTTTGAGTGGGAAAAATGATTAGACTTTAAAAGAGTAATGAAGCTAACAAACAAGATAATAGAACACTTGATATATGACTAAGTAATTTGCTCTGGTCTCAGTAAATGGAGGGCATCTTAGAACAAACATCTCCAAAACATCAGTATCAATCCTTTCAGCTCTAACTTGGTGTGGTTCTATCATTCTAAATTCCCTTCTAGATTTGACATCTTAGGGTCTAATATGAGTCTACTTTCTTTTTACTATAAAGGGACCACTATTTTCCCCATGATCTGGGCTTGCAATCTCAATGATATCCTACATTCTACACTGATAATCACCCTATTTATCTAATTCATTGTCAAATTGTGTCCATAATGACAATATACCTCACAACATCTACTGTACCATCTTTTCTCTACGTATGCAGTCACCACCTTAACATAGGGCCTCATCACCTCTTGAATGGATCATTGAATTAGTCTTTTAAAATATCTCCTTGCCCCAAATCTCTCTCTACCTTAAATCCATCCCCTACTCAGCTATAAATGTTACTTTCCTAAAGCACGGGACTAACTGTATTCCTGCACAGCCCCCTCAATAAACTCAGTGGCTCTCTATCAAATATAAAACCTTCCATTTCACATTTAAAGCCCTTCACAAACTGACTTCTTTCTACTTTTATGGTCTTTTTTACATTTCATACCTTCCCTTCTCTACTCACACCTGCTTTCCCCATTCTACAGTCCTACTACTCCAGCCTCAATTCTGAAATTTAATCTCCTTATTCTATTTCTTTCTGTGGTTGTTCCTGATGTCTAGTAGGGGGAGATGGGACAGGGAAAGTTGAAGGAAGAATCAGATTTGGATCCAAATTGTGATCATGGGAAGGAGCAAATGACCAAATGTCCCAGTTCTTGAGTTTTCTAGCTGATTTGATTGTGACCCTCTGGGAGTCTGTTATCAAGAAAGCTTATGGACGATGTTTAGATTGTGAGTGGGAAAGCACTTGGGATGTTTGCTCAATCCAGCAACAGAAATGCTGGGGTTCACTCCTGGTGGGAGCCATTGAATCTAGGTTCCTCAACTGTGTTTGGGACATGATTAAAAGTGCCCAGGAGCTAAGTCTTGGAGGAGCCATGGCAAACGGCACACATAGCCATATATATATATATATATATATATATGTGTGTGTGTGTGTGTGTGTGTGTGTGTGTGTGTGTGTATACATATATATATATATATATATGAAATTGTATATTGTTAATCTGTACTCATGTACTCATCTATGACTCCTGGTTTCCATAGTCTCCTTCAAAATCCAGCTCAAATCCTGCCCTCCACAAGAAGCCTTTCCCAGAATACCCCCTCCCCCAATCTCTTCCCTCTTAGATTTCTTTCCTTTTACACTGTATATATTTTATATTTATTTTGTTATTTACATAGTCTCCCCCACGATAATGCAAGCTCTTTGAGGGCAACCCCCAAGTTTTGTCTTTATTTGTATCCAAAGTGTTTGGTACAATGTCTGACACATAATGAAAACTTAATAAAAGCTCACTGACTGACTGTCATGCAATAGTTATATAATTCTGAAAAACTATTGAACTGAGACCTGGCTTTATAATTCTAAAGTCCCTCCTAATTCTAAAATATTACTTTACTAAGTCTCTTGCATATCTAACATTTTATATTCTCTATCCAGTGCTCTAGGAATGACATTTTAGATCTTGCATCTATAAGACTCTTTCGAGCCCTGAGAATTGAATATACCAGTTGCATGACAGAGTATTGAAGAAGCATGGGTTCCCAGCATTGTGAGGAAGAGAAACTGCCAAGACTATTTCTTCCCACCTATTGTTATCCAGCTCCTGCCTGAAGATTAAGACTTTAACTTTGCCCATCATCAAAGAGAATATAGTTTTCCATTAAGATGCTCTTTAAATGATAAAACATTAGCAATCTGAATCTTTTTAGGAAGTTGTAGACATGGTTCTGTTTGTAGAAGACATTAATAAGGGGACAAAGGTCACAAAGATGTTCCCTTTTACTACCCTCCCAGCAAATAGGAACAAGGAAGATTTAGTCTTCTTGTTGTCATGATTTGGGAAAATGAAAAAACAACTTTTTCAGAGACACTGAAAGAGACTATGTAAAGTATACAATTAAAACTTATGAAATCCCTTCTTTTGAGTTTGGACAGTGATCAGTGAGTTCAGGACAAAACTCAATGAACAAAGGCCACTGAGTTATAAACTCATGGTTCTTAGCAAGTTTCTTATTTTTGTTCTTTTGTGCAAGATATTAAAGCTCTCCTCTTTGTGCACATGTGACCTTTTAATTAAATGAAATAAGCATTTTAGAAGCATCTCTGATGTGGATACAGAACCAAATCCAAAACAATTTTTGCCCTCCAGAAGTTTCTATTCTATTGGGAAGGCATATACACACCAGATAAGTGTGCATGTGTATATACCTATGTGTATATGTGCATATATGTATATAGATAGATATATCTATATAGAGATACAATGTAATTGGGGTTGAAGGTAGGTGCAGGTAGCAGGGGACATTATAAAATGGGAGAAGTAGGAAAGGGCTTTTATAGAAGGCTAAAACTTTTAAGACATTGAACAAATGGAAAGCTGTAACGAGTCAGAGTAGAAGCAAGCCAGTTTATTAAGAACATAGAAGGAACAAAGGAAGATATAGAGGAAGCCAATTGTGAAGGGTTTAAAACAGAAATGAAATTTATATTTTATCCCAGAGGTAATAAGGAATAGTAGAAAACTTTTTAAAATTATTTTTCAATCAATAAAAGTTTACCTTCTCTCCTCCCCCTTCCCACTCCCTATTGAGAAAGAAAAAGAAAAAGCAAATCTCCTATTACAAGTATGTGTAGTCAAAACAAATTCTCACATTGGTCACATCCATAAAACATATCTCATTTTTTGCTCTGAGTCTTTGGCCTTTCTGTAAGGAGAGGTAGAATATTTATTCACGAATCTTTTGAAATCGTGATTGATCAGTTACTAATGAGTTTCTAAGTCTTTCATTGATTAGAAATGGCAAAATTTTGCATATTGAGAGAAATCAAGGGGTCAAGGATAATTCTGAGCTACACACCAGGGAGAGTGGGAGAATTGTTGTGCCTTCAACAGAAATAGGGAAGTTTTGAAGATAGGTGCCTTTTGTGGAAAAGAGAATGAATTCTGCTTTAAACATATTGAGTTTTATATGTCTCTGGCACATCTCCAGTTTTAAATATCCAACAGATATTTGGTAATGTGGGACTGAAGTTCAAGTGGGTAGATTATACATAGATAGATAGATAGGTAGATAGATAGATAGATAGAGTTAGAGATAGCTATATTTGTGAGTTATTTACATAGAGATTATTATTAAAGACATAGGAACTGATGACATTAATGAGAGAGAGAATATAGGAAGGGAAGAAGAGATGGTCCAGAATAGAGCATGGGGAAGGGTGTTGGTCCCACAATTAAGGGGTATGATATGGATGATAGGCTAGAAAAAGAAATAGTAAAAGAATAAACAAGTAGAAGAACTCTGAAATTTATAACATTGAAACCCAGAGAGAGGACCAAGCAGGAAAGAACAGTCAACAAGCCTTGATGCTGAAGGGAAGCCAAGGGAAGCCAAGAGGGAAAGAAACTGAGGAAAGAAGAGAGAGAGCTATCCTGAAAACCTAGAGAGAAGAAAGTGTCAAAGAGGAGATGCTGTGATCAACAGTGTGAAAGAGAGGTCAAGAAGGAAGGGAGCAAAGGAAAGATGACCAAATTTGGCCAGTAAGAGATCATTAATAACTGCATAAAGCCACTGACAATTGAATAAATTTAGAAACCAGATTAAAAAGTACTGAGGATTGAGGGGAGAAGAGGAAGTGGAGACTTTGTATGAAGATATGCAAATAATTCTCACACTTCTTTGCTGCATCACCAACTGCCCATTAGACATTTCTAATTGGTTGTCCATCCTGTCCTGGGCATAGCTCTCCTTCAATAAGTTTGAAATAAATCTTATTATCTTTTATTCTACCAATATACCCCTCTTCTAAGTTTCTCTATTTATTTTGAGAGCATCATTGTTCCAGTCACTCTGGCTCACAATCTCAGTTAACTTTAATTATTCCTTCTCTTTCAGGCCCCATATCAATCAGTTGCCAAAGTTTATCAGTAATAATTCCACACCATCTTTCTTATCTTTCCCCTAATTCCTATTCATACACCCACCTCCCATGTTTGGGTCATCATCACCTTTTTTATAGACAATTTCAATATTGGTCTCCCTGCATCATTTCTCTTCACTCCAATCAGATGTCTACACAGCTATCAAAGTGACATTCCTAAAGTTTATGTTTAGCATTCTCTTGTTCAGGAAGTTCTAGGGCCTTCCTTTTGCCTCTTAGACGAAATACAGATTCTACATTTGGGCATTTATAAAGCCCTTACCAATCTGACTCCAACCATGCTTAGTATGTATTATACCCATTTGTGTATTCTACACTCCAGTCAAATTAGACCTGTGCCGAATATTCCATCTCTGATATCCTTGCTTTTGCAAAAACCTGTCCCCACCAATAGTACAATCTTCCTGTCAGAAGCGCTATGTTCCTTCAAAACCTAGGTTAAGTACCAACATCTACAACAAGGCCTTTTCTAATCACTCAAATGCTAGTGCCCTTTTACCTAGAAATCAGTTCATATTTTCTTTGTAAATATCATGGATTTATCTATATGAGTACATATTATGTTTTCTCAGTAGAATGCTAGTTATTTGGAGGCAGGGACTTTTATTTACTTTTTTCTCTCTATTCTCAGTGTGTGTTATGTTCCATGGCATATAGTAGGTACTTAATAATTGTTTATTAAAGTAAGAAATCAATGAAGCATCAAAAGGAGAAAAATTAAAGTATATGTTTTCTTAATTCCAAAAATAATTTTAAAAGAGCATTCATTCAATTTATTTTACCTCAACAAGTCAAACAGCTTACTAAGTAGCAACCCTCTACTAAGTCTTATGGGGAATTAATAGTATCACAAATGCATAGGAGGGATCATGGAGGCCATATAGTTCAACCACTTTTTTTGTTTTGTTTTGTTTTGTTTTTGCATACAAAGAATTGATTCTCAGGAGGGTAACATGGCTTGCTCATAGAAGCAGATTTCAAATGGCTGAGTCAGTTGCATTAACTGATGTTGAGTGAAGTGAGCAAAACCAGGAGAACACTGTACAAAGTGACAGCAACGTTGTTCGATGACCAACTTTGATACACTTGGCTCTTCTCAGCAATGAAAGGATCTAAGACAATTCCAAAAGGCTCACGATGGAAAATGCCATCCATAGAACTCTGGAGCCTGAATACAGATTGAAGCAGACTCTTTTGTATTTGTTGTTGTTGTTGTTGTTTTCATTCTCATGGTTTTTTTTTCCCTTTTGTTCTGATTCTTTTTACATGAATAATGTGGAAATATGTTTGATATGATCATACATGTATAATCTGTATCAGATTGCATGACCTCTTGGGAAGGGGAGAATGGGAACCTGGGAATTTAGAACTCAAAATCTTATAAAAGTAAATATTGAAAACTAAAATAAATAAATAAATAAATAGGAGCTGAGTCAGAATTTGTCAAGTTCTTCTTGTTGCAATTCATACTTCTTTCTACTATGCCATGAAAATCATTCAGCCCCTTTCATGAAGAAATATCAACCTAAAATGTCGGGTGCTTGATAATTTCCATCTTGTTAGAAATGACTTTCATGCAAGGTAAGTTCAAAAAGAGAAAGAAGATAGATTTTTTAATGAACTACAAATCTGTGGTGCTAAGTCCTGAAAAAAATGAAAAGAGATTAATTATTAAACATACTATTCTTGAGAACTTATAAAATGTATTTGTCATCACTAGGACTAAAGAATATGTTTTCAAGGAAAGTGTCCTTGTAGACCATGCTTATTTCCATTTTTGCAGTGTTACCAAAAGGGAAGATTAAAGATATGCTATAGACATATTTGAAATCTAGCAAGGTGTCTAGCAAAATAGCTGAATATATTTTTCTTGACAGCATAGAGAAATATATAATCAATCACAAAATGCTTAAGTGAATTAATGATTAAATAATTAGAATCAGTGTTCATTAAAGAATCAATCACAAAAATAAGAGAGGATCTTTGGTGAGATTCTTTAAGGCTCTGCCTTCATTCCCAACTATGAATGAAGCCATAGATGCTATCAGTACATAATGGTATAAGGTTAGCTAATCCATTGCAATAAAGTGCAAAAAAGTTCTTAATAATATAGAATATTAAACTGAATAAAAAGTGTAAAATTCAATACAGGTAACCATAAAATTCTGTACTTCATTTTCTGTTTGTTTGTTTTTTAATTTGCTACATAAGTACAGGATGGGGCAAAAATATTCAAAGAACTTTTGTGGTGATAATAATCTGGAAACAAAAGAGTTAATTGGAACACTGAACAAATTATAGCATACAAATATCAGGGAATATCATCATGCTATAAGAAATAATAAATATAAGGAATTCAGAGAAACGTGAGGAAATTGTATGATTTAATATAAAGTGAAGTTTACAGAACCAGGCAAACAAATATATAAAATGACTATGATAATATAAATGACTAAGAAAGTTGAGGGCTAGGCAATTTCATCTTAGTACATGAGAGAAACATCAGGAAATGCATGGCTCTTTTTATTTGGAGAGTGCGAGAGAAGTGCGAGAGACTATAATATCTTGCATAGGCCATCAGAAATATTTTCTGGGTTGGTTGATTTTTACTTATTTGTTATCATTGCTACAAAAGAAAACTCACCGAGTGGTTGTGGAGGAAAACTGGGCAGTATATTCTTAAATTACTGTGATAGAAAATAAAAAGCATTAATATAATTGCAAAATAAGGTTTTAAAAACTAAGTGCTTAATATTATGGATATATATATATATATATAATTTAATATTTTAAAAAACTGTATAGGGGTGTGTAATCTTAGGCAGCATTCATAGAAGTACATGGTCTAGAAGGAGAGAGGTAATAGTCCTGCTGAATGCTGCCCCAATCAGAAAAAAATTAGTAATACTGGGTTCAGCTGTGCAAACCCCATTCTCGAATGGAATCTGGCAAGATGGAAAGTATGAAGAGCCATATGACTAAAATGATGGAGATGCTTAAATCCTGGCTTAGAAGGATTGGTTGAAGGAATGCTTAACCTTGAGAAAAGAAGACTTAAGCGAAACAAGAAAACAGTATTCAAGTATTTGAATAGTTATTAGAGAAAAGAAAAAAAAACTTGTTCTTATTTTCCATGAAGAACATAATTAAAGGAGAAATGGGAATTATGCAGAAGCAGATTTCAACTCCATATAAGCAGGAATGTACTGAGAAATATTCGACAACGAGCTCTTTGGGGCAGGGGAGAGTGAATACACAATACACTTTTGAATTGAGTCTGAATCATTAACACTTTTCTATTGCTTTCTTAAGTTTAGAAATCAACAAAATACTAAATCAATCCCTGGTTTATAGTCTTTGCCAATTTCAGAGGTATCTTAACCTTGTTTGCCTCAATTTCCTTACCTATAAAATGAGCTGGAGAAAGAAGTGGCAAACCATTCCAATATCTATCATGAAAATCTCAAATGGAGTCATGATGAGTCAGACACAATAGGGGAAAAAAAGACTGAAAATTGAAAAAAAAAATGCTCACATAGAAAATTTAACAATCAGCTCTTGTAAGCTCATATGAGTTGTCTCCAACACACCACTGAATTTACAATTTACAATTTACAAATTTACAATTTATAAAAATTGTAACACTGCAAAAAGTCAAATTGTCAACTTCTTGAAGTATCGAGCTCCCCACAAATATAAGTTTTTAGTAAGATTCAAGTCAACCACTTTTGGGAGATTTTGTATAGTGTTGAATTTCTGGTAAGGTTTGAACAAGATAAGCTCTGAGAACCCTTTAAACTACAAGATTACCAAACTGAATATCTGGTATTAGTGTTGGTATTGAAATGGCTAACCCCCAAGAAAACTGGCCCATATTTAAAGTCCTCTGTGTGTCTGATTGTTCAATGAATCTGTAGTTTACAAATGCTCACCAATGTGCTTATTTTTACCACTCAACTAAAGGAAACAATTCAAAATTTTCAATGAAAAAACATAGTAAAAAAAAGCAGTACAAAATGTATCTAATGTAATCTGGGCCATATTCCCCTACACATACATCAACAATGGTGAGAGAGGACATACCTGGGGAAAGCACAGAGCTCTACTCATTCTAACTTTGATAAATTACTCTCTGCTTTCAATTCTGGCTTAATCTGGAGTCCTTAGCTAAAATACTATCTCTTCCTCATACTGCAAGTAACAAAAGTAACTACCATTGTTTTTAGTTTGAAGTTCAAAAAATTAAGCTACAACTCTTTTAGAAAGGCTGAGCTCTCATATACAGTCATTGGATTAGGAAAAAGCAGCTCTTACTGGCTTTTTGCTCTCTCATAAAGTATGACCTGAGTCTACACCCCACCCAAACTCTAGTATTCTCAACCCCAAGATCCTTTATTTTCTATATAAAGGTAAATGAGTGCAAAGGGAAAATTCAGAGAAACAAAAGTTATTAGGTAAATCAAATTTCAAGGCATTACCTTCTATCTCAATTTCTTTAAATTCTAATGTTTATTATGTCTCTATGGCCAGCAACATGACTTTCTAGGCTTAGAGTCATGCCATAGACATATTTCTTTGGCAAAGCAAAGAGACAGCATCTTTATTTTACAAATGAACCAAATCTAGTCATATTTATCATCTTTAAAATAGTTTTATTATTTTTTTCATATGGTAGACGCAAAACAATCATAGGATCATCAATTTTTAAGAGGGTAGGCCCATATAATCAGAATCATAGTGTGTCAAAGCTGAAAGGGAACTGTATTGAATAAATGTGAGCTTTTTGAAAGCAGGGATGGTTTCATTATTGTCTTTTTATACCCAATGCTTAACACAGTATCTAGTATATGGTAGGTGCTGAACAAACATTTGAATTTAAAGTCATAGAGCCATAAGTTAAAGATAGAAGTTCCCTTAGAAGTGGTATGATTCTTTTTAACATTAAATTGTAAGATCCTATGATCTATTCAGCTTCCTCATTTTATCAGTCAGACAGACAGCATGAAATTAAATTCATAGAGCTAAACAGTGATAAACCCATCTTCTTTTTTCTAGTTCCATACTCTTCCTATGAGATATTGTTTTCAAAATAAAAATGAACTGTGAAATTAAATATATTTCATAAATAGCAATTCTATATGTAAGTGAAATTCAAGAAATAATAAGAACCTACTATGTGAAAATGATAAGTGTTAGAAAATATACACAATTTGGATAAGGAATTATCCCTGGTCTCTAGGATCTCTCATTTTCGTAGAGAGCTAGGACACAAACACAAATATGCATGAGGAGTACACTAGAGAGGTACAAAAAATTTGGTTTTTGGGACCTGAGGAGAGTAAAGATGATGTTTATTTGCAATATAGATTTAATGGAGGAGTTGACATTTGAGATTGATATTCAAAGATAGATCAAAAACTCAACTGGGTAAGGGATCAAGGGAAAGTTCTATTCTCTTATTATTTATGAATTTTTCTCCCTTAAAATACAATATTGGTCCTTTATTTTTAATCATTCACTTTTCCTGGGAAGAAATATGTAACTAGAACCCAGTAGGCAAATTAGTTAGACAACAACAACAAAAAAGAGAGAGAAAATATTTCCTGAAAAGTCCATTGCCAATGAAACATATTTAGAAATGATCTGTATAGAGGGGATAAGGATGCAAGAATAGGACTGGATCTAAGCCAAACCACTTGGGGATTCCTAAACTCAGTGACTGAGTGAAAGAGTAGAATCTTCAGCCTGTCTCACTCTAGCAATTATTAAATAAGCAAAATTAAGCCAAGATGCCAAAACTGGTGGAAAAGCCAGATGATGCAAACCTTAGAACACTATTCTAGCTACTTTATGGAGATAATTGCATGACTGTTTTTGCAATCAGTTCTGAGAAAATGATTCCTCACAAATTAACTTATCCTTATGCAGTTTTCATGTTCATGGCTTTTAATTTCTTCAAAATATAAAGATTATCAATTTGTGGATGATTGGGTTGGACATAACCTAACCAAAGAGAACGTTTGAAGAAACATCCCAGGTCTTCTGCCATCCATCTATTTTCCTAGTTAAAGAAGTCTAATTAAAGAAGTTAAGGAAATGAAATAAGTCTAATTAAAGTTTGGTTAACTGAATTTCTATCTATTCACACTTAAAAAAAACAAAACTTCTATCTCCATCTCTCCCAAGAACTGCAGCTCAACTTAAATATGATTATTTATCAATTTATAAATAGAACTGTCACATACCTCTGTATGGTGACTATACTTCTACTAAATCATTTTAAGACATTGAAATATAAATGAATCTATAATTACATTGTGGTTATTTTGTAATGATATGGAAGACTTCATCTTCTAAAGGAAATCTGCTCTTCATTTGGACTCCATGTGGAATATCTTCAATGATAATGTCCAATAGCTTTGTCAAATATGCATCACTGTTTTATAATTTACTTGACATTTATAATAAAATAATCATTGAAGTGATCTCTCTTGTCACATCTTTGAGACCCAACATACCTTCATATACTGTGGGACTCATTCATGGCCTCCTTCAACTCCTTGAATGATGATATGATAGAAGCCTTCCTCCATCTCTCAATAATAAATGGATATTAAGAAAACATTTGAACTGATCATTAGTTTTTTAAACTTTTGCTACATGAACAGTCCACCTACATTTCAGGTCATATATCTCCAGTGATATCTTTAACACTCCTTACAATTGCTTTTATAATTTTTCATTGGTACCATGTTGGAGTCCAACTCATTATTCTTATGATTCTCCTCATTATCGTTTGGTGACCCCACACTTTAAATTATGACTCTCAGTCATGGTATCCCCAGAATTATGTCAGTGGTAAAAAAAATATTTGTTTCAAAAATACTTTTACACGTTTAACCAGAATCAAATATTTTTTTTTATTTTATTTATACTGCTTTATAGTATAATTTGAGGTCTAGTAGTGCTAATACTCCTTTATTTCTGCTTTTCCCATTATTTGAGTTTTGATATTTATTGTTCCTCCAAGTGAATTTTGTTGTAATTTTGTCTGGCTCCTTAAAGTTATATAACTTAAAATCTATGAATTTGTTTACATAGCATCATGATATTTATTATGTTGGCATAGCCAAATCATGATGACCGAATATTTTCTTTTTAGTTATTTAAGTAACTATTTGTAATTTTATGGAGTATTTTATATTTTATCTATATGGAACTTACATATAAATTGATAGGTGGATTCTTAGTTAATGTATCTTATTATTAGTTTAAATAGAATTACTTTTTTCTAATATTCCCTCCTGTTGTTTTTTATAATTGAAATATAGAAAGGATGCTAATTTTGTGGAATTATTATATATTACTTTATTCAAATAGTCAATAATCTTATTTGCTGATTTGTTAGAATTTTTTTTTTTTGCTTTTTGGAGGGCAATTGGGGTTAAGTAACTTGCCCAAGGTCACATGGCTAGGTTTTTGTGTGTGTTAAGTGTCTGAGGCCGGATCTGAACTCAGGTCCTTCTGACTCCAGGGCCAGTGCTCTACTCACTGCACCACCTAGCTGCCCCTAGAATTTTCTAAGTAAGTTTTTGTTATCAGGCAATAGGGACAGTTTTTTTTTCTTCTTTGTGTTTATGCTGTTCTCATGCCTTATTGCTATAATTAATACTTCAGCTTTATATCAAACACAAGGAAGAGAAGGGTTATCCTTGCTTTACTCTGGTGTTTACTGGAAAAACTTCTGATGTTTCAATCCCAATAAAAGTTATTTTGTTATATTTTGAAAAGGATCTTCTATGTCTATGATTTATATGCTTGTCTATATTGATTTACTAAAAGAGATAGCTTTTATTTTGGAGGAGAATGATTTGTGACAGGTAGTAGTATGTATAGTGGATAAAGGTACTGATAAATAAAGAATAAAAGAAAGAAATGAATGTCTGTAAAACATAAAAATAAACCAAAGAAAGCAAAAAGAAGTTTAAATGAAGCTTAGGTGAACAATGTTATTTTGTTATGATTCTCTTGAACTCAATATACTTAAAAACAGTTAATCTCTCCATCAAAATGTGGGAAACACATTTCATCATGCATCTTCTGGAGTCAAGATTGTTCTTCTGGTTATTTTGACTTCATTCCATGACAGATCATAGAAGGTTTCTTTACAATCTATCCTTTAAAAACAAAAGCACATCACAATAATATTTCATTACATTAGTATGCCATGATTTGCTTTCTTCACTTGATGGGCAACAACTATTTCTAGTTCTTTGATACAATAAAAATAGATTATATATATATATATATATATGTATATATATGTATATGTATATATATGTATATATATTATGGAAATAGATATAAAAATAGATACTATATATATACATATATATATTTCATGTATATAGAGATCCCTTCCACCTGTCTTTGATCTAAGTATATACATATTAGTGGTTTTGGTAGGTCAAAGGGTATTTGTGTTACAGTGATTTAGAGAGTCTTTCAGAGTGAATGGAACACTTCAGAATTCTATGAACAGTTCTTTATTGTACCCATCCTTCCACATCAACTAATGCATTGTAGTTCTCCTTTTGATTTTTGATTATTTTTTAAAAATCCAATAAGATTGAGATTGATTCTCAAATTTATTTTTAAAAATAAATACACCAGTGACCCATTGTTTGAGCTATAAACTATTCTCCAAAATAGTTCAGATCTATGGTCAACAAGCTATAATACTGTTCAAACCTTTTGATCTCATGTTAAAAATAAAGAAAACAAAATAAAACTATTAGGTCTATACTATAGAAAGATCAAAGGAAAAGGACCCATGTATACAAAGAAAAAAATATAGCAGATCTATTCATGATGACAAAGATTGGAAACTAAGGGAATGCCCAAGTGGTGACATATGAATGTGACAGAATACTATTTTGCTATAAGAAATGGTGAATGGGGGCAGCTAGGTGGTGCAGTGAATAGAGCACTGGCCCTGGAGTCAGGAGGACCTGAATTCAAATCTGGCCTCAGACACTTAACACTTACTAGCTGCATGACCTTGGGCAAGTCACTTAACCCCAATTGCCCTGTCTTTCCCCCCTCCAAAAAAAAAGAAAGAAAGAAATGATGCAGGGAATGGTTTCAGAAAAACTAAGAAACATTTATATGAATTAATGCAAAGTAAAGTGAATAAAACCAAAAGAACACTGTACACAATAATAACAATGTTATAAAGAAAATCAACTGTGAAAGATTTTATCTGATCAATACAGTGATCACCCAGATTCTAAGGGACTCATGATGAAAAATGTTATCCACCTCCAGAGAGAGAACACATAAACTTAGAATGCAGAATGAAGCATAATTTTATTTTCTTCATTTTCTTGCTCTTTTTAGAAGAGATAGTATCGTTAATATACAAGTAAGTACTGTATTACTTCACATGTATAATAGGGATTGTATTTCTTGTCTTCTCAGTAGTTAGGGGAGAGGGCAGATGGAAGGATATAATTTTGAACTGAAGATAAAGATGAAATTTTAAAATAAAAAACTTTTGATTTTTATTTCTATTAATGTTTTAAAACATGTTTAAACATTTTTAAATGATGTGTGCAAAATAAGTTAACTCTTTTATCTAAAATAATTTTGTTTTTTCTATATTAAAATGTTAATGTTTCTTGATTATTATTATGTTCATATTAAGTAAAAGAAAACTTTTATTATTATTTAAAGCACTTGGACCAGAAAACCAAAACCTGATTTCTGGTCTTGTCTTACTAACTCACTATGTAACCTTGGGTCAATCACATTTTCATCTATAAAAAAAATAAGAAGTTTTATTAGCTGGTCCTTAAAGTCTCCTCTGTCTTTGAAGTTACATAATTCTAACAAACCGCTTATGTTTTTTTCTTTCTTTTTTTTTTGCTTATGTTTTTTCAGTAAGTTAATGACTCAACTCTTAAAGGGTTCCTAAGTATAGTCTCATGAGAACCCAAATGCTTTCCACTGAAGCTATCGCGTGAGTAAGGTGATCCAACCAATTTATGATGAAGAAGAAAGACTGACTCCATTACTTCAAATATATCCTTTTGTGAGTGATTCAGATTTAAAATTTTGTGGATGCATATAATGTGAGAGAGGCCTTTGAAACCTGGAAAGCCAATAATTTATTTTATCAAATGAAAGTAAATGGAATTTTATTAGGTAATTACAAGTAAGCAATGACCAGAACCACCACTGCCCCTCTGCAGAGAGGAGACCCTCCCCTACTCCATGCAACAGAAATATTGTCCTCTGATAATTTTGAATGAACTAAACATAGGCCATTGAACTAATTAATACTTCATCCTTATAGTGTATTCTTGTAAATATGTAGTTTATAAAAAATAACTAAATTTTGAGGGGCATTGAGCCTTAACAAAACTGCAAGTCACCCTATAAAATGGAGAATCTATAGGCAGTTAGAATAAAGTATAAACATATCTTTGACTTATATAACTAGGTTATTAAATCATGCACAACAATTTTGCCACATTTAGGTTGCTCCCAATAATGTTATTTTGAAATCAGAGGATAGTCTATTGAAAACTATCCTTATTGCACAAGGCCCTAATTCATGACTGAATCACAACTATGCCAGATAAAATTTGTCATCATTCTTTCTCCAGCCTATCAGTTGTTGCCAGGCAACAGGTCAACTGTACAGGGTATGTACTGTAACAGATTAGTAGCATCGTTACCATAACAACCAGCTTTGTTACTTAATTAAAATGATTTGACTTAGAATTGGCTTTTGGGGATAAAAAATGGTGTTGTGTCAAGTAGTAAACGTGGGCACACAGTAAGCCATTCACACTCAGGTGTAAAGCCATCACCTAAGATCAACAGCTCCACTGAAAAATTCTCATATGGTTTTGGCAGCCCTTGGTTACTGACTCTACCTTTGATATTTCTCTCTCCTTTCACATTTGTATTCTCTTAGCAATTCCCCACCCCATCTAAGATGGAACTACAAATTGATGAAAACATTTGGCCTGTTAGTCATTCAGTTTAGTCAACCAATCAACATTTAAAAAGTGCCTAGTATGCGCCAAACACTGTGCCAACAGCAGGCAACAAAAAGCAAGAGCTTCTTAAGGAGCTCACAATCCAATGGAAATCAAAATTTTTAATTTTCTACTCTCGAGATATACATAGAATACTCAGCTAAGAACTTCCTAGAAGATAAGATCCCTACTCACATGGGGAGAGAGACAGATAGACAGAGGAGGAGGAGGAGAGAGAGACAGAGACAGAGAGAGAGAGACAGAGACAGAGAGAGACAGAGAGAGAGAGACAGAGACAGAGAGAGAGAGAAAGAGAGAGAGACAGACAGACAGACAGACAGACAGACAGAAACAGAGAGAGAGAGAGAAACAGAGAGACAGAGACAGAGAGACAGAGACAGAGAGAAAGAGACAGAGACACAGAAACACAGAGACAGAGACACAGAGACAATGACAGAGAGATAGAGACAGAGAGTGAGACAGAGAAAGACAGAGAATTAGAGGATGCTTCTTCCATGTAGAATGTAAGCTCCTTGATGACAAGAATGGTTTTGATTTTATGTTTGTGCAGCACTCCTTTGATTAAGGAATTATTTGTGTGGATTCTGGAGATAGATGCATATATACGTGCATATGTGTATGTGTATATCTACATATATGTCTATATCTATGTATAACTATCATCTGTTTACCTATCTATCTACATCTATCTATCAATCCTTCTATCTATCTATCTATCCATCTATCTGTCATTGTTCAGTATTTTCAGTCATGCCCATTTCATTAGGACTCCATTTGGGGTTTTCTTGGCAAAAATAGTGAAGTGGTTTGACATTTCCTTTTCCAACTCATTTTACATTTGAGGAATTAAAGCAAACAGGATTGTGTGAATTTCCCAGGGTCACACAGCCAATAAGTGAGTAAAGACAGATTTGAACTCAGGAAAAAGAGTCATCCTGACTCTAGGGCTGGCACTCTACCACCTAGCTGATATATATGTATATGTGCATGTATATAGCAATATACACACATGCATATATACATACACACATACATATGTAACTATCTATCTATGTCATACTATTTGCATATGACTGGAAGACAAATGCAACCAAATTACAGTGAAGTTATTTCAGAGGCCTTGGCCAACCTATTTAACAAGCTCCAAGTAGTACCATTTCATAGCTCATCATTATTTTATATGATGGTAATACATTAGTGGTGGACATTCCCATTGACCTTTTTGAAAAATGTACTTACAAAGTTCAAGTTGTATTTTCTTTGTGAAATGTTAAATGAATCACTTGGAATAATTTTGGGTTTACTATTCTGTGATTGATTTAAGAACAAAACATAGTGCACTGAATAAATGTTCCTCTCCTCCATCCCCTTCTAAGAGGAAAGTCTTCATAAATAATATTTCAGAAAGACAAGAAACCTGAGAACTAACTCCAAAGAACAGAGAATGAGAAAATAAGATAAAACAAAATTCAGAAAAAAAATATAGAAATGACAAGGTATAAAGAATATAAGATATAAAGGTAGTGTTATTCCACAAATCACCTGGTATGTAACTCAAGATAAGAATGCTAATTCTTCCTACTTCAACACTATTTAACTATTCTTTACCCTGAAGAAAAACATTTATGTTTCTATTGATTTATAATAGATTTTCTTCCCCCCTTTCTATCCCATTCCCCAAGTGACTTTTCAGAAGGGCAGTTTATTAAATAAGTGCTTAAGTTAAGAGTTATGCATTTTTAAATATATCTTTCAAATATTCATTGCAGTAGCCTCAAAAATCCTTATTGAATGTTATATAGGAATCACTGATGCAGCCCTACTCAAGACTAACCCTATAATTCTCCCATTCCATATTTACTAGGAATGCCAAATTCACACCTTCTTTACAGTATGCTAAACTATAAAATAGTATCAACCAACTTTTCAAATATTCGAAAAATTCCAAAAGAGTTTTTGAAACAAAAAGTATAAGAACTTATGCAAGTTGTGACATTTCCCCTCAAAGAGGCAGTGCCCAAGGACTAAGAACTCTTCCTTCTTCCTTTTAATTCTTTTAAGGACTGAATGAGAAAGCCCAGATAAATAGGGATAGACAGATTTTTGCAAAATTATGGGTCTTATTAAATCGTCCCCATCCACTCCTCTTTTTAACTTCTGTATTTGTGTTAAGGATGCCACTATCCTTTTAATCACCAAGTTCACAACCTAAGAGTGATCTTTGACTCCTCAAACTCTCTCTCACCCCACATATTCAGTCTATGCCATATCTTATTTTTTAATCTCAATAACTCTCATATCTGTCAATTTCTCTTTATTCATACAACCAACATCTTAGTTTTCTCCTTTTCACCTTTTGTCTTGTAAATTATAATAGCCTTTTAAAATTATTTATTTTATTCTGAATTTAAGAAATATAACAAGCATTTCCATAACATAGTAGAATAGAAAAAAAAAGATGATTGTACATGAAACTGCAAATCTATTATGTACAACTTGCTATTGCTTTTAAATATATAATGAAGTTATCATGTAACTTTCTTTTTTCTTCTTTTTTTCTTCCCTCTCTCTACCCTGCTCTACAGATGGCTACCATTATCTGTGTGTGTCTGTGTCTGTGTGTGTGTGTACACGCACTAACATCTTCCCTTGATTTTACTCATTTCTCTCTTCATTATTGTGTGCAAGTCTATCTGTGTCTTTCTCAGATCATCGAGCTCATCATTTCTTATAGCACAATAGTATTCCATCAAAATCACATACCTCAACTTATTTCGCCATCCCCCAATTGACAGCAGACCCACAATTTCCAGTTCTTTGCCACCCCAAAGAGAGCTGCTATAAATATTTTAGAATGTATAGGTTCTTTTCCTTTTTCCCTAATCTAATTTATCCCTCTGCCTCAAATCCCACTCCTCACTAATCCATCCTCCAAACAGCTACTAAAGTGAATTTTCTGAAGTGCAGGTTTGACCATCTGACTTCTCTTCTCAATAAACTCTAGTGATTTCCTATTTACTCTAAGATCAAATTTCATTTTGTCTTATATACATCCTTTAAAATAATTTCTTATTTTGTAAATTTTATAATGTACATAATTATTAAGATAGAATATATATGTATGTGTGGAATATTTGTGTATATATGTATGTATATGTGTGTATTATTTTAAACAAATATACATACTTCAAGAATCCATGCTCTTTCTTCCCCCTTTTTTAAGCAATCAGGTGAATTCTCAAAAAACTTTAGAGACAATTGTCCAAAGATGATCAGTTTCTCTAACCATAATTTTGCATTTTATCTGAATCTTGGTCATATAGCACCACTAGAAGACTATTAATATGTAAACAAATGTAATATACAAAGATAGATACCATTGCACTCTCTCTGTGTCTCTCTGTCTCTGTCTCTCTGTCGCTCTCTTTCTCTCCATATATATAAAATATATGTAGATAATATCTATAAACATACACCTATATACATGCGGGTGCATTTATTGCTCTGCTCCTCAGTCACTGGGTTACAATAGATGATCCCTTATCTGTATTGACTGGAACCTAACCTCTATACCCTTTCCTGGACAATTTTAAATCATACTACCCGCTTTCTGGTCATCTACCTCTTCTTCCTGATCCCCTTTCAAAAAGAAACTTGATTTCTGACCCCTGTGTTCCTGAACTTAGATATATGACTTTTTTTGGTTATAACTAGACCTCCATACTACTCCCTAGTGATTTCTAAACTATATGTCATTTTCTCAGTACTTTGATGTGTGCTTCTTCTGAATCTGTAGTTATTATCTATAAAATTCTCTAACTCAAAATAACTTTGAATGCCATAAACTCCAGAGATGTGATAACTAAAGCTAAATCCAGAAGAGAAAGAGACAAAATATACAAATAGTTTTTTTAAGGGCTTGAAATAACATTGGGCTCATGAATATTTAGAGTTGCCACCTCTGTTCCATATTGTAAGTATGATTCAATTAGTGCAAAAAGTCTCCAAAGCTTGGGATTCAGGGTTGAGCTATCAGAGTCCAGTCTATCCAAACTATCCAGTCCTTCCATGGAAGTAATTCAGCTAGAAATTACATACACACACACACACACATCCCACAAGAGGTAGCTGAAAGAGATTCTGCCCAGTCATGGGAAGAAAATGTGAAATAATTAGAAGAAGAAGGGCTAGCATAGCAGAAGAAATGGTAAGCACATAACTACCTAAAGGGAAAAGAATAAAAATTTGACAGAGGACCGAATCGAATGAAGAAATGTGTGCTATAAATAAAAAAGTCCTTGATAAAAATATTTTATGAATCTCCTGAAGATTAATAAACAAGAGTAAAAAAAAACTACAAGATAGTTCTAAAGAAAAATAAAACTTTCAAAAGAAGATACTAGCAATGAAATCAGGTCATGAATCACAACTCTTCAGATAGGAAAAAAAAACAAAGACTATAAGCAGGACACAATTTAGAAGACAAAGGGGAAGATCTTTCAGAATATATAGAAGCTCTGAAGAAGAACATAAAAGATTTGGAATTTAAAAACCTATATAGAGATGTGGAAGAAAATAAGGCTGAAAAGATTACCAAGGGAGAATGTAGAGAACAGCTCAAGATGGGAACTTAGGGTATATCCCTTCTATGGAGAATAGCAAATGGGTGATCCAGTTTATGTTCAGACAGTCAGTAACAGAATTCAGAGCAGTTTCAGAGAATCCAAAGTGAGAGAGTATAAAGGGAAAGGGAAAGTAAATGAAATCAAAATAGCAGAAAGGTCAAAAAGTATGTGTCCTGAGAAAAGGTCAGCAGACTTACAATTGAGAAATCATTGATTATCTTATAGAGATCAATGTCATTGAAGTGGTAGAATTAGAAATCTGAATTTAAAGGATAAGCAAAGTTAAAATACTAAGTGTAGATAGCTCTCTCTAAGACTTGGTAGTAAAAAGCACGTGGTATAGAATGTGAGCTCATTGAGACAGCAGTCTAAAGAAAGGTTTTTTTTGCTTTCTGTTTGTTTTTTAAGATTGGGGAGATCTGGTCATGTTTCTAAAAAAGAGGGAAATAGCTCAAAACATGGCAATATTCAGGGAATCCATGATTTTTCTTAAACCCCTATGACTCGACTAAAGAAGCATCAGGTCCTGAAACCCATGAGAATAGTGAAGTCAAGTATCATAAAGGGTTTTACAACTAGATAACTCCTGGGCATGAAGGAAGGAAAGGTCATTAGGTTAGAGCAAAAGTGACCTTTGTATTCAGTCCATTTGACCATCAGCAGAAATAAATTACATGACTAACCCTGAGGCCCCAAGATTAGGTTTTAATGGGCAATGTCTATTGACATTTTATTTGTTTGGTTAAAAACTTGTTAAACCAGTTGCAAATTGCTTTAGTTCAGTGATAGAAACTCCTGTGTGCTGTTGGGATTAGTTGTTTTGATTTTCTTTTGTTGAGTTAGATTTGGCCCTCAAATAGACCAAGAGGCTGAGAGTTGCCCTGCTGTTTATCTTCCTCTTTTGACCACATACCTCTCTCCACTCTTCCCAGTGCTTGGGTGGTAATAGGATTTACTTTTCAGAGTTAAGGTCCATTATGTTATTGAATAAGTTCTCTCGGTTAATAGTTAGCTCAAGAGATATAAGAGGAGTTTTTTTTAATAGATTTTCTGATTTGGATGTTGGTTCTTGATATCTAGTTTATAAATCAGAAAAACCACATGGTAGCATTTGACTGCCGTGTTGTCATTTGTCACCACATTTTGCTCCTATGGGAAAAATATCACCTCATCCCCAAACAGTCAGTTACAACAGTATAAACACTATTTTGTGCATCATAAAACTATCATGAGGGACCCAGTAAAGATAAATAGATAGGTAGTATATAGGAAGATAGATAGATGATAGATAGATAGATAGATAGATAGATAGATAGATAGATAGATAGAGTGGCTAGGTGGCACAGTGAATAGAGCACTAGCCCTGGAGTCAGGAGGACCTGGGTTTGGATCTGGCCTCAAGCACTTAACACAAAAAATAGCTGTGTGACCTTGGGCAAGTCACCTAACCCCAATTGCCCTCCAAAAAGCTAAAAATAAATAAATACATAAATAAAAAAGATAGATATAGATGTCGATATAGTTTGCATCTATACATTGCCAGAGTCCTCTCTAAAATTACAACTCTTTAAGATAATAGGATCACAAAAATCTTTAAATAATAACTCCTCAGGATTACAAAATCTTATTCCAATAATGGAATCTTAGAATTTTAGAATCTTGCAAAAATTGAATCATAGCATGCTAGTATAATAGTGTGAAGAGCAAAATCACAGAATCATTGCATTGGTAGATAACTTCAAAGTCACCTGCTCCAACTTTCCATCCAAGGCAGTAACTAGATTAGAGTTGATTTCATAAGATTTCTTTTTTGTCTACATGAAAGTTTTCAAGTTATGATAACACCACCATATCCTTATACAGTTTATTTTTTCTGAATTCAAATGAAGTACTTTACATTTATTCATATTATCAGCTTCAGCCTACTATTATAGCATACTTAAATCTTAAATTTGAGCGTTTGTCTATCCATTGATTCTTTCCTGGACTGTTACAAAAATGTCCCAAACTCGTCCATTCACCTGACTATGCCATCTCCTCAAGTTGTCATTTTATATTTCTTCTCCCTTACATTGTTAAACTCTGGATGGTGGGGAGTAAGGGGAAGAAATTTTTTCTATATTCATTTTCTCTACTTTCTCTCTTTTCCCCACCCAACACTCCTTTGTCCTTTTCAATCTAGTGTTTCATTCTACTAATCAACTGAAATGTCTCTCTGTAAAGTTCTCTACAATGTTATCGATGATCTCCTAACTGCAATGACCTTATTCCAGGCCTCATGTGCCTTACTCATCTCTTCACTTTTGACACTGTTAACCATTCTCTCACAGGTACATTCTTCTCTCTGATGTATTATGGCACTATGCTGTCCTAGTTCTGCCCCTACCTATCTGGTCATTCCTTTTCAGTCTTCTTTAATAGATCATTTTCCACTTCCCCACTTCCTTTGCATGAGTGAGCACCAAAGATCTCTCCTGGAACCTCTTATTTCTCCACATTGTCACCCTTTCTCAATAATCTCAGAACTTCCAATGGGTTCAGTTGTGATCTTTATGCCAATATCTCCCAGATTAGATACATTTAGATAACCCTAGATTAGATACATCCCAGATAGATACATTTCTGAATTAAAATATGTCAACTACACGTAAGCAATATCATATTGCAAACTGAGTGTGTCCAAAAAAGAAGTCATCTTCCTCTCAAAATACAACATTTCTCCTGATATACATTGACACTATATTCTCACTCATTATGTATAACTAATCAGTTGTCAAGTCCCTAGACAAGTCACTTAAACTCTGTCTCATTTTCCTCATCTATGAAATGGAAGTAACAAGAGCACCTAACTCCCAGGGTTAATGGGATATTTGTGAAGTGCTTTACAAATCTTAAAGCATTACAGAAATGATAGCTAGAATCCTTATCATCTTATTGATGCTACATCCAGATCTCTCAAAGCAGTCACCTCATTTATACTCACACAATAATTACCATCAACACCTTTCTCCCTAACTAAAGAAATAGCTTCTTAATTAATATACTTGCATCTAGTTGGTTTTTCTCCCTCACCAATCTATCCTCCACACATCTCCCACAAGTGATATCCTTAAAGTGTGGAGTAAAATTACAATCTGGCCAAGAAGCATTGGTGGCTTAGTATTGTTTCTAAAATAAAAACTCCTTTGTTCAGCATTTAAAGCCCTCCAAAATATAACTCCAACTTTCCATCTTTCCTGACTCTCATGACATTCATGCATCCTTCTCATCAAAATAATATACTTGCAAATAGAAATGTGCCTTCCAACTTTTTGCCTTTCTGTAAGCTTACCCCTATGTTCTCCTTTTCTAACTCTATCTCATAGAACCCCTAACTTCCTCCAAAGGACAGTTCAGTTACTACCATATACAAGAGGTCTTTCCTAAGTTCCCTAGTGTGCTATTCAAACAACAAAAATACTTTGTATTTCTCTATGAATATTTTCTGTATTTTTGTTTCATGTACCTGCCCCCCTCTCCTAGAATACAAGTTCCTTGAAGGCAGAAAATATTTTTGCCTGTGTAATTCCAATAACTAGGACAGCACCTACTATGCCTTTTACAAAGTATGTATTTAAGAAATAATTGAACTGATCTGAATGGATATTTGTCATTCAAAGATATTTTAAAAATGTTAAAAATCCTAGCAATAACATCACATCTATCAGACTGACTATCAAGACAAAATGGGAATGTTATAAATATTGGAGAAAATGTGGGAAAATTGGAACACTAATTCCTTGTTGGTAGAGTTGTGAACTAATCCAACCATTCTGGAGAGCAATTTGCAACTGTGCCCAAAGGGCTATAAAACTGTGCATCTCCTGTGATCCAGAAATACTACTATCAGGTCTGTATCCAAAAAAGATCATGGAAAAGGGGCAAGGACACACATGCACAAAAATATTCATAGCAATTCTTTTTGTCATGGCTCATTCAATATATCTACAATTTTTAATTTGCATTACCAATAATGTCTTCTTATGATAGGTTATTATATTGTAGTATCAGATGAATATAACAGGTCTGGAAGGAATCTTAGGGACCATCCAGTCCACCCCATTCATTTACAGATGGAATATGGATGCACAAATGGGTGACATAATTTGCACAAAGTCACATAGTCCATAAGCAGAAGCTTAAGGATTCAAATTCTCTTTTTCACCCTTAATCTAGTGGTCTTTTCTGGTATTTGTTGTTGGTGTTGAGTTATTTCAGCAGTGTCCATTTTAGGGTTTTCTTGATAAAGAGAATGGAATGATTCGCCATTTGCTTCTCCAGTTCACTTTGGAAAAGGCATTGAGGCAAACAGCGTTAAGAGACTTACCCAAGGTCACACAGCTAGTAAGTGTCTGAAGTTAGATTTAGCTCATGAAGATGAGTCTTCCTTAGTCCAAGCCCAGTACTCTGTCCACTGTGTCAGTTTGTTTCCCTCTTCTCTTGTAGATCTTTAAGCATTTCTTAATAGCATCTCCTCTTTGGCAAAAATAGTACCTTGTTCCTTAATCCACCAATGCACAAACTTGGAAACTAAGGTGGTTGTGTTTTAAAGTTCAGTCAAATCTCAAAGCTCAGATTCAGTCCTGGTTTAAAAGAGGAAAGAAGAAAAGAGACATTTATCTTCTACCAAATCAATGACAATGAATCATCTAACTTCTTTAGTCTTCCTTTACTTAATTTGTAAATTGAGAAGATCAAACTAGAAAATCTCCAAAGTCCTATTTAGTTCTCACTTTCTCACATGCTTCTATAACACCTAAGCCATTTTCAGCTTTGACATTTTATTATTATGAGGACTTTTCATATCTGAAATTCTAAGTTCTACGCTTCTAAGGTACTTTTTAGTCCTAACTTTCTTTCTCAAAGAGCAAGCCTGAAATTCAATTCACTCTGGATCTCATAGATTGAACAATAGGTCCCTGTGCAAGTACCACTTCATGGTTAATTTGGGGGCCCTTCTGGCTCAGAGTGAATGTAAATAGCAACTGTTTCTCTTTTGGCCAGCAATCTTGTGGATCTTCTCCTCCCAGTTCTATTTTTGTTTTTTATTAAAGAGGTCATCCCTTGATTCACTTCATAAAGAAGCCCACTGCATGCGTGTTGCCTCACTCAAAGTGAAAACTTGAAAAGACCTTAGCTTAAAATAGTTACTGCCTCCTGGACCATCTCCAGTCATCCTAATGAATTATCTGGCCATTGGACCCAGATGGCTCTGGAAGAGAAAGTGAGATTGGTGACCTTGCATAGCCCTCCCTCACTCAAATCAAATTCAATTGCAAGCCATGTCATCAGCTCCCTTATGTCATGGTCTTCTTTGAGAATGAAGGACAAACCACAGAATGATGACATTCTCTGATTCTTGGCCCTAAAGCCCCTGAACTATGTGTAAACTGAGACACTTAGACTTTGATTTTACTCTAGTTTTAGCCCAACTTGGTTAATTTCATTCTTATGACTCCTTGAAAAAGCTTTCTTTCAGTGCCTCTACTTCCTCTTCCCTCACTTTCTCATTCCCTTCCTAATCTTCTGCCCTTTGGTCTCAGGTATAATCACAACTGAAAGTGCTTCCTCCAAAATTACCAATAATCTCTTAGCTATCTTCTATTTTTTTTATCCTTCTTGACCTTTCTGTAGCCTTCAACTCTGTCAATTACCTTCACTCACGAACACTCTCTCCTCTCTGGGTTTTCATGAAAATCTTATCTCCTAGTTATTCTCTTACCTGCCAGTATCTTTGCTGCTTTATCACCCATTTCATATCTACTAACTGCATATTTACTCCAAGGAGATTCCCTCTATTTTTTTTTCCTCTATACTCTCTTCCTTAGTGATCTTGTGCATTCTGAAAGATTTATGTCCTGCCCCATATATCTTATCCCCTTTGCCTCCTATTTTCCTATTGGATAAGATCGATTTCTATACCAACTGTGTGTATATATATTCTTCTTCCTTCATTGAACCAATTCTGAGATTCAAGCATTGCCTACCATCCATCCATCATGACATTTCCCCCTCATACACTCTATAAGAACTCATCCTTGTAAAACTCTTTTGGGCAAGAAAATTTTCCCCATTCTACTTCTACCTTCCCATTATCCAAGTGCATTCTTCTTTTAACCCATGTATTTTATTTATTTATAACTTTAGAGAACATCAGAACATAACTGATTCACATCCATGTCCTCTGTCTATGTAGACTCCTTCTAACTGCCCTAATAATGATAAAGTTTTTAGGAGTTAGCTCTATCATCTGCCCATATAGGAATATAAAGAGGTTAACTTTATTGAGACCCTGATGATTACTCTTTCATATTTACCTTTTTATGTGTTTCTTGAGTCTTGTGTTTGAATGTCAAATTATCTATTCAGCAATGGTCTTTTTGTCAGCAGTACTTGAAAGTCTTCTATTTCATTAAATATCCAGATTGCACGCTGTCTTGTGGAGGGGTGAGAGTAGGGAAAGAGAAAAATATTTAGAATTCAAAATTTTATAAAAGTGAATATTGAAAGCTATCTTTATATGTAATTGGGGAAAATATAATACTGTTAAGTAGAGATAATATTTTTTTAAAAAAACTGATAAAACAGGATGCTAAAGAGAGATAACTACAATAAAGATTTAATTTCTACTTGGGGCTCCAATTTAGAATGCCTACTCAGTAAAGCAAAACATATCTGTTTTTTGTGTTGGGGGGGGTTGTTTTTGTTTTTTTGTTTGTTTTGTTTGGGTTCTTTTATTTTTGCTTTTTGGAGGGGGAGAGGTAGGGCAATTGGGGTTAAGTGACTTGCCCAAGGTCACTAGCCCAAAGCTAGTTTTGTATTAAGTGTCTGAGCCCAGATTTGAACTCAGGTCCTCCTGAGTCCAGGGCCAGTACTCTGTTCACTGTGCCACCTAGCTGCCTCAGCAAAGCATCCGAACATTGTTTAAACCCAATTCAAATTTTTAAGGAATTATTTTCTTCAGTAAACTTTTGCAACTCCTTTCCCCTTTGGCCTATTATGCTTTTTAAGAACGTTTTGGTTTGTTTGTTTGTTTGTTTGTTTTTAGTGAATTTCTAGGCCTTTTTTTTAAACCATTATGGCAATTCTGTTGTGTTTTTTTTCAAATGTTCTCTTTTGTAATTGTTGTGCCTTTTACCAAGCTGTTAATTTTCTTTTCATAATATTGTTGCATCACTCTCACTTTTCCTATTTTTTTCCTTTATCACTCTTATCTATTTCTATAACTCTTCTAGGAATTTCTGTTGGATTTGGGTCCAACTAGCATTTTTCTTTGAAGCTCTGCTTGTTGATATTTTAATATTTTTGTCTTCTTCTGATTTTATGTCTTTGTTTTCCTTGCCTCTATAGTAGCTTTTTTTTTAATGGTCAAGTTCTTTTTTTGTTTGTTTTGTTTTTACTATTATTTGCTCATTCTTTTTCCAGACTATTTCTTGATTTTGAACTTTATGATAAAGTTGGTCTCTGATCATCATGGTGTGGGGAGGTGTGTGTGTGGTGGGGTGGGTGTGCATGCATGTGTGCACCGCTGTTTTCAGGGCTAATTCTTGGGGTCTGCAAGTTTTTGGTATCTTTAAGGTAGTGTGGTTCAGTAAGAGGTGTGGCCATTGCTCTCCTTGTCTGTGCTATGGTCTTTACCCTGGCCCACTACAGCCAGAAGTCCTAGTACTCTTCCTGGCCTTAGAACTGCATCTAGGGCCCCTGTTCCCTTGTGACCAAACCTAATGGTTCTTCTCTGCCTTGGAGTTCTGAACCACACCTACTTATGAGCAATAGTTAGCAATCAGTATCAGAAAAGGGTCCCCTGTAATCTCTTTCTGACCATTTGTCTGATCCCCTTTACTGTCTCTGGGGTATGAGCTTCAGAAGATTCTACTTCTGCTGCTGTGATTGTTGCAGCCTACTCTCCACTTGAGCTTATTCAATATGGTAGTGCCATGGTTATCACCATCCTGGCTCTGGAGAAAGTATTAGGTTGTATTTGCTACACTCCAATTTGATCTTCCTGAATCTTCTCATTCTTAATTTAATCCATTAGGTCATAAGCAGTCTCATTAAAAAGAGGAACACTTGTTTATCTTTCTTTGTATTCCCAGGCTTAACATAGTATCTGGCACATGTTTTGTTGGTTGGTCAGTTTTCCTTTTTTCTTGAAGAGGACCAAAATGACATCACTATGTTGGGGTCAAAGTATAGTGTGTTGGGCTGTTGCTGATCAGACAAATAGTCCTCATGAACATTTGGAGTGAAGATGTTTCTAAATTTGTTCATCTCACATTTGTTTTGAGCTATTGTGATTCTTCTTTCTTTATAGAGTAGAACACCTTCTTTGATGTGGGTGCTCCGTTTTTAAATGTCTTGTGTCATTGTTTCCCACCCTGCCATTAAAATCACTCCAAATTATAAGCTTGCCCTCTTTGGGCACTTTGATTAATGAAGATCTCCAGATCTTCATAAATGTTTTCTTTTATCTCATCAGTTTATCATGGCAGGAGTATACACACTGATGATGGTGGGGTGGTGCTTTCCTGCAAGTGGCAATCACATTGCCATAAGTCTGTCATTCATTCATTTCTTTTGAGAGGCATATAAGCTTGTTGACTAGACAAATTTTGATTCCCAAACCTACTCCAGCTTCAAAGCAGTCCCTATCACTGCAGCCACTACAGAAAACATGTATCCAGCTCCAACTTTGATAATGTGGCCATCATTTGCCAGCCTTGTTTCACTCAGGTTTGCTATTTGAATGTGATACCTGCAGAGTTCTCCCACAATAAGAGCTGTTCATTTTTCAGGTTTACTGGATGTCATATTTTCCATAAGAGGGCACAGATTCCATGTACTGATGGTGGGTGGAATCATCTTTGCAAAAGGATTTGTACTTTTTTACCACAGTGTGGGATCCCCATCTGCCTTGGTACAACACCAGGGTTTGAGGAAGCAGACAATTTTAAGGCACCTTTTCTAACCTCTTCCTCATGTTGGAAAGTGAGCAGTGCAGTCATTGTCTGATGCCCAGGGGGCTGGTGAATCTCACTGCTGCTTCCAGTGAGATATCCCTACAGTCTGGGCCACCTGTGTGCAGGGTTGAGGTCACAGCTCTTTGTGAATTTAGACCTGCTTCTTCATCACTAGCCTATTGCCACAGGACTTAGAGGTAAGTAAAAATGGTAGAATAGTATGGTTGATGTCTTTTGATTTGTGCATAAATTGGATTTAAGTGAAGTAGGTTTGCTTGAAGTTATCTTCCAGAGTCATTGGAATCCAATGACAAGACAAATGCAAGTGATTTGTGATGGCTTGGGAAATGCTGGATAATCTTTGATGTTTTACCAAGCTCTAAACACTGTATAGTACCTTGCTCAGTCATCTCCATGGCCACTGGAACAAATTGTTCTCTTTCTTTCATTCTACCAGGGGAAGTCTTATACCCTTGAGATTGACACCCCCTAATTTACCAAAAGATATATAACCTCTCAGTTACCCTCGACCTGGTTTAGCCTGTCTGCTGAAATGGTTTACTCTAGTGTTGCCACTGTGCATATGTGTAGCTTCTTTTTTTTAACTGTTCTGAAAATTTTATTTTATCTACCATCTCCACATTGGTCTGCAAATACTAGACAGCTTCTTCTTTTGAGACATGGTCTTTATTGAGTGGTCCCATGAAATCTTTCTTCTCCTCCACAGTCTGGAACCAACTGTGACCAAATTTGGAGGTGGTGTCAACAAACATTAGGTTGATTTTCTCCAGGGCATGACGTTTGGTCTGTACCAGCAGAGACTTCCTCAGGGTAAGGACTCGCTTCTTGGTCCCAACTACACAGCCTTTTAGCATGATAAAGTCATTGGTCACTTCACTGTAGTAGACAAAGCCTCCCAGAGGGTTGATGCTATGGTCGGACAGATCATAATCAGTGGACGTGTTCTTCTTAAGGTCCTCTATGGCCTGCAACCCGCTCATGGTTTCCCCTGGGGCTTTTGGAGCAGGACTTCTGACCTCACAGTCCTTTTCCTGCTCTATGTCCCCAAAATAGGAGTCTGGGGTTGCATTTTTCTGTTTCCTTTGCCTTGGCTTGTTGCCACTTAATTACTTCACTTTTGGGCTTGTTGCCACAATATGGCTTTAAGGCCAGATAGAGGAATTTTCGTCCCGAACATGTGGGGGGCAACTTCCATTTCTGGCAAGCTGTAAACCCACCCAAGACTTCCACCCTAGATCACAATCCAGATCCAGGGAGGTTAAAGCAAGAGCGATTATCCCCCAGGACTGATAGCTGGATCTCCCTACGATTTGCAGGCTGGGAGCTGACACATTCCCTAAATACCGGTCCCAAAGTCCATAGGACGCTAACATCTTATTTTGTCCTAGGCATGTCTATGTTGATAATTCTGTAGTCACCACAGCTCCTGGTGTTCTGGGGTTCCTCCAGCTGGCTGCTGGCCCTGCCGCCCTGGGGCTAGAACCTCGGCTCACGTGGACCTGGGCTTGGCTCGGCTCCTGTGCTCTGCCCGCTGCATGCTGCCAGGTCCTTCCTGCAGGGATGCTGGGCTGTCCTCAGTGGGAGGTTAGCTTCTCTGTGTCGTTCTGTGGGTGCTGGGGCTCCAGAACTTGTTCAGAGTCCCCTTTTGCATAGTTTGGGGGGAATCTGGGGGCAGAGAGGCTTGGAAGAGCTGTTTCTACTCCGCCATCTTGGCTCTGCTCCCCCACAATTCACTTTCTATCTGAGAAATCAGGACAGAACAACAGACAGGCCTCTTGTCTGAGAAATCAATGCAGATTATCAGACAAGATTTCTGTCTGGGAGAATAACACAGATCAATAAACAGAGTGCCAACATCACAAATATTTTCTTTCTCAGTTCTATCTGTTCCCAGCTCTGCTCTTCCTCTTATCTGCTCCTTCCTGTTCCATGTATTTGCAAGTTTCTCTGACTGTGGGTTCCCATGTGATTACATTCAGCCTATTAAAGGTCAGGGAATATCTCCAAATTCCCTTAGGCTTATTAAGGGCAATACAATGTATACAGTTTCCAATCAAACACTCTTGATACAATCAAAGGTGAGTCTCAAAGACACTTGATTAGCTAAAATTCAATCCAGAAAAACAGCAAAAAATTCTATTTTGCTTGCCATTACACCTGGCACATAGTAGGTTTTTAACAAATGTTCATTGATTGACTGTCTGAGGAGTACCAAAATCATTTTATATAGTAATAAAACACAAGTGTATTACCCCCATTCAATATAGCCTAGTGGTTCCATATTACCTTCTATGATCAATTATCAAATCCACTATTTGGTACTGAAGGCTCTTCACAATATTCCCCCTTCCTATCTTTCCAATCTTCTTACACATTACTATGCTCCATGTATTCTACTGACCAGCTAGACTGACTTACTTCCTGTAGACCAGTAATACTCTATTTCTCATCTCCTTACCTTTATCTTTCCCCCATGCCTGGAATGCTCTCCCTCTTTAGCTCATAGACTTCTTAATATATTCAGAAATTATATCAAGATCCACCTTCAGAAGAAATCTTTCCTAGTATCCTCAGCATAGCTGTTTTTTCTTCCAAGGTTACTTTATGTCTGCTGTGTGTGCATGTGTGTCTTATATACACTTATATGTTCACATGTTTTCTCCTTTGTTAGAATGTAAGATCCTTCAGGGTAAGCACTATTTTGCTTTGCTCTGTATTCCTAGTACTTAGTATAGTGTCTGGCACATAGTGTTTACTAAATGCTTCTTGACTGATTGACTGGTTAATTGAATGTTCCGTGGTCCCCTCTCCAAACCTATTTTTGGCACCAGCAGCAGTCTAAATAAATGAAACCTGCTGTAGTTGTTTATGTAATCAACATTTTAATTTTGTAAATAGTTCTTACTTGCTCTGGCCATAAGTGTGGCACACATTTGTAAATAACTAAATGTAACCCTCTCATTGCATCATCCTATAGCTATGAAATATGACTTTTTTTTCACCAAATGACAGCCCTGATAGTAACTCATTAAACTATATATGCACAAATAATGAAAGGGTTCAAAAGAATTCATAAATAGGGACAGTGTCACCTACATGTGCACACATGCTTCACCTTCACATGTGACCTCATGAAATTAAGTTTAGGTTAGTTCACCATTGGCTCAAAAATTTTAAAAAGATTTTGAATCTGAAATATTTTAAAACAACTTTCTCTTCCTCTCTAAGCTAAGGGTTCTTTCCCTTAAATCTATAGCTTCTTTATATCCTATATAAAGCCTTTCTTGATCATTATATTAAGAAAAATTCTTTCAATCCTTTGTATTCTCTGAAATCTCATTCTTGTTCCTCTCACACACATATTTTATTCTATATACATTATATCTAATAGCATGTTTTATCTCCTTTTGTAACTTCATTAGGAACAGACACTATGTTCTATTTATCTTTAAATCTCCCTTAGTACCTAACACATAGACCTGCACATGGAAAGAACTGAATAAACATTTGTGAATGATTAATCAACATATAGAGCACATCTCAAAATATTACCCAAGCATTTGTAGTCTCTACCACTATTATAAAAAATGACAATGGTATTAATGAGAAGAACACTGAAGTGGAAATTAACAATATAAATTCAACAAGCATTCATTAAGTGTATAGGTGGAGACTCAAAGACAAAAAATGAATCTTTGCCTTAAAGGAGCTTATTTATTTGGGTGTGATAAACATGTATACAAAAAGGTATAGAACAAGGAAAATTAAGCAGGAACAAAGCGATGATAACTGGAGAAATTAGAGAAGTCTTCATGGATGACATGGCACTTAAGCTTTGATTTTAGGATAGACACTTATCCTCTCTGGAATTCAGAGAGGGGGATAAAACAGTAACCCAGTGTCCCCACAGTCTATATTACTGGTCTCTGCAAAGCTGTCAGCATTTACCCTGGATGGGAAGTGATGAATAGGTACCAGGAAGCAAGATGGGAAGCAAATATATCTGAATAGAACCAGGATTCAACAAAGAATTTGTTGTTCTACCTTGTGTAATCCTAAAAGAGTCATTTAACTTCTTTAAACCTTGGTCTACTCATCTAAATGAGGGTAATAACACATGTAGTATCTAAATCTTAAGTTTGCCATTAGGCTGAAATGAAATACTATATGTAAAATATTTATAACCTTTCAATTATTATATTATTATTCCAAATACATGATTTTATTTGTATATAGATCACCCAGTAAAAGCACCTGTAATGGTAATATAATTTGAATTTGAAGATTCCTTTGTGTTGGCAAAGGTAGCAGGCACTTAGCACTTAGTAATTGATCAAGCCTCTGTTGGGGAAACAGAAAGTACGGATTCCTGTCTCCTGTTGCTGACATAACATGAAGGGGTTGGCTGAAACAGGAAGTAGCTAATGCTGTGTTTATAAGAAAAGTCCCCGAGAGGCACAGTCAGAATTTCTTGGGACCAGTATCTGGTGGCAGAACAGCTACAGAAGAGAGTAAAGAACTGAGCCAGAATTTCCTGAGAACTTGTGGTGGTGGAGCTTCTTCTGAACAAGAGCCCAGGAGCCCAGGAACCCAGGTGACAGAGTAGCTTAGGAGCCCAGGAGAAGACTGAGGAAGCATGACTGGGATGCTGAGACTTTGTCTGTTTGTGGCTTGATTGAGCCTTGAATTCCTGGAAGCAGAAATTATGAAGGATTTAAGATGGACTGCACCCTGGGAACTTCAATGTGGAGCAGGACCTATCCAGAGTGCTGGACAAGGAACTGGGAGCTATATGCCATTGAACCCAGGTGACAGTCTGGTGAATCCAGGTAGAATCTGGGACCATGGAAGGGGAATCCTGGGAATCTGAGAACTGGCCCCAAGTCAAGATGAAAAGACTTCTCCCTGGGTACTGAGTAATGATGAAATTGTAGTTTACTAATAACCTAGGCATAGAGGGTTTGTGTATGATACTTTGTAATTGATTGCTGAATAAGTGACTGATTGAGTTAATCAATTGTGCCCCTAGTGGAAGACTTTGACTATTGTACTTTGAGATGATCTTTGTTCTAAATATTGTGACCACTTTGGTGAAAACTATGTGGTTATTTTAATGATAAGCTGTTGTGAATGCTATATTGTGATTTTCTGTGATAAATTGTAATGTTGTGATTGCTGTACCTTGATTTTCTATAAATGTTTTGCTTTGATTTGTTATGGAATAAATAGAGTGCTCACTGTACTTTGTAATCAGAACCTTAAAAGCTGTTCACAGTAGTATTCTTCTGGAAAGCTGCTCGTGCATGGCATTACAGCATCCCATCTGCCAATGTAGATCAATGCCTTCTCTGAATCTTGTAGTCTTAGAGAGTTGCCTGGGACACGGAGAAGTTAAACAATTTCCCCAATGTCACAGAACCAGTATGTAAGAAAACTTAACATCTTTCTAACTCTAAAGCAGATTTCTAACCACTCTAAATATTCCACTTTTCACCACTTAAATGTCAGACTTAATATTGTCTTCCAAAGGACTGCACTATATTTTGGGACAGCATCTTCAGGACTTGGAAGGTATGGGAATAGTTCAACTTAGGTGTTGACTTACATCTAGGAATAATATTCAGTCTTCATTATGTCATTGTTAAATGATTTAAGGGCACCATGTCAACCTAAATTTGACTGTTCCTTTGGGTTTTCTTCCTCCTCAGATTGTCAAACTGTTAATGACATTTAAATGTGTGGAAAGGAAGAGAGAAATCCTCCAGTTATTACAAGTGAGAGTGAACCAGGCAAGGCCCATTAGTCTTAATGGAGTTTACAAGCATAGATCCTTACATACACTGATGGGAGCATAACCCTGAGGGTTTCTCCATTTACTGAGCATTAACTAATCATGAAAGTGAAAACTCCTTGAATATGTGTCATAGAATCATAACTAAGAGAACTGGAAGAAAACATAGGTATAACTTTTTTCTGCCTAGGATAGAATCCCTTCTGCAGTTTCTAACAGATGGTTAGTCAAAATCTGCTTGAAGACCTTCAGTGATAAAGTACTCACTACTCAGTAAGGTAGTCCATTCCATTTTTGAATAGTTAAAATTGTATCTAATGGTTTCACTCCCCAATTCAAGCTTTCAGTAGCCCATCTCTTGCTAATTGAACAAAAGGCAACCTCATTAATCGGAATTTAAGGTCATAATTTTGCTTAACCCTACCATTTCAGACTGGTTCTATAATACTCCTCTGTATCCCAGCCAAATTGATTTGCTAACTATTCCCTAACCTCCTTATGTTGTCTTCTGCTTTGCTAGAAATATTCCAAATCTTTCTGCCATGCCTAGAATTCACTCTTCTTTCAAAGATTAGTTCCAATGCCAACTCTTCTTCAAAATATTTCCCAAACTCTCCTCCCTTCTCCCATTGTTCCCCATAACTGAACTTATTCTTTCTGCCTTCAAAGAACGGTATACGGGTTGATGATTTGCCTCCATTTGCCATATTATAATGTTTATACAGATGCATTATATATTATCCATAAAAGAATGTGAGTTACTAAAGAACAGAAGCAATATAGTTGGTGTTGGTGCTATTTTTAATCCATTTATTAAAAAATCTGGATTACATTGGATTGAATGGGATTGGATTTCTTATATGAAACTAAAAATGTACTTCCTTGAAATTTCCAAACATTACCCTAATTCTCCCCTCTCTTGAAGGCAAGACAATTCTCATTCCCCTTCCTTATAAGAAACCTCAGCAGACAGTCATAAAGTCTCATTTACTCTAGGCTAAATATCCCTAATACTTTTGACTATTCTTCCAGTCCCTTAGTCATTCATTCATCTATCCATTAAAGATGGCTTTATTAAGATGCTACTATAAACATACAGAACAATATTATAGGTTATGGAAAACATATATTGGCATCTCTACATGCATGTGTTGAGTATAGAGACAATGTTTGTATATATCTATATCTATTTATCTATTACCTATCTACTAGTCAGTTCTGCTATAATGCAGCATATATGTTCTCCAAAAGCAACATGCTATGCAAAATTCCACAAAAACAAACAAGTAAAAGAAAAAAAAATTACTTATGACAAAATGGGGTGGGAGCACAATGCTTAAAACCTTCATAAGTAGCATTTAGTAAAAAGAGGAATCTAATAAAATGATAGGTTTATAGCTGATTTATCCATGATAAATAGATTTTTAAAAATACATTAATTAATGGTGTGGTCTCTGGTTATTTACACCCTCAAGCTGCTGTTCAGCTTTCATTCTGTTTCCAACTGACCAGGCTGACAAAGTCCCCACCAAGCAGACACAGACCTTTACCACCTATTCGGACAACCAGCCTGCTGTGCTTATTCAGGTTTACGAAGGTGAGAGAGCAATGACAAAGGATAACAACCTGCTTGGCAAATTTGAGCTCACAGGAATTCCTCCAGCACCCAGGGGTGTTCTTCAGATTGAAATCACCTTTGACATTGATGCAAATGGTATTCTCAATGTTTCTGCTGTGGATAAGAGCACAGGCCAGGAGAACAAGATCACCATCACCAATGACAAAGGACGCCTGAGCAAAGAAGACGTTGAACAAATGGTCCAGGAGGCTGAGAAATACAAGGCTGAGGATGAGAAGCAGAGCAACAAGGTGTCTTCCAAGAATTCTCTTCAATCTTATGCTTTCAACATGAAAGCAACTGTAGAGGATGAAAAACTACAAGGCAAAACTGGTGATGAAGACAAACAGAAGATCCTTGACAAATGTAATGAAATAATCAACTGGCTGGATAAGAACCAGACTGCTGAGAAGGAAGAATTTGAGCATCTTCAGAAAGAATTGGAGAAGGTCTGCAACCCCATCATTACTAAGCTGTACCAGAGTGCTGGGGGCATGCCAGGAGGCCTGCCTGGTGAGTTCCCAGGGGATGGAGCAGTCCACTCTGGAGGTGCTTCTTCTGGACCCACCATTGAAGAGGTTGACTAAACACACCAGAAGAAAGACTATTCCACATAGCTTTCCAAAAATTAAAGGACTCAAATTCGTAGCCAAGGCAGTAGCAGTTTAAAAGTAATATTTAAGCTACTGTGTAAATCTGGGCATTCTGAATACTTGAATGTGTGCAGAGGGAGAGAAGTGAACAACATTGCACTTTATCAGTACTGTAAACAAGTGGAAATGCAATTGTCTTAGAGAATAAAATCTATTTAAAATTGGCACCATTAAATTAAATCAAAGTATTTGCATTGTTCTTTTTTTTAAAAAAAGCATAAAGCAATGAAAAAAGAAGATATGAAATTAAAGGACCTGAGGTAGAAGCTATCATTAATAAGTACAGGAGCATGAAGATGACTAAAGACTTTTATTCCCAGGTCTAGAATGTCTATTTTCACACTATCAAGAACTGAATTTTGTAGTAAAAAAAAAAAAATTAAAAAACCTCTGAACCATAAGCATGAGTGCTAAACATAAGGAACTTAAACATGATATGCAAAGACATTACTTTAAAAGGCTTTTGGCACAATTCTTCCCCTTTCCTTTGTCACAAAATAATTTCTGAATGAGACTTTTAAAGTATATGTGTGCATATGTGAATTCATATCTGTATCTACTGTATTGCCATATCAATCTATTTATCTATAGAACTATAGATTTATCTGCCTATATAGAGATAGATACAAATAAATGATATATGTGTGTATGTATTGTGTTTTTAAAGATCACATGATATCTTTAAAAACAGATTATTACTACAACAAAAGAATCGCAGATAAATGGCAAAAAGGAGAAATATTTAACACAACTTTTACAAACCATAATTCAATTATAAAAAATGACAATCAGAAAACACAAGGGATACAAATATCAGTGGAGCCTAAACAATGATTTGAATAATGAGTGATTTAAAGAGCAAAACATAGAAGTAATTAGTAACTGTAAAACAGGAATAAGTCTCTTAATAAAAGAGAAAAAAAACTAACTCATTTGTGGAACTGTAGCAAAGTCACTCAGATGAAAATCTATATTTCTGAAAACATAAACTAACAAAATATAAAAAGCAAAGGTTAATTGAGAAAGCAATTAAAATTAGAAAAGAAAAATAAATAAATCCTAAACAAAAGCAAAAGAAAAAAAAAACTATCAGTAACTTCTATTAGTGGATATCATCACATTCTCTGACTTTTAAAGTCTGAGAGACTTGCCTAAGGCACTTAAAGCTAAGAAACTTGCTCAACATTGCACAGCCTTTAGCTGCAAGAGGTAGGACTTCCTAAATATCCAAATATCCTAAATTTAGGTCTTCCTAAATATCCAACATCTACTAGTTGATATTGATGCATAGGATTTAACAATTACTAGCAAATAGACTAAGCATTATAGCAAGAAAAACATTTTAAAAAGAATCCATTATGACCAAGTTGGCTTTATATCAGTGATTAAATTAAGTGGCTTGAAATTAGGAAAATAATAAACACAATTAAATAAACAAACAATAAAACACCCAAAACCTTGGGGTGGCTAGGTGGTGCAGTGATTAGAGTGCCAGCCCTGGAGTCAGAAGGACCTGAGTTCAGATCTGACCTCAGACACTTAACGCACACACAACACAAAAAAAAACCTAGCCGTGTGACTTGGGAAAGTTACTTAACCCCGATTGCCCTCCAAAGAGCCAAAAAAAAAAAAAAAAAAAGCTTGTTTTTATAAATAATAAAAAATCACCCAAAACTATATGTATAAATATATAGATGAAGAAAAAAGTTCTTAAAAATAAAACATTCATTTATGCTAAAGAAAGAAGCAGAGATGGAAAGAATCTTAAAAAGCCTAGGTATAGAAAGGCCCTTTTTGAAATTCTAAGATGTATGCATTTACAAACAAGCACTAACATTATTTTCAAACTAGAAGTACTGAAAGCTTTCATAGTCAATACAAAGGTGAAGCTAGGGTATACCCTCTCAATACAATTATTTTAGATAGTACTACAAATGCTAATAATAATATGACAAGAGAAATTTCTTGTAAGCCTAAAGAACAGCAGAGTTTTTTAAATTCTTATTTGAATATGAGATTGAAATTTATTTAGAAAACCTTAGAAAATAAAGAAAAAACAAATTGAGAAAAATTTTTGCTTAAGTAAAATAGATGAACTAAAACTAACTATATATATTGACAATATTTCTATACAGGAATAACATAATCTATGAAATAGAAATAGAAATCTTATTTCAAATTGCTACAAAATGTATTAAGAGTTTAGCAGTCAAGCTACCAAGACACATTAGTTAATTATATACATAAAATTACAAAACATATTGTAGAAATAACGAAAGACACACTGAGGAGATATTCATTATTCCTTATTGAGTCATGCAATGAAGAAAAATTTATCAATCTGCCAAATACTTAAAGCACATGGAAACTCTATGTAAACTTTCAGTTAGATCAGGAGATACGACTCTTCCTTTCATTCTGGAAATGAAAACCCTTTTTTTAAAAATTTGTACAGAGTAAATATGGAAATTTGTTGTTCCTGACTATACATGCTTGTAACAAGGAGGAAAAAAACAAAATGCCTGTAATCAGACTCTAATTGTGCCCACTCCACCACCTCCTAGTCTACCATTACTACTTCATTTTGGGCACTCTGTGTTTATCTGGTCAGACTCTACTGTATCACCATGGCTCTCAGCATATAAGTTTTCAGATGTACTGTCAGAGCAGCTTCTCATTAAGGGAGCTATCCAAAGCAGCAGACCACCTTTGCTTAAATTGACTATGACTCAGATAGAAGAGATCCTCTGTTACCTTCCTAACTGCCTATACCTGCTTATAACGTTTGGTCTTATACTCTTTACTTATATCCTCTGGCTACTTATACACCTGTGGAACCTATCCTCAGCTGACTTTTATGTCTATAGTCTGACCCTACTTATGCCTTCCCAGGCTTTAACTATGGTTTATGCATGGAAGTTTCCTCAGGACCATATGCTTGTCTCTACCCAGATTCTCCACAGGCATAACACCCAATCCAACTAGTGATTTTTTACAACACCTGACTTTTATCAGCCCCTTCTTTCCATCGTCTCTACTCAAAGTATTATCTTTGTCTCCTGTCAAAAAATATATTGAGCTAATGACATTTTCAGCTTCTTATATTGTTTTCATTCAGAGAAAAAATAATATTTTATTGCTAAAATTAATGGAATCTATTTTAAAAGGTGTTGTATTTGAAGGGAGTTAAGTTAGATAATCTTTAAGTCCATTGCCAATTCTAAAATAATATGGTTCTAAGGTCCATTGCAGGTGTCCCATTCTATATTCCAAGATGCTTAGACTGCTTAGATTGTTCACATTCTGTGTCCTATAATCAGAAGACTCTTTTCAGCTCTGAAATACTACAACTTGAGGACTTTAAACTCCTTTTCAGATTTAACATTTTGTTTTATTTCCCTTTGTAGCTCTCTCATTCTTTTCCTTGATTCCAAGATCCCATCTAGCTGTGATATTATATGGTTTTGATTCTTTCTTCCCTTCTAGGTTTGATCTTTAGTGATTCAGTAATTCTAAGATTTTTTTCAAACTTGGGCATTCTATAACCTCATGCTTCTATGATCCCTTCTAGCTCTGAAATTCTATTCTAGGCTACAATTAAAAAAAAATTAAGTTAGTGTTGATAATTATCAATGATTTCTTTGTAATATAAAATGTAACTACCCAGTTATAAAAATGAAATAATGCTACAGAAGTTACTTCTAATGCATTATTTTCTTAAATCTGTAATTTGGATCCAGGATACAGGGACATAGACCTGTAGTGCTTTCTTCCTTCATTAACAATATCTTTGTTTGTTTGTTTGTTTTTTCACTGAAGAACCACTTTAATTTCACTAGCAAACTGGTGATTTTAGCAGTGTATACAATGATTTTACAAGAATAGTTCACCTAGGATTATGAACTTAAAAGAGATCTTTCTTAACAATTAGTATAATTCTTTGACTTTTGTGACTGTATCTCACTCTAAGCAGCATATGTGGGATTTCCATCAGGAATTTTTTGGAACAAGGGTGATATTATAAAGAGTCAGCATAGAATGGGGAAAAAAAGCATGGAGTATGGGGATCAAGACCTATTTACTAGTCATTTTGACCTTGAGTAAACCACTTAATCTTAATCTCCTTGAGGCTCAGCTTTTCATCTCTAATATAGAGATCATTGTAGACTTGATGATCTCTAAGGTCCCTTCCAGACCTCCTTCATCTCCCTTCCTAACACTCTCCTCCGCTCTCCTCTCCTCTCCTCTTCTTTCCTCTACTCTTCTTTTCTTCTTGCTTCTCTTCTTTTGCCCTCTCTTCTTCTCTCCCATACCCTCTTCTCCCCTTCATTCTCCCTCCCTCTTTTTTGTTTTTCTTTCTATGACACCTCAGATTGGATCTCACAGTACTGGCCCAGTAAACCTAACCATGGATTTGATAGAATGCAAAGCCAACATCTGAGCACCATATGCTCTCAAGAGCCAGCATACTTTAATTTACCAAAGGAGAGTCTGTACTAGCCAATGGGGGCAGTTTTGGGGCCCTGTTACAGGCAGTCTCCAAAATACAAATGCATCTATCCTGTACACATAAACAGACTCTGTTGCCATGGTGGAAAGAACTTGTTTCTAATGTCTAAGCACATGATAGGACAAAATAAAGTGTAGCATGATATTGGCCATGTTATGGCAGGCAGGGAAGGCAGTAGAGGGAATATGAGTGGGGGGAAGGGTAGAGAGGAATGAGGAAAGCCCAATCTTATCTCAATTATCAGGATTACAGTAGGAGGGGATAGTTTCTTCCCTTAGCATCCCAAATTACAAACTGGATTTCAGGCAGTTTTCTATCAAAGCAACAATAATTCTTGTTATTTTCTAAGACCTAATAAACATTTGTTGGATTGGATTTTTCAGTTGAAGTTTTATTCAAGTACTTGAAGGGCTCTCATAGGGAAAAGAAATTCTACTAGTTTTCAGAGTAGAATTAGGAGCAATAGTTGCAAGTTGCAGAGACACATTTGGACTAAAATAAGATAAACTCTCTAACAGAGACGTCCAAAAACGAGATGAGTTATTTTGGTAGGTAGTGAGCTACTAAGCAAAAACTGGGTGATAATTTCTCAGGGATGCTGTAGAAATGAAAACTGCTGTTTATGAATGGATTATATAACTTGTGTTAGATGGTCTCTGAAGACTCTTCCAGCTTTGAGCTTTTCTAGTTCTTATGGATCACAATCCAACCATGGTCAGTCTCCAGAAATATATTGCTTCTATCTTGGTTGGTGTTTTACTACAATCAAGTCTCAGATTTAGTTAGAGATGCAGTCTTTATCCAAACAGGAAATGGTTTAGCAGCACAGGGTGTGGCTTTCTCATTAGCTTCAACCAAAAAGTTCAGAAGGTAAATACAGGAAAAGAGAAACTCAGTACATATGTGACCTGTGGAGTGAGACAATTTATCAGAGAACATCAAATGTTCTGTAATTTATAGTCACTGAAGATCCGTCCATATTGCTTTGATCAAAGCTATAAGTACCTTAGAGGGAATCTAATCAACTTCATAGTTGAAGTAGGATTCATAATACAATGGAAAAATCCCTGATTCTGGCTGGAGTCTAAGACTCTGGGTTCAAATCTTATGTTGGACATCTACAGTAGTGTCAACTTGGGGAAATCATTTTATCTCGCTATACTGCAGTTTCCTCTTCTATAAAAATGAACAGGGTTAGACTAGATGGCTTCTAGGGCCTTTTGCCTCTACATAATTGCATTTTAACCTAGTATCACAGCAGAATAAACTAGAATATATCCTTAATAATGGACATCCAGGATCATTACATTGAGAAACTCTACTTTTCAAATATACTGGCATCAAATCTAGCCTGGGAAGATCTGATGCTACTGATTAGGTAAACCCTTATAATAGAGAAGGATAATCTTGGCCTAAGAAGAGCCAGTGTTCCATATATTTTTCACACCTTTTAGGAGAAGCTTTTCCTGATCCCCCCTTAAAGTGAATGATTTCTAACTGCAATTATCTCCAACTTATCATGTTCAAAACTTTTTGTACATAGTTGCCACCACCACCCCCTTAAATTTCAGCAAAGCATTTGCCAGAGGCTCTCATATATTCTTTGTAGAAACATGTAGAATGAGATGGACTGGATGGTACCAAAATTAGGTGAATTCAAAAAAGGTTGAATGATCAAGTCATAGCTGAAGTATTGTTTTGAGTTTTGCATATCACAATTTTGAATGTGATTTATTGATATTCTGATTGATATTGCAATTCTTATAATTGATATTCCAATAACATACTCCTGGAGAGTAGGGATTTGGGGCCAGAGTGTTTTTATTGTCTACCCAGAATTTAGCACAGTGCCTGGCACATAAAAGGTGTTTAATAAATGCTTAACTTGACTTTGTAGACTCTAAGAATTAGAAGAGATTGGAAGCTAGTCCAACCATTATCCAACTACGAATCTCCCCTCCAATATAAATATCTTTTTCTTAAAATGAGGAACATAGAGACTTTAGGGACCTCATTCAAGTTTCTGAAATGTCTAATTATAGGTAAATTTTCTCTTTATCAAACCTAAATCTGCCTACCTCTAGTTCTATTCTCTGACATAAAGCAAAACAAGCCTTAGGCCTTCTTTATATAATAGTCCTTAAAATACTTTAAGACCCATTGTTTTTCCTCAGGTATTCTCTTTGTTAAGATACCCATTTGGTAATTCTTCCAACTAATCTTGATATGACATTTTTTGCAATCTTCTAAGTATTATAGCTGCCCTCTTCTGGATGCTCTCCAGTTTATGTAGGCCTTATCTATGTCCTATCAGAATTGTGATATCCAAAACTCAAAATAATACTTCAGCTAGGACTTGATCATTCAACCTTTTCTGAATTCACCTAATTTTGGTACCTTCCAGTCCATCTCATTGTACATGTTTCTACAAAGAATACATGAGAGACTACTCTGACAAATGCTTTGCTGAAATCTAAATTTGCTATGTTTATAAAATGCCTTGATCTACCAGTCTGGGAAACCCTGTCAAAAGAGGAAATGGGTAGGTTTGACATAATTTGCCCTTGATTAATTCACAATGTTTTTTCTTTTCTGAGTTCTACAAAACAACTTTTCTAAATAATGCATTCTAGGGTTTTGCAAGGAACCAAAGGCAAGCTCAATTGCCCATAATATACTTCTTTCTTTTTTTTTTAGGAAGAAGAGAGAAGCATCAGGGCTGTTGAACTTCTTTATCCCTCTAGTCTTTCGGAATTGCTCACAGTTGTTTAACAATTACATTTCCCAGTGCATTCTGGAGACTAAGATGGAACTCAATTCATCCTGGGAAGCTGAACTCATTGAGTACCTGCATTTTTACTTTCTCCTTTTATTTATTATTTCAGTTCCTTGCCAAATCTTTTTATTCTATCCTTTACATACCAAAGGTTGCTCCACTTAACAAAGAAAAATAAAAGCAAAATCATATTTTAATTCTTGAAATGTCTCACTGCTGTTTGTTGTTGTCTCATCCATCCCAAGCAGTATTCCTTTCCTTTTCTGAACCTCTTTTTACCTCATAGATTTTTAAATTTTTTTTGTTCTTATTATCCATATGCAAAGTGGAGGGGGAAAATAATTTAAGTGCCTTCTATGTACCAGGCACTGTGCACATTACAAATATTATCTCATTGAATCGGCATAATAACCCTGGGAAGTAGGTACTATTATTATCCATATTTAACTGTTGAGAATATGGAGGCAGACAGAGGTTAAATGACTGAGAGGTTAAATGTCTGAGACTGGTTTTGAATTCAGGTCTTCCTTACTTCAGAACCTCTGTTCTAGCCATTTTCCACCTATCTCTATACAAATATGAATTGTTGTTTTGTGATGGGTACTATATGATTTAATTAAGCCTCTTTTTCTTTGTGGGTCACTAGAAAAGTGAATTCAACTTGGTTTTATATTCAAGCACTAACGATAATTCTATGTGCTATAATTTCTTTCCAAGGTCTTTTTATTCTTCTGTTATATAATAACCCTCACATCATGACACACTAATCTCAGATCACCAGGAATCAAGTTTTAGAACCTTGCTACATTACCTCCCAATTTTGGCAAGTGTTGGGAGCCAAAGAGGCCTGATCCAGGACTCAGATAATTACCCAATGATAGTGGACTTTAAAACAAGAATCTCTTTGAGATGCTACTTTTTGTTAAGTTAGCTCCTGAGTTCTTTGTTATGGGTTACACTTATGAGGGTGTTACTTGAGTTCTGAGATCAATAGGCTATACCCCAAGATTTTAGTTATTAAGAGTTAAAATATTTGGTTCAGCACTCAAGTATGTTTGGGTGGTCAGCTCTAAATGTAATGCCTTTTGAGGATTGCAGCTTTGGCTTTTAAGTTTGCTCTCAATTGTATCGTTTTATGGCTGCAGTTGCATTAGCAGGTACCTGAGGCCTAGAACAAAGGTCTTACCCTATAACTTAGTCTCCTAGATAACAAATCCCTATCAAATTATTTATTCCTTGCTACTTCCAGGATATGACAGGCTAAGATAATGATAAGAAGACTTAAGTCTTCTTTTGTCTCATTGCTCTATAAAAACCTTGTCCTAAGAATCAATAAATGGAATTCATCATTCTTCCTTGAATGACCCACATGACCTGGTCATTTCTTATTCATATCTCTGAAGTGCTGGACACTGAGCAGCCCACAACAGGCAAGGGTTGGGGTAGTAATGAGAGAATAATCTTCAAACTTCTGTCAAGTTAATATGCTTAGTTTATTTCATGCTGAGGCCAACCATACTCACCCCCAGTCTCCATTCAATTTAACCCCTTGGTCATGATAACAAAATAAATTGTTTGGCACATAGACTGGATACATACATACATACATACACTTTTTCAGAGAGGCATAGACATAGTTTGAATCTGCCTTCATTCTTTCTTGGTTCCAGGTTTCTTGGTGTTCTGAGTTATACACAGCTATGGTAATGGAGGTGAAGCACAAATGTAAATACCTACATGTAACACCTCTCCAATTAATGAGCAACTCTGCTTTAAGTTTGAAAGTAGGTCAGGACTCAGCTATCACCATAGCATCTAGCAACTTGTTTTGTCTTGACTCTACTCATCTCCTGGAAACCTTAACTCTAAATCTTCCTTTCTTCTTGTTATATGTGACTTATTCCACATTTTTCAGAATGACTCACTAAAATGATTCCTGACTGGCCCAACCACCACTTTCTCTTTAGTCCATCTCCATTGTCCTCAGACCTATTTTGTTAGAATCTGGGGGAATGACTTACCAGGGAGCTTGTCTCTGATCCATGGCCTACATTAGCACTGGTGCAAAGTATTGATATCAACCAAAAAAGTCTTCCAATTACTCCTTTCTTCTCCCGAGTTTTTGCCACTAGTGTCTTGTTAAAGATCCTGTGGAGATTTAACTTCTTGGTATACCTAGACTATATTCCCCCTTACTTCTGCCTTTTGACATTATTTTTATCTTCCATGGCCTAGATCACCTACCATCTCTTCCATAAAGTCTTTCCTGTATCTTCCTGGTAAGGAATGTTCTCTCTCTCCTCTAGTTTCAGTACCTTAATTCTACCTTTCTATTTAGCATATTTAGAAAAACTTGTAATTCAATAATTTGCATACCTAACATCTTCTGAACTGGTGTAAATTCTATGATGGCATGAACTATGCCTAATTTATCTTTGTTTTTATAAGGAAGTAGTAGATAAATATTTTTCAAACAACAAGAGCTTAAAAATCCATGTTGGATTGAATTTGAAGGGACTCTATCTGTGGGCTATGTACACTAAAACTTGCTGAGTAGGAAGAGCCATCACTTGGTATTTAATGATTCATTGTTCCTACTTGGCCCTGTTAAGATAAATAAGTTCAGTATTTTTTTATTTGAATGATCCAAGGCAAGTGTTCGCTAGAATTCTAAGGTTTGTGTGCTAATAAAAAGAACACTAAACTTGGAATAAGGGATCTGGGTTGGCATTCTGGCTCTGACAATAATTGGCTTTGTTACTACAGGCAAGTCCTGGGATAAAAACAGCTCTCATTTCTGTTACATCCCAGTCACAGAATCTCAGAGTTGGAAGGGAAGTCAGAGGCCATCTTGTTCAGCTCAAACCTGAACTAGAATCTTCTCTAGAACTGACCCCAAAATGTTATCCAACTTTTGCCTGCAGGTATCCTGTGAAGAGGAAAACACTTCCCTCTAAGGCAGTCACTTCTACTTTTGGACAGCTCGAATTGTTAAGAAGTTTTCCTTACCTTAATCTTAGATGTACTTCTTTGCAATTCCCATACCTATTTTTACTTACATTCACTCCCCCTTCCATATAACAAATAGCCCTTCATATGCTCAAAAACCAACCAATCAATCAATAAGTATTTATTAAACACCTAGTATGGTGGTATACCCTGTGGTTGCAAGCGCAAAGAAGGAAAAAATACCTTCATGCATTCAAAGAGGTTATTTTCCAAGAGAAGAAATAATAAGTACATAAATATAATCAGCAATAAATAAGGTTAACAAATGTAAATACAAGTACATATTATATGCATACAAGATTATGTGCTATATATATGCATATATATATAATAGTTAAATATAAAGTTATGTTTTCAGGGAAAGAATTGACAGTTGAGGGAGGAGCAAAAATGACTTCATGCAGAAGATGGTACTTGAGCTGAGTCCCAAAGGAAGGAAGGGACTCTAGAAATTGGAGGTAGGAAGGGAATGCATTCCAGATCTGTGAGACAGTCAATGAAAAGGCACAAAGACAGGAGATGGAGTGTAAAATATTATGAGGAAAATAATACTCAGAGGGAAGAGAGATGGAGACAGAGAGATAGACAGACAGAAACAGAGATAGAGACACAAAGTCAGAGACAGATAAAAACACAGATAGAGATAGAGACAGAGAGATGGATTAAGAATTTATTAAGTGTTGCCAGGCATTGTGCTAAATGCTCGAAACACAAATGCAAACAAACAAGGAACTCTCTGTTATCAAAGAGCTTACATTCTAATATGAGAAGACAACAATTAAAGGGGTAAGGAAGGGGAAGGTGGTGGAGAAAGGATACATGCAAGGAGGCATAGTGGAGAGAAAAGAAAATGTATCATTGGTGCAGGATGCTAATTCCTGGCAAGACTGAAGACTCCTGACCTATAAACAGGGATGGAATCCAACTTTCCAGTTTGTTGATGGGGTAAAGATGTTGTGAGAGTGGGGTCATCATGAGGAGACTGAAGGGAGGGGTATAGAAGCCTGGTTCCTGGTGAGCAGTGGAAATCATTATGGAATATGGAGGAGAAAATTAAAATGTATTTGAAGTATGGAATCCTGTCTCAATTCAAGCCCTACTTGCACCAGTTATTAACTATGAAATAATTTAAGCCCTCTAAGCCTCAGTTTATTCCTTAGTGAAAAGGAGTCAAGGATATTTTCATTGCTTCCCTTAGAAGATTGGAGAGAAGTCAACTGCAAACCGTAAGGCCATACAGAAATGTAGATGCTGGACATTATGCTAGTAAAGTGGAACAGTTTAATTCTACCAACTTTATACAAGGGCCTGTGTTAGGCACTGAGAGGACCAATATAAATATAACACAAACTCCTCTCTCCAGAAATTTCCATTATGATTTGGTGAAAGGAAGAATATATAGCTAACTAATATACAAATGACTTAGAGGATAAGTGAAAAGGAGATAGATGTCCAGACAAGAGAAAGCTGAAGTAAGAAAGAAGACTTTCCTGTGTTTGGGGGATAGCGGTAGGCAAAGGAAGAAGTCATCAGAATATGCATTTTCACTTGTATGTCAGGGAAGTTACTACAAAAAAAAAAGAAAGAAATGTAGGTCTCATGTGGTTCAAGGCCCCCCAGAATCACAAACTCTGGGAAAAGAGATGGCAGGGATTCAGGGTAGGGAGAGAATCAGTGGACATGGGAACACTGATTAAAAGGAAAAGTCTACATTAACCTTGGAAGGAGCTCTAAGTCAGAAAGGAAGAATGGTAATTTGAGAGCCCTGGTCTCCATCTGCTCAGGCTGGAAAGATAAAAAGAAAAAGGGAGGGATTATATGACCTAAAAGGCCACACCGAGGTTTCCTTGCCTCTATAAAAGCATAGAGGATAAAAATGCTATTTATTAGCCTGGTGCATGGTAATTATATTTAATACTGTCCCTGATTCCTTTTGTGCTGCTGGAAATAATGAAAGATGCTCTGTGTTAGGAGGCGTCTGGGGGACCCTTGAGTGACCTGTGCAAATGCTTACAGAGAATGACACTCAGTGTTCACATTTACCCCTTGGTGCACAGTCAAAGTCTGACAAAGAACACAAATTTGAAAGAAAGTTTAGCTTTCACATATGATTACCCTCTCTTAATGACGGACGCAGGGCCCATCCTTTCTCTCAGGTTGAGAAAGCCTTCCATGGACAACCAAAGGCAATGCTACTTTCATGCATCACCTTATCAGGTGTGAGAAAGTTGTTGGACCCCAAGCTTCGACAATTGAGAGTCATCACATATTCAGTTAGAAAAGCTTACTGTCACAGAACCAAAAAAATGTGAAAGTTTTATGGTACCTCATAATTTTGGGATAGTAGAGAATGAGATACAAAAGACACTCGGGAATCGAAGAATGTCACAGGTGGAAAAATGTTTTAGAAATGATCTATTACTATTCCTTTATGTTAGAGATAAGGAACCTGAGTGCCACAAAGGGTGTGTGGCCTATCCAAGGTCACAAAATGGACCTTAGAGTCAAGGTTTGGATTTGAGGGAAGGGAAGGGAATGAGAAGGACCTACATTTTTTTTTTCTCAAAATGTCATGTGGAATTCATTCCATTTCTGGTTGTTCCAACCTCCTAACCAGACCTAAAAGAGACAGATTTGTTGGAATACAGTCCCTAGGAGCAAAGTTTTTTTTTTTTTTGTCTAAGAACATTGCATTTCTCTCACACATATGTGATCCAATTTGCATTATAACTGTTTGCATGTATGGTATCTACCCTATACTAGAATGTAAGCTCTATGAGAAAAGGGACCCTGTTTTATTAGTCTGCTACTAATGTGGATTATCAGCAACAATGTAGAGTCTACAAAAGTTCCTTAGAACACTGAGAGGTTAAGTAACTTGTCCACAGTTCTATTGTCAGTATGAAGGCAACAAGCATTTAAAGTGCTTACTATGTGCCAAGACCTTTGTCAGAGGCAGGATTCAAATCCAGGCCTTTCTCATGCCACCATGGCATTACTTTGCTAGTACCTAACATAAAGTGAGTGTCTAATATGTTTTTTGAATTTGTTTCCCTTAAACTCAGAGAATTAAATTGAGTTACCATGCTAATAATGCTAATGTTTGATGAATCTCTGAGGCAGACTACAAAACTACCTCTCTTCTGAGTCTGAGTGTATCCTGTTGAAATGCAAAAAAAGGAAGAACAAAGAAGGAAAAGAGATAACTAGTGAGAGAGACAAGGTAGGAGGAAAGAATATATACATATACAATCACACACATACATATAATATACATATATAAAACACATACATAATATATATATGGGGATCCCTTTCTCACTGGCATATATAATGATATACTGTGCCATATACATTTACTGATTGATTGATTGATTGCCTTTTTGGAGGAGGGAAGGCACGGCAATTGGGGTTAAGTGATTTGCCCAAAGTCACACAGCTAGTTAAGTATCAAGTGTCTGAGACTGGATTTGAACTCAAGTCCTCCTGACTTTAGGACCAGTGCTCAATTCATTGTGTCACCTAGCTATCCCCTGTCATATACATTTATATAAGGCATATACACATATATCTAAAGAAAGTATATTTATAGCATAGTAAATATGTGGGTGTAGCATAGTAAATATATTATTTATTATATGTATTTGAATATATGGTGTCTATATATATATGTATGTATATACACATTCAAATATTTATATATACATATATACATACACACATACATGGATACATGCACATATACATACACTCACATACACATACAAATGCACATGCACATATACATATACATACAATACAGATACACATACACATATACACATAGTAATTTCTTCTGTAACTTTAGCACTTTCTTTTTCCCTCATTTCTGGGAATCTGATCTTCTCATTCATTTGTAACTCTTAATCCTTTCTCCAGCCCTAACTTTGTACATAGGTGCCTAATTACAAAGAGAAGTCTTTCTTAAACACCTATACAGTAGGGAATTCTGGCGGGTACCAGGCCACCCAACAGTCATTCCGACTCCTAAGTAGAGAAGTCCAGTTATTGTGGGCTGCTTTTTAAACCTTTGTTATTCAGGGTCCTCAAAAATACAGCTCCAGAGCTGCTCTCCTCTCCTTATCTAGGGCCCTGGATACAATTCTTAGTCACCAGAACCTTGTATAAGCTGAGTTTCCTTAAAAGGACCATTCGTTCATTCACTCATTCACTAAACGATTATGAAGCAACTATTATGTGGAAAAACTCAGTACAAGTTTAATTAATGATTAACCCTGTGTGTTTCAAGCTGCTACTAACAACAGGGGAATGAAAGGAATGAAGAAAATAAGAAGAGTGTTCAAGACCAAAAAAATAAAAGTCACAGAGGTATCCAAGCCAGAGAGAGGTTGAAACAGGGGACCCAAAGAGGTCTGAAGGGGGCTCACGGGAGGGGATCCCCAACAGACAGACAAAGGGGTGATCATGATCATGAAACAGCAGGTTCCCCTGTGAATGCATTCATTACTCCTGCAATTCTGCCTGAATGCAGGAACTCCAATGGGATAGTCTCCACACCTCCCTGGGGCCACCTGAGAGTCCCCTAGACAGCATAGTAGGGATTATTCTGTCTAGTCAAACAAACATACACACAAACACAAAGGCTGCATCTTGTCTCGTTGTGAACCTTTTGGTCTGGACTCAAATCAGAAAGTATAGAAGTACATGTAAAAACAGAGGAAAGCCTCCCAAGTAATTAACACCACAGGATTTAGAGCCAGAAACGATGATCAAACCTGAGCTTCCCATTTCCAGAAGAGGAAACTGAGTGCCAAAGATTTTTCACTTAGGTTGTACATATCAGTGCTGGTACTGGAATATAGACCTTTTGGCAAACATAAAACCTAGTGGCTTGTGAGTAGAATGTAGTAGAAAGCCTTTGGACTCTGGAGTCTGAAAATCTCACACTTCTGGTTGCTCATAACCTGTGTGACTACACAAGTCACCTAGGCTCTTTTCCTTGTGAAAAATGTCAACAGCTTACTTTTAACTTTCTACCACACAAAATTTCTATGAGAGAAGCTTTGTAAACTTTGAAGAATTATAGAAACGGTATAGGCATCATTATTTTTAACATGATCTTAAGATAAGGTCAAGAAACACATTATACACTCAAAGATTCACCTGGTATGTGAGCATATGGGCAGCTTACGTGATTTAGTAAGAGAAGCTTTTATATAGAAGGTCTAAGACCTATGGCAGGCCCTCAGTTACCACAGACTGCTTACCAGTCTAAGGAAACAGAGAAGGGCAGAGCTCCCCACTGGCTGACGGAGCAGCCAGAAAAAAGAAATACATATCATTCAAATCAGAGATAATTTAACAGAGAACAGAGTAAAATAATTGGCCAAAAAGACTCAACTTTGAACGTTTTCATAAGCAATAACCTGCTTGGGTCAGCTCTCCTTTGAGGGATTATAAAGATTTCATTAGAAGAAAACAAGCCGACTTCATTTCCTCCAGTCCCGAAAGGGGAAGCTACTAGAAATATAGAGTGAAACATTTCTCATCTTTTCCACCGTCTTCCTTCTCTTCCAATCAATAGCATGTAGCACATCTGCCCATATGAAAGGCTGAACTTCATCTGGTTCCCAGAAGACACTGATAGAGGGATTTTCTTAGAATCTGACTCTAATCTTAGCAGGGTTCACAATTACTATTGCTCACTAACCTCGGGGAAATCCTCCCCCAAGTTTATCCTGGCTTCTTTAATTATGCTGTAGTCCTCAGATGTGTAGACAGGGTCTCTTATCTCAGGAAGATGAATGTCCTTCTTCAGCAATCACAGTAATCATTTCTGGACATCACAGGATTGTGTTGGAAGGGCTCTCAGAAATTATCCAGTTCAATTCTACTTTTTTACATAGATGAGGAAACTGGGGTCCAGAGAGAGGAAATGAGGTCACAAGGGTAGTGACAGAAACAGGATTTAAACCTATATTTTCTAACTCCAGACCCAATGCTGTTTCATCTGTTCTTTGGGGCAACTGGGCATCTAGTGCAGTGGTAAGAGCACCAAGCCTGGATTCAGAAAGACTTATATTCCTGAGTTCAAATCTGGCCCCCAACACTTACTAGCTGTGTGAACCTGGACAAGTCACTTAAACCTGTTCACCTCAGTTTCCTCATCTGTAAAATGAGCTGGGAAAAGAAATAGCAAACTACTGCAGTATTTTGCCAAGAAAATCCAAAGTGGGGTCATGAAGAGTTGTGCACTACTGAAACAGTCAAATAACTGCAATGCGACAACTTCTGACTCAGAGGACACAGTGGTAGGCCTGAAATGATGAAGACCTGAGTTCAAATCTAGCCTTAGATATTTACTAGCTGTGTAATTCTGGGAAAGACACAAGTTCTCTTTGTCTTAGTTTCTGAAACTGTCAAAGGAGAGTAATAATAGCACCAACCTGATAGAACTATTGTAAGGATCAGATGAGATATTTGCCTAAAGCATTTAGCAGAGCCTGACACATAGAAGATCCTATGTAAGTGCTTGTTCTCTTTCCCCCATTGATCCATGTAGCTAGCCTCTTATAAATCCTAATAATAGGGGCAGCTAGGTGGCACAGTGAATAGAGCACTGGCCTTGAGTTCAAATCTGGCCTAAGACACTTGACACACTTACTAGCTCTGTGACCTTGGGAAAGTCACTTAACTCCAATTGCCCTGCCTTCTCCCAAACAAAAAGACCAAAAAAAAAAAAAAATCCTAATAATAAACAGGGCACAATGAATTTTTGTCAGTTTATCTCCGAGACTTTGGTACAAGAATTAGTTGGAGTTGTTTACCATATTATGATTAACATATATGACTCTTGGATCATATTCACTCATCAACTCATAGAACATCAAATTTAGAGCTTTAAATGTAAATAGAACAGAAAAAAGAACAACTTCAGGTTTACATTTGGTAGTTTTTTTGAAGTGTATGTTAAGTTCAAGTTGATAATAAAATTATCTTTCTTGACTACATTTTTCTGAATTTTTCTCATCCATATTTTTAAATGTTTCATTGATGCTATATTTTGCCTATTACTACTGACCAATTCCCTGTCTATAACCTTTGCCCAAATCAGAAGTCTATTATTGTGATCAATAGAATAAAAATAGCTAGCATTTATATATATATATATATATATATATACACATATACATATATATATATACACATATACATATATATACATACACATCATACACATATACATATATATATAGCTTTAATATTTGAAAAAGTATTTTATCTATATTAATGCATTTAATCCTCACAACAACCCTATCAGGCAGGAGCACTTGTCCCTGTTTTATAGATGAGGAAATAGAAACTTGCAGAAGTTCAGGCTTGCCCACAGTCGCACAAACAGTCATAGCAGGAGGGGGGTATTTGACTTCTTGAGTCAAAGTCCAGCATTATCCCCATTATTCCAAGTGTCTATACCCCTCCCAACACACCCCCACCCCTTGTACAATGGTGCCTTTCTCATTTATTCTTCCCTAATGCTGTAATATCAATAGGAAATTTAAGAACTTCCCTGCCCCTTCATAGGCCTAGGGGGGAGTTTGTAAACATTCCCTTCTTTGAAAGTAAACTCTGCCCCCTAATAGGCTGAATGTAGTCACATGGAGCCTGTAGTGGAAGGAGTTTGCCAAAGGGTGGAGCAGAACCACAGGAAGCTGGGAGTCAGAGGTAGAGACTGAGTGGGAGAGAGAAGAGCTCAAGCAAGGAGATAGAGAGATTTGTGAGTAAATATTGATCATATATACTTTTATGGGAAAGGTAAAGGATGATGTGGCTCTCTGTGTTGCTATGGCTTATTAGCTTCTTTGCTACTTAGATGGAATTGGCTTACTGGTTTGGGATTTGGTTTTCTGGTATCTACATAAATATTTTGTTTCTGTTCTCTGTATGGAGAATCTGTTATATTGTGTGATTGAGAACAATACAGGAATATTTTTTTTGAGAATTGATTTATTTTTAATTTTTTTAAAAATTACATTTTAAATTTTTTTTAAAAAATTACTAACTGTGTGAACCTAGACAAGTCACTTAAACCTGTTCACCTCAGTTTCCTCATCTGTAAAATGAGCTGGGAAAAGAAATAGCAAACTATTGCGGTATTTTTGCCAAGAAAACCCAAAGTGGGGTCATGAAGAGTTGAGCACTTGTTAAGTTTTAGTTTACATCATTAATTTCTTCAAGATTTTGAGTTACAAATTTTCTTCCTGTTTTTCCCCTACCAACCACCCCCAAAAAGCAATCCCACTGGGGACGGCTAGGTGGTGCAGTGAGTAAGAGCTCTGGCCTAGGAGTTGGGATGACCCGAGATCGAATCTGGCCTCAGAAAATGAGCACCCACACATAAATAATGACTACTCGTGTAACCTTGAGCAAGTTACTTAACCCCAATTGCTTATTAAAAAAAAAAAAAAAAAAAGCAATCCCACTGGATATTCCTTCCTCCAATCTGCTCTCACCTATATCTTCTCCCATACCCCCTCCAACTTTCCAGTAGGGCAAAGTGGATCTCTATGCGCCAATGCCTGTATATCTTATTTCCCATTTACATGTAAAGTAATATTGATAATACTATATATATTTGATTTTAAAACTTTGAATTCCAGAATCATTCCCTTTCTCCTTTGTCACCCACCCTTACTGGGAAGATAAGTAATTCAATATAGGTTATACATGTGTAGCTTTGCAAAACATCTCCATAGTGGATATATTGGGAAAGACTGACTGTATTTCCCTCCCTCTTATTCCACCTTCCACTTGTTCTATTCTCTACTTTGATCCTGTCCTTTTTCAAAAGTAGGTGCTTCCAATTTCCTTCCCCTCCAGGCTGCCCTTCCTTTCATCATCACCCCTTTCATCCCCTTCCCCCCTACTCTCCAGTAGGATGAGATACCCTATTTAGTGTGTATGTCATTCACTCCCTAAGCCGAATTCAATGAGAATAAGGTTGACACATTCCCTTTTTATTTCCTGTTCTTCCCCTCCTTTGTAACCATTTCCCTTTACCTCTTCTATACGAGATAGTTTACCCTAATCTGTCTCTCCCTATCTCCTCTCATTATATTCCTCTCACAGTTTTCTTAATTTCACCTTTTAAGCATTATCCCTTCCCATTAAACTGGTCCTGTGCCCTCTATTTATGTATACCTGTTAATATATATACACACATTCACATATGCATTCATACACTCTTATACCTTCCTATATAGACATATATGCATGTGTATATATGTAAATACACACACATAGACACACACATACATTTCTATTCCCTTCAATTATTTTCATACTGAGAAATGTTTCATAAATTATAATTATAATTTTTCCATGTAGGAATGTAAATAGTTCAACTTTGATAAGTTCCTTATGCTTTCTTTTCCCTGTTTTCCTTCTCTTGCCTCCCTAGCTTCTTGTATCTGAATGTCAAATTTTCTATTCAATTCTGTTTTTTTCATCAAGAATGTTTGAAAGTCCTCTATTCCACTGAATAACCATGTTTTCCCCTGAAATATGATACTCAGTTTTGCTGGGTAGGTGATTCTTGGATTTAATCCCAGCTCCTTTGTCCTCCAGAATATCATATTCCAAGCCCTTTGATCCCTCAGTGTAGAAGCAGCCAGATCTCTGTTATCCTGATTGTGTATCAACAATATTGAATTTTTTTCTTCCTGGCTGCTTGTAATATTGTCTCCTCAATCTGGGAATCCCAGAACCTGGCTATAATATTTTTAGGAGTTTATTTTGGGGATTTTTTCAGGAGCTGATAAGTGGGTTCTTTCAACCTTTTTTTTTTTTTTGCCCTCTGGTTCTAAAACATCAGAGCAATTTTCCTTGAGAATTTCTTGAAGGATGATTTCTAGGTTCTTTCTTTGATCAGGGTTTTCAGGTAGTGCAATCATTTTAATATATCTCTCCTGGATCTATTTTCCAGGACAGTCATTTTCCCAATGAGATATTTCATGTTGCCTTCTATTTTTTCATGTTTGGATCTGTTTCATAGTATCTTGATTTCTCATAAAGTCACTAGCTTCCATTTGCTCCAATCTAATTCTGAGGGAATGATTTTCTTCAGTGAACTTTTGAGATTCTTTTTCTATCTGGCAAATTCAGCTTTTTAAGGTATTCTTCTCCTCATTGAATTTTGAGTCTCTTTTGCCATTTGAATTAGTCTATTTTTAAGGTGTTATGTTCTTCGGTCAGCTTGTTGAGCCTAATTTCATACTTTTCTTGTGTCATTCTCATTTCTCCTCCCAATTTTCCCTCCACTTCTCTTGTTTGGTTTTCAAAATCCTTTTTAAGCTTCTTTATGGCCTGTAACCAGCTCATATTTTTCTTGAAAGCTTTTATTGCAGGAGTTCTGACTTCACTGTCTTCCACCTGTCCCATGCTTTCATCCTTTTTGTCCCCAAAATAGGAGTCTAACGTTGGATTCCTCTGTTTGCTTTGCTTCCCTTGTTTACTCAAGTTGCCCTTGAATTACTTTACTTTTGGGCTTTTTGCCACGGTAGGACTCTGCCACCAGACAGGGGAGCTTTTGTCCCAAATGCTGGGGTTTTCTCAGCTGCAGAAGGTATTAGTTAGTGCCCTCTCTCAAGTCTTCACATGCTCTGGCAAGCTGGTCACACACCCCAGGACCTCTACCCTAGACCACAATCCAAGCAGGTTAAAGAAAGAACTATTACCCCTCAGACTGGCCACTTGTTCCCCCTACAGTCTGCAGGCCCAGAGCTGTAGCTGCCACACAGAGGTGACTGCATGGTCTCAGCACCTCAGTAGCTTCTCCCTCCAGGGTATAAAGGCCAATGCAATCCCAAACTAATGGATTCCAATGTCCACACAGCACTGAGCTCTCACTTTGTCTTTAGCATCTATAGATTGATAATTCTGGAAACTGTGATGGCTGCTGTTGATCTGAAGTCCCTCCAGGCTGGGGCCAGTCAGGCCCACCCTGGGGCTAAAACCTCGGTCTCGCTCAGAGTGCTACGCTGGCTGTTCCCTGTCAGCCTGCTAGGCTGTCCTCAGTGGGAGGTTAGCTTCTCTGTGCCATTTTGTGTGTTCTGTATCTCCAAAGTTTGTTCAGAGTCACCTTTTATATGAATTCTATACAGGAATATTTAGTCATGGTTAGTGTTGTAAATATTGCACCGGCACTACAGGTGTTAAGATTGATCATCCCAATTACATATCATTGATTTTTTGTTTTGTTTTGTTTTGTTTCTAGTTTTTATCAGTTTGGTTTAGTGACTTAGAAAACCATGTTTTTACATTTTCTATGATCTATTGTATTTTTATTTATTTTGTTAAATATTTCCCAGTTGCACTTTCATCTGGTTCAGTACTCTCATGGGAATGTTGGTAGGGTAATAAGGCCAACAGGTCAAGTGTCAAGTATCAAGTACCTTTGCTTTAGGTAACTCTCTAAGTAGGTAAGTTGTAGACAAGAAGACGACCTAAACTGATAAAGGCAGTACTTTTATCTGGAAGTTCTCTTTTTGAATGGAATAAAGCTCTGACCCTTATACCTACATGTTCACTATTATACTAATATATTATGTACATTATAAAATATATACCAAATTGAAATGTAAAAAAAGGATGGGTAATTATGAAATTAACATTATTTTATTTACTAATGGCAAAAACTTATTTTGCTTTTAGTAAAGTATTATATAGAGAGATTCTAAAACCTGGTGCTAAGTTCAGTTTATTTCTATACTTGACTACATTCGATTTCATAGTTGAAAAAAAAATTCTGATACAAAAGTCTGTGCTGCTTTCATTAAAATGTAATAATAATAAGATTAATAATAATAATAAGCTTCATTAAAAAAACTTATCTTAAGACTTTGTGAAGGCAATGTAATGTTGAAGTCAGTTGATTTTGATTCTTGGCATTAAGTGTCATAGCTAAAAAAGCTCACTCACAAAGATACAAAAATCTGAATGGGGAAGGAATTGCATTGTTGTCATACTTACTAAATCATGATACTCGTTTTTCGATCCCAGCTACCCATTATGCAAAGGCTTTTCTTGAAATTTCACCAGTAAAATCCCATCTTCCCTGATGTCAGTTAGTGGTCCTTGCCAACTAATTGGAAGAGCATGTATTTTCTTTTAATCAAATGAATTCAAAACTCACTGAAATTCTTTATTTGGGAGACTTTTTAATAGGTCAGAAACTTCTATTTGCAAATTTCAAAGCACACAGATGTGAGAGTTTCTATAGGTGATACCAAAAAAACTAAATTTGTAATGTCTTGTATGTATGTGGTGGCTCCACACTATCATTAGCTATTTTTTCATGTCTTATTTTCTTAAATTTTAAATTTTGTTATTCAATAGAAGTGTCTGAAATTTTAAAAATATAATAGCCATTGATTCCCATCATTGAGGGAATGAATGAAGAAAATTGATCAGATGAATATCACCGCTTCCTATTTTCAACAATTAAATACTGGTTGCCATTGATCAAAGGAGTTGAACAGGATTCCATCATGACTCTTGGAAACATTACCTAAAAATGTCAGTTCATAGGAAACAATGAAAAACATAGAAATCACATATGTGAATTAAATTTCTTGATTTCATCATATAGATGAGCAGTAAAATATTAAACATGCCTCATGGGTCAGGCACCCTTTAACAAAAGCTTTGGAACCTTCATCTTATTCCAGGAGTAAATTATTCCTACCTTCACAATATAAGTTTGTTTATGCCTTGATGGGACCAGCAAGTGATAATAGGCATTATCAAAAGAACCAGCAACAGCAATGACAATCTTATCAATAATTTAGCCAATGGAGAGGTAAAATTTAATTCAATTTTTAAAAATGTTTATAAGATGGGTATTATCCTTTGGAACCTTGTCTACTTTGGTAGATATTTAGATAGATAGATAGATAGATAGATAGATAGATAGATAGATAGATAGATAGATAGATAGAGATAGAGATAGAGATATATTTTAACTCCATCATATTTGGAGATCTTGACTGGGCACCTGCCTTGATCTTTTAATTCTCTTTCAGTTCCTAATTTCCTACTTCCTAAATACATCTTTTTCAAAACAAGAAGGTATGTACAGAACACAGTGATGCAGTACCAATCTCACATCTGATGCTAAGTTCCAAACATAGCATTAGAATGAGGTTCTCTTGTTCATACCATCCAAGAATATCTAATATTTGTCTTTGAAGGAAAAGTTGATGACCTGAGTGAAGAAACGCCTGAAGAGGTAGGCAAGTTTAAATGCCAGAAGGACAGTATTCCTGTTCCTCAGAAATGTAGCCCACACAGTCCATGATATTTTTGAGGACCCTGAATTCATTCAGTAATTTGATTGCTAGCATGTTGGGCCTGTAGCAACCACTTGACTATCTCAATGAGTGCTATCAAGAAGATGAAGTCAGTGAAAGGGAAACCCTTCCTTCCAGAAAACTTTTCTTACATCAGTCATGGTAAACCTGAAGGCTCAGGAAAGAGTCAGATCCAGGGGCCTGCCTGAGGTCAGACAGTTTGGACCCTCATAGAAGATGGTTAGAATAGGAGCTGCACAGAATTGTGTGGGGAGTGGACTCAGAGAGGGCAACATATAAGGCTTTGGGATTAAGACCCTGCTTGGAGGTGAAAAAAATGGCAGAAATAAAAGTGTGTGGGGGAAAGAAGGGGAAGAGAAGGATGGAAGAAGATTAAAAAGGAAGGGGTGGGGTAGGGAGCAAACCCAGACTGGGACCAAAAGGTCAGGAAGTCATGTAGTAGGGGTAATGGAAGACTACCATTAGTTTAGGGAAAGAGTCACCCTTAAATATAGTGAATGCAAATCCATAATTCTAATAATCTTCTTGATAATTTCACATTCTTTTTGGCTGAGCTTTTGTCAGACCTGCTCAGATTGTCATGGTAATGTGGCTGACAAAGAGCCTATGCTAGAAATAGAAATGTCAGCTCTACCATTTTCTTGTTGTTCACTTCTGTTTTTCTTTGTCCTCATTATCTTCAATCCCACATTTCTTTGCAGGAAATTTTTAAGCTACTTAATAATTTTGTGAGAGCTAGTTTAGTTAAAACTATATGATGTAATAACTAAATCTATTAAATTGGACACATGTAAATTTGCGATGCCAAAATAGGCTGAAAATGTACCAATGGGTGAAGAAGCCTCCATTGTTAGCCCCACTGTTTTATGAAACAACTTCTCTTCTCTCAGGATCCTGAGAATCATATATGATGCATATCTGTTTAACATGTGAATCAAGTGAGACCACTGGCATCAATATGCATATTATATATTAGTAAAATAATTTCTTCATTAGACATTTAGATTGAGAAGTAAAAATGTATACATACACATAGTTGTATAAATATACACATCTATGTATGTTGTGTATAGGTATACACATATGCATACATATAAAACATCATACATATATACAAGTGCATAAACATATATGTACATATAACATATATGTATTTCTGCTATTTTCTGTCTGCAATCCAATGGTTTATCTTTTTTTTTAATTTATTTATTTACTTTAAGTTTACAACATTCAATTCCACAATCCCTTGAGTTCCAAATTTTCTCCTCCTCCCTTTCCTCCCCCCTTTTCTTCCATGGACTGGTTCATCCAGTGGCTCATCTTAAACACCCCCATGGAGTATGTCCAGTTCTGGAGACTATTGCTCTATAAGTACATAGAATCAAAATATCTGAGTCGGAAGGAACTTTTCAGAATAATACCATAGAATGTTAAAACTGGAAGAAACCTTAGAATCCTGAATAATCAGGGTTGGAAAGGGGTGTGGGGTAAATTAGCTTAGAGATCATAGAATATGGAATATCAAACCTGGAAATGATCTTAGAATCACAGCACCATAGCAAATTAAGCCTTGAAGGGTTCTTAGCATCATGGACTATTAGAGATATAATAGTCATTTAGTTTCAGGAGAAAATTTAGGCAGAGTGGGAAAGTGATTTCACAACTTACCATAGGTTACTTAGCTACTCAGTGGCAGACTTCTGAGCCTACTCTCTGAATCAGGCTGAAGGAACTAAGATGAGTTTATCTCTTTCAGCTCCAGAAACCTAGAATGCACACTTTTCCCTCTGAACTCAGTCATTTGGGCCATCAAAAAGAAGGGCGGTGAGTTTAAGGTTGATATTACTATTTCCAGATCACATGGCCCCCGTTTCCACTACTTTCAACCTAACATTTTGGGGAAGGCTTTTAACTTAAAATTTTTTTTTTTAAATTTGCTTCAGTGTTTTCTAATTTCACTATAACCACTCCCAGCTGTGGGTTAATGTATACCATATTCCAATAGGAATTTCTGGGACTTTTCTTTCTTTCTTTTTTTCCTCTGGTTGTCTGATAGTTGACATGGTTAAATAAGTTGTGTTAGTAGTTAAACTGGGAATTATTTTATGTGCTTGTTTTCAAAGAGTTCTGTTTCTCATTCGGTTTTCCAGGCTGTTGGAGGTGAGCAGATTTCTGGCTCTGAGCTCCAATTCACAACTGAAGACTTGGCACAGGCCACTTACTGCTCCTCTAAAGTCAGCTGCATACAATATTCAGCGTTGAGTTCTGAGTAACTTTCATCATCTACTCTTATTAGACTTGGTCAATCTTCCTGGGTTACTTTTGAAATTGTAGAACCAGATCAAGCTCAGATAGAGCAGGAGGGAAATGAAGAGAGAGAGAATGAGAGACAGAGACAGAGGCATACAGAGACAAAGAGATAGAGCACTGGACAAAGGTCAGTTGCTAGCAAGCAAATTAACCAACAACAATAGAAAATGGCCCTTCCCTCCCACCATCACACCACCACCAAGAAGATAAATTTCAGGTTCCAAAGGAACCTCAGATGAAATCCCATCCAATGCATAGCACTTACCTGACAAGCAGTCAATCAGCCTTTGCTTGAAGGCTTTGAGAGAGAATCCACTACCTCCATTCCACTTCTGCATAATTTTGCATATCAAACTTCTTGGCTTTAAATTATTTTTAAATATCTTGGATCACTTCAACACCATTTTCCTCAGGCCAGTTCTGGATTCACTTGGGCTGCTTTGGTGATCTCACTCTTGTGCTGATACTATGGTCAGACTGTCATCATTAGGAACAACCTATAGAAGAAGCCCTCTACTGTATTCAAGTCTCCCATCCTCCATTTAAGAAAACTGGGGGATATGCTTGAAAGCGCATGGGATATAGAATCAGGAGGACACAGGTTTGAGGCCCAACTCTATTATTTACTATATAATTCCATAACCTTGGACAAGTAGTTTAATCTGTAAAAACCTTGATTTCTTAATCTATGAAATAAGGAAATAACCATGTTTCCTTACCACATAAGATTGAGGCATCTGGGTGGCACAATGGATAGAGTGCCAGGCCTGGAGTTGGAATTCATCTTCTTGAATTCAAATCTGGCTTTAAACATTTATGAGCTGTGTGACCCTGGGCAAGTCACTTAACCCCATTGCCTCAGTTTCTTCATCTGTAAAATGAGCTGAAGAAGGAAATGGCAAACCTCTCTAGTATATTTGCCAAAAAAAAATAAACCCAAATGGGGTAACAAAAAATTGGACACAACTGAAAATGACTGCACAACAAAAACGTGTAAGATTATTTGAGGAAAGTGTTTTGTAAGCCTTAAACACATAGAATTAATGATAAAACATTCCTCTCTCTTCTAATAATGGAGGGGAGGAGTAAGGGGATAGAACATGGGTACTGATTGTTATATATGCTAATAGTCTTAGCTACTAAATTACTTTGTTTGGTTACTTATTTTTATTTGTTAGGAATTTGATAGGAATTGAGGTTAGGAAAAAAAGATTATCAGGAACCAACAGTGGAATAAGAAAAAGTATCATTAATAAGATATTTAAAAATATACAAATAATTTATTGTCATGTAGCACTTACTAGCTGTAAAAACTTGGACACATCTCTTTGTAGCCTCGTCTATAAAATGGGCCTAATTCCACCATGCCTAACTAAAGGTAGGGGCTGGGTCAGATGATTTCTGGAAGTCCCTTCAAGTTTTAACATCTATAACTCTATGATTTGAAGAAAGGCATTCATCTTAAGTTCTCCCTAATCTGTGAAGCTATTATCTATAACTCAAATACATACTAATTGTTCTCCTTTCCTAAGCTCATGAAAAAAGACTTGAACTCATCTCACCTAAGACATTTTACTAGTTTTATATGACCCTGGTCAAGTCACTTAATCGGTTTAAGCCCCAGCTTCCTCATCTGTCTGTAAACTAAGGATCATAATACAATTTATCTTACAGGGTCATTGTGAAACAATGAATAGGAAGTATTTTGTAAATCTTCACATACTATGTAACTGTTAGCTATAAAGATGGTAGTGGAAATGGTAACAATGATATTAAGATCCCATTGGATTAGGGAAATTGGTCAATATGAATCAGTCATCTTATAAAATTATCTTCTTATTGAAGAATTCTTTGAGACATATTTCCTCATTTGTCACAAGAAATTAATTACATATGCACTACCTTCATCACAGTCGAGAAAAACTATTCTATTGTGAAGATGTGACTTAATAAACTTTACTTGTGCTGTAGAAATGTGAGCTATCATTGTACGTGGTCCAAACATTCTATTACTTATGGAGGTCATTGGTAGAGTGGAACAATCGCAGAACTTCATGGAGGGATACCTGTGTTCCAATCCCACTTATCTTGCTTTCTGTCTGATGATTTCTGTGCAAGTAAGTTCACCACCATGATCCTCAGTTGTTGTGAGGAAATAGTGAAATAAAGCATGTACAAATGATTTGTCATCATAAAGAACTGTTTCATTTGACCTATTATGAATTGCACATACTGTACATTTCAGTACTTAATTATACAGGGTGTCCCCAAAGGCTTGATGTATTTTTAAGCTATTATTAAAGAAGTACACTAAAACTTTTGGGAAACCCTGTTTAATAATTGTGACAATACTCCCTTACCTTCCAATTTAGTTCAATAAACTTTTGTTAAACATCTCTATGTGCTGCCTATAATGTACTTTCAAACACAGAGTTCAGAGGATATGTTTGGGGAGTGTTTTATATACTTTTAAAAATGCCTCTTTATACAACCTTTTTCATTTAAGTCTCACATCCAAACTTATAAGGCAAATATCTCATTTGTATTTGACAAATGAAAAAGTAAACATGTAAGTTAAATGATATTGACATGTTAAGTGACTTGCCTCAGGTCATATACCTAGTAAATGGCAGGGGCTGAAACCAAGCTCTAGGTATCCTGGCTCCGACTCCAACATAGCATTTTATCATTAATATTGAACATTTCACAGATGGGGAGAATTTGGATAAAGTTAAGCATGTGAGTTCTCTTTCTTAATCCTTTCAACTAGAGATGGCTTTAAGCCTTACTCCCCCAAATAGATTATAAATTTCTGCAGATCAGGACCATGACCTAGGAGAGTTAGCCCTGGTTCTACTAATTACCTGGCTCTATGTAATCTTGGATAAGTAACTTAACCTCTCTGGGTCTCAGTTTACTCACTTGTAAAATTAGTTGGACTAGATGATCTCTGAGGTTCCTTTCAAATGCAAAGGTATTGCATGACTCTGTTTCTTCTGTATGCCCTTTAAGGTAATGAAAAGTATCCATCACATTGTGGGAGCCCAATATATATTTTTGAGTTGAATTGCATAGTCCAGTGCTACTGCTTTCTTTTAAAAACAATTTAAGGGTTTTTTTTTAAATTAAGAAAATTCTGTTTTACCTCTGTCCTACTCTTTCCCTCCAATTGAAAGAAGAAAAAAAAAAAAGAAAATTCTTGTAACAGGCACAGAGTCATAGTTGTTTTCAAGGAACTTCCCCAAGCTGTAGCTACAAAGAACTTCCTAAAGCATATTGGGATAGATGGATACCTCTTGAGCTTTAGTGTCTGGTCTAGAGATGAAGGAAAGTGCTGGCAAAATATTATGAATGAAAATTACGTTAAGCAGTTTGCTGAGTTCCTACCACTGCTCAGGGCCTGAGCTTACAAAGAGGTGACATTTCTCCTCCATACTGACCTCTGCCTGAGCTTGTGGATTCTGCTACAACTCAGACTCAGGCCAGACAGATTGTTACTCTCATGTCTTCAATTAACCTACAGACATTACAGACCTCGGGGTAAGAAACAAGCAACTGCCAAATTTACAGACTTCAAAAGATTTTTTACTTCTGTTTATCTGACAGATTTTTCTCTTTTCTTTCCTTTCCTGTTCTTCAGGGTCCCAGAATACCTGACTGTTCCAGCCTGCCTGGAGAACAGGTTTTTTGTCTTTCCCCAAAGTCCCTTCCCCTCTCCCTTTGAAATTTGTGAAAGAATTTCATCTCAACTGTCAATCAACAGAAACATTGAGATAAAGGAAGAAATGTTTCTTTCTATGTAGTTATTGTACAATCCCCTCAACATAATGTTTAGGTTTGCTAACTTTTTCTAATTCAGTCTATTTCAAAAAAATTCATTTACTTAACCTCCTTTTTCTCTGCCTCTGTCTTTTTCTGTCACTGTCCCTGCATGTCTCTTTCTCCTGTTACCTCCATTCCACCACCACCTCCTCCTCCATTGTCTTGTAGAAGGGATTCTTGGTTTATAATTAATAATAAAAACAATAGCTAGCATTTATATTATGCTTACTATGTGCCAAGTACTGTGTTAAGCACATTACAATCATCTCATTTAATCCTCACAACAGCCTTCAGGGGCAGATGCTATTATTGTCATCATATCACAGATGAGAAAATTAAAGCATAGTTGAAATGACTTTCCCAGGGTTCCACAGTTAGTAAGTGTTTAGGTATGAGTTTTATCTCAGGTCTTTCTGACATCAGGCCCTCTCTTTCTAACTGACCTCTGAGGTCACTTCTAACTTCTAGATCCTATGACTCTATGCTAGATCTGGTTATATCATTCCTCCAATCAAAAATCTTCAGTGGCTCCCTATTGCCCAAGGAATAAAAATTTGAACTTTTTTTACCTTAGTTCTGAGGCCTTCTGCTTCTATCTGAGATCTTCCATCTGGCATCATCTGGCCTGGCTAGCCATATCTCACATCCACCACATACTACCTGCTATAGCCAAAGTGTACTGCTCTTTGTTTCCCCATTGAAGCCCTGTGTTTTCCAGCCCTTATGCCTTTGTTCCACATTTGTAAAACATTAGCATCACATGTCTCTTTAATTTGTTGGTCTCTAATACACTTATTATGGAATAATGTACATTTGAGCTGTCTGTAGAGGTGCCTTCTCCCTTCTCTAGAATATAAGGTCTATGAGGGTAGAAACAGTGTCATAAATCAGCCTTTATATCCTATAGTTTCTTACATACTGTTCTGTCTACATGTTAAGGAATTTTGCTGAGAGGGCATCTTGAAAGTAAAATAGACAGAGATGGATATAAGTAAATGTAAACATTTAATAAAATCTGGACAACGTCAAAACATAAGCACAAGCTTTGGTGGACAAAGCACCAGACTTGGGTGTGGGCACCCAAGACGGGAATGTTTTGGGTGGATCCAGGACTGGGGGGTCCCAAATTCCTTATAGCCATCTTTGTCATTTCTGGAGAGTTACTGAGGCCAGTGCAGCATTCTGGGTTTAAACAATCTCTAGTCACATAAAGTTAGATTCAAGTAATATTAATAAGTGATTGATAATCATCCATAGTATATATTATGACAGGTCCCACTAAGCTGAAAAGGATTTGAGAGTACAGGTTTGGTCTCAGAATGTTTGCCTTTAATCCAATACCCAGCTTAGTCAAGGTCAGAGAGTCCTGTTTTCAGAATGCTGTCAATCAGATGAATTTTTAGCTACAACAACTGGACGTTGGAGCAGAATGTTGTAAGGGTTACACAAAGAGTCTTGCATTCTTATGGGTACTCATACCACTACTAAGGTTCAACATGGGTGCTAATATTTGGCTCATTATTCTCTTAATGTTCTTTGCCAACAGACCAAGTTGGAACCATAACCCATATAGCAGTGCACTTAATTAGGAGAGAATATCAAAGTAAATAACAGAGAAAAATGATCAAATCATTCTTTGCTTGCACAAATGAGTACAATCTCCCACAGACTGCTAAACCAGTGGGGAAGGGAACAAAACCACGGGAATCTCACACTCGGAGGTGAAGTGTTGTATTGCAGCTGGAACACCTACCAGGTTTCCTGAGTTCTATCTCCCAGCAACCATCTGGGTTCACTGCTATCCCTTGAAAGATCCCTAGTTTTTGATGCCACCTGGTCTAGGATAAGTAAATTCCTTTTATTGCTGCTACTACCAGGGCAAAAATCTTTGCCATCATTACAGTGATAATAATATTTTCTATCTCCCTTCCTCCCTTCCTTTGTTCTTCTTTCCTCCCTTTCTTGCTTTGTTCTTCCTTCCTCCCTTTCTTCCTTTGTTCTTCCTTTCTTCCTTCCTTCCTTCTATCCTTCCTTCTATCCTTCCTTCCTTCTTTCTTTCCTTCCTTCCTTCCTTCCTTTCCTTCTTTCTTTCTTCACACTATACCTTACCACAGATCTAGAGCTAAAAGGATCTTCAGAGACCCCCGTAGTCTAACACCTTCATATGGGGAACCAGAGGCCCCGGAAGGTTGCCCAAAGTGCTAGAGGTAATAAGCATCAATCTGAATTTATGAGCCAAGTTATCTGAAATTGAATCAGGATCCTTTCCATTGCACCATGATGCCATAAGATGAAATCGTTTTCCATCTATTAGTGAGCAATTCTTATGCTGATATTTTTTCCGGACTTTTCCTTATTGCAATAGGGAAAAATGCATGATGGAGAGGAGAACACAGTTTGTATATAGAAAAGAATGGATATGGGTCCAGAAGCCTTCTCTTCAGAAAAGTGAAAAAAATGAAGCTTTCACTTTTTCACAGGCACAAGGAAGCAGAACAGAATTACTTAATAGAATATACACTATACTTGAAGTCAGGATGGACCCAAGTTCTAGCCCTGACTGTCATTATTTTGCTGTATGACCCTGGGCAAATCACTTTCAGCTTGCTCATCAGAAAAATGAGAAAGTCACACAGGCAGAACTAGATGTCAGCACTGCCCAAGTGACCATTTCATTTCTTTGCTTGTTCCTTCACCCGAGCCCTCAGTGGTCCTATTCCAGAGTCTCTGACCCTCCTTGCTATCTCCCAGACCTTGTCTTTGTACATGGATGGGGCAGTTTACTCCACCTCTTTCAGTGATATGCCAACTAGCCTGGAGCCCTGCACCATGAAGAAGGCTGGGTATCAGCACAGGACTAAGGAGGGAGGAAAAGGATGTGCACTGGCTGTACCAGAACTCACTTCTCTCCCTTTCCATGCTAAACTCAGTCCTAGCCCTTTGCAATCACTATGGACCTCTGCTGCTCCCCTCCCCATCTCCTTTCCACTATTACAGTCATAGAAGCCAAATTCAAATCTCATTCCTGTCACTGCTATGCTACCTTCAATACCTAACTTCCTCAGGCCTGTTCTTCTGCTATAAAATGTGGGGACTGAAATTGGTCTCTAGTTCTAAATATATTATCTATTTTCTGTGTTCTTAGATCCCTTTCATATTCCTTCCGTCTTCCTGGTGTTTACTAAAACCTAAAGGTAGGTAACTTTGACTATAAATGGCTCTTGTGTTGCATTGCACTTTTTAAATGAAGTCATATGTATTGTACTGACACATTATTCAAATGAAATAATTGCTACTAAGGAAAAAAAAGAAAACATTATACTCAGCTCATTTGGGGAGGGAGGCAGGGTCTGGACTTGTGATTTCATCCATAGAGAGGAATTCCCACTATAGAAATTTTCTCCATTGAAATGGATCTAAAATGAATTAGTTAAAGAAGAAATGAGAGGTTAATCGTTAGGTGATTCATAGGCCACACAGGTCTAGGTATCAGAGGAAGGTCTTGAACCCATGTTTCCCTGATTCTAAGTCAGGATCTCTCTCTCCTGGCTCTCAGGGAGGGGAAAACATCAGTATGTATGTTTCTGTGGTGATTTAAATACAAATATTATTATTTATAAACAATAATAACTTACAATTATATATGTATATATATATATATACATATACATATACATATACATATCAGCTTTTGGCTTGTGAATCCTTTTTCTCATTACTGTCTTGGGAGAGAAGTAGTGAAATAGACTATCATAGGCAGCTGATGGCACAGTGGATAGAGCAGTGAGCCTGTAGTAAGCAAAGACCTGCATTCAACTCAAGCCTGAAACATTTAACTCACTGTGTGACAATGTAATGGAAATTCAGATTTGAAGATCTTCCTTGCCCCTAGGCCCTTTGATTGGCTTAAGAGACTTTGATTGACTTAAGTGACTCTAAGAACCTTCCTTGATTTGAAAATATACTCTGCCCCCTAATAGGCTGAATGTGGTCACATGGAGCCTGTGGTAGGAGGCTTGGTTTTCAGGAATGACCACACCTTGATGCTGTGTGATTGGGCAGTGGGTCAAGAGGGTGGTTACATTCTCTGAGCCAGGAGAAGACTATATAATCCCTGATTTGAGGCTTTGTTTTGGGGCTCACTTTGAGAAGTGTTGTGTGATTTGACCAGATGAAACTCTGGGCAGCCTTTGAGAGCCCCCCGCCCCGCCCCACTCCCGGCTTTGAAAACCCAGATGTTGATGCTTCCCTCTCTGGTAACTGTGATTTTGGTATTGATAACTGTTGGACAGTTTGGAAGCCTGTCTGTTTAATCTATCTGTATACTCTGAAGTTCGGTGTGCTGACCTTTTTTCCCTGAACTAGGCAATACATGTTTGTTTGATTAAAATAAACTTGTTAACTGATTTTGAGTTGCTTTCCTTTTGAAAAGCAGATCTAAGAACCTATATTGGCAGCCACCCTGGTGATGTTGGGGTGCTTACTGCTACAGACACTGAGCAAATCACTTAACCTCTTGTTGCTTCAATTTCCTCAACTGTAAAATGGGGATAAAAATAATGCCTCCCTCCCAGGGCTACAGTGAAGATCAAATGAAATGCTAATTGTACAGTGCCTTGCACAGTGACAACACTATATAAATGTTTGCTAGTGTCGTTATTTATTTATTTTCATTTATTTTTTTCCCAGACGATGAGACAATGTGAGAGAAGGGAAGTCTCTTTCCCAGGGTCATGTCTGGATTTGATACCCTGATTCTACAGACTTTAAATATAGTGCACTCATCAATATTTCACAATCTAAACATTCTAGAAGGAAGAGGTATGTGGTAGAAAATTTTCTAAAGGACTTGAGATCAATCAATATTTCCAAGCATGGGTCTTCCCTTACAGACTCCAAACTCAATGAAGTATTTTTTTTTGAGATTTTTTTCAGGGGGATACTTAGCTTAGGGTTTCAAGCTAAGAACCCCATTAAATCTATATATTTATTGTCTGGAGTATAATTTCCAACAAGGACTATTCATCAGTTTTTTTATTTTTTTTTAAAATTCACTTGTCTTTTTTAAGTATTTCAGACAATAACATCATAACCTTTGCCCTTCAATGTTTAAAATCATTTGTATTTCTTATTTTTTGTCTAACCATTCATTCAGGACTGATAAATATCATGTCCACACAAGGATTTTCAGGGCTGATTTTGCAACCATTGATTAAAGAAGCCATCACTAATGACTACCTTTCCCATGATTCTCATTTCCCTTTAGTCTTGCTCAATTCAGACCATGCACCCAGCATCTCATGGAAGATGTTGAAATGATGAACTTAGAGTATCCTTACTGATGGGCTTGGACAGCATGGTAATCATGGTATTTAACTAAGCATATGGTTTGGCTTGTGGAATCCCTCACTATCCCCACCCCCACCCCCATGGAGGAGAAGTAGTGGCATTTCTGGATTTCATAACAACATGCCTTCAAGGCTTTTTTTCCCTAACATTTTGGATTGAATACAGCCCAAAATGCTGTCTGCGTCAAACACTTTGGACGTTGTAAATCTGGGTATAGATCAGGTGGAATTTGATTCATATGCTTTAAATTCATTTATTTAAATGTTTAAAAAATTATTTGGTGTTTGCAAGATTTCACAGAATGTTAGAGCTAGAAATGAAGATCTGAAATACTCTAGTCCAAACCTTTTATTTCAGAGGAAACTGAGGCTAGAGGAAGAGAAATTTCTTAGCCAAGGCCATTCAGAATGATGATTTGTGACTAGGGTGTCAGATTCTGTGGCCAGTGCTCTTTCTGATAACTGGATTCTCAACTCAGTACTGGAAGGCAGGTCGAAGTTATCTTCTTAGTGCCCCTCATTTTACAAAAATGAGAGAACTAAAGCCCACAACTTTTAAGCGACTTGCTTAAAATCAGCAAGGCATGACAGCCACTGCAGAATTGGGCATTGAACCGACAGTTCTCTGATTCCAAAGCCAGAGGCCTTTCTAGTATATCATGGTACTACCTTCTGTGTAGGCTTTGGAAAATAACTATCCTTTAAATAGGAAGTAACATTTCCTTACACTAAATCTCACTTGTGCTTAGAAGTACAAATGAAGAAATTGTTTTTGATCACTCTTTCATAGATGAAAAGGAAGAAATACACACACAGAAACACACACACACACACACACACACACACACACACACACACACACCCTTCTGCCTCCTTTATTTTATAATAGAAATTTATTTACCAGTGAACTCTTTCTTTAGGGATCTGTTTCTATGACATAATAAAAAGTCAATCAACAAACATTTATTGTTTACTACATTCCAGGCACTTTGATAAATGCCAGTAATACAAAGAAAGGAACCCTGAGGGGCACTCCCATTGAAATGGAGGAGACAACATGTAAATATCTGTGTGCCTACAAGATATATACAATATAAATGGGAAGAAATCACAGAAGTAAGGGATTAGCAACAAGTAAAATGAGGAAACATCTTCTGCAGAAGGTAGGATTGGAACTTAGTCTTAGAGTAAGCCAAAGAAGCCAGGAGGAAGGGATGAGGAGGAAGAACAGACAAAGCATGAGGGACAGCCAGTACAAAGGCTCCAAGTCGGGAGGCAGGACTTTGCTTTTTTGTTCCTTTGTTTGTTTGCTGCAGAAATATTCAACTCTTTGCAACCCCATTTGGGATTTTTGTTTTGTTTTATTTTTATTAATTATGTGTTTTATTTTATTAACTTCTGGTTTACATCATTCATTTCCGTCAGATTTCGAGTTACAATTTTTTCCCCATTTTTCCCCCTACCCACCACCCTAGAATAGCATTCCCAAAAGATATCCCCTCATCCAATCTGCTCTCTCCCATATCTTCTCCCATACCCCCTTCAACTTTTCCATTAGAGCAAGGTGAGTCTCTGTGCCCCAATGCCTGCACATCTTATTTCCCAATTACATGCAAAATAGTATTAATAATATATATACATATAATATGTTATATTATATATAATATATATTAATTATATATAATTATATATAAATATATATACTTACATATATTATATATATATAATATTATATATATATATATATATATATATATATATATATATATATATATTTGAAACATTTAATTTTAAAACCTCGAATTTCAGATCCATTCCTTTCCTCCCTTGTCACCCATTTCCTCTGGGAAGATAAGCAATTCAGTATGTGTTGTACATGTACAGCTATGCAAAACATTACCATAGTAGATATATTGCAAAAGGCTGCTTATAATTCCCTCCCACCCATCCCACCCCCCACCTGGTCCATTCCCTACTTTGATCCTGTCCCTCTTCTATAGTGGGTACTTCCAACCTCCCCTCCCCCCAAGAATGCCCTCCCATCCATCATCCCTCCTCTCATCCCCCTTCCCCCTATTCTGCTGCAGGGTGAGATATCCCATTTAGTATGTATGTCATTCTCTCCCTGAACCAAATTCAATGAGAATATGGTTTTCCCTTTTTGCCTTCCTGTTCTACTCCTCCCCTTCAGCTACTTCCCTTTGCTTCTTCTACGTGAGATAGTTTACCCTACCCTGTCTCTCCCCATCTCCTCTTGCGACTTTCCTCTCTCACCTCTTAACTTCACCCCTTAAGTATCATCCCTTCCCAACAAATTCAAGCTATGCCCTCTATCCATGTATAACTGTAAACATATATACACACATTCACATATGTATTCATATGCCCATATACCCTTTTTCCATTATTTTCATACTGAGAAAGGTTTCATCAGTCACAGTTATTGTTTTTCCATGTAGGAATGTAAATAGGTCAACTTTGATAAGTTCCTTTTGATTTCTTTTCCCTGCTTACCTTCTCAGGCATCTTTTGCTTCTTGTGTCTGGATGTCAAATTTTCTATTCAACTCTGGTTTTTCCCTCAAGATTGCTTGAAAGTCCTCTATTCCACTGAATGACCATATTTTCCCCTGAAACAAAATACTCAGTTTTTCTGGATAGGTGACCCTTGCCTTCAATCCCAGCTCTTTTGCCCTCTGGAATATCATATTCTATGCCCTTCCCTGCAGGGCTGCTGGGCTGTCCTCAGTGGGAGGTTAGCTTCTCTGTGTTATTCTGTGGGTGCTGGAGCTCCAGAAGTTGTTCAGAGTCCCCTTTTACGTGGTTTGGAGGTGATGTGGGGGGAGAGCACCTTGGACGTGCTGTTTCTACTCCGCCATCGTGGCTCCCTGTTTTGTTTTATTTTTGCAAAGATCCTGGAGTTGTTTTGCCATTTCCTTCTCCAGGTCATTTTACAGATGAGGAACTAAGGCAAACATTTTTATGGATGAAGAAACTGAGGCAAACAGGATTAAGTGACTTGCCCAGTGTTGCACAGCTAGTGTCTGAAGTGGGATTTGAACTCAGGAAGATGAGTCTTCCTGACTGGAGGCCCAGAACCCTATCCATTGCACAACATAGCTGCCTTTTGAGTCAGTTAATATAGTGTCATATGTAAAGAAGAGCAATAGCGTAGCTATCTATTCACTGCCTGAGGAACATCCAGAGTTGCTGGCTAGCAGAGTGAATGAGGAGAACAAAGTGCAAAAAACTCCAAAGGGAAAAAGAGGTTAGATTATGAAGGGCTTTAGATGCCCGGAAAAGGATTTTGTCATTGATCTTGGAAAAAGTGAGGATTTGAATCTTGGCTCTGATATTTATTAGCTGCGTGACCCTTGGCAAATCACTTCATGTCTCTAAGTTTTGATTTCCTTATCTACAACATAAGTATTTGAATACTTGCATGAGTTCCCTTACCATGATGCTATAGAGAAAGTACTTTATGATGCTTAAAGCACAACAAAAATTGAATTACTATCTTTGCTACTGGTGATTCACAGAGTATCACCTTACATGCATATGCCAAGAACTACACTTCTAGAGAAACCCTGAGCATGTGACTGGATTTTTTTGTTTTGTTTTGTTTGTTTATTTGTTTGTTTTAGGAGAAACATCAAGCAGAAGGTATTCCCCTGCTATGTTACCTCCAAATAATATATGGGGTATTCAGGGAAGATTATCACCTCTCATGTGAGGGCCTACCAAGCCCTTTGCAGGGCTGCTCATCCACCTTTGTTGACCACCTGATTTGACAGACTCCCACCCGTGACTCCAAGAAGGTGGAGCACGTGCAAGAATCATACCCTGGCAAAACCATATTGACAGATGGCCTAACCTAGGTCAAGGTTAACCAATAGACCTTAAACACCTCGGTGAGTTAGGAGACTGTCTACCCCAAGCAGGGGGAAACTTTCTCTGGCAGAATGGGTGGATGAGAGCAACTTGTTCCAATGGGTCATGAAGTGACCACTGTGGAGTGCTTAGAGCTTGGCCAGATATTTACATTGTCGAGGTCATTCACTGCACCCAGGAGGATCATCCATCATCTTGACTTCTGTCCAGCCACTGGACTTTAATGACTTTGGAAAGGAGGGAGGCTGATGACTTTATCCAAATCTGCCTCACTTAAATCCAATTTATGCACAAGTCCAGGCATCACACTGTGACATCACTGGTCCTTTTCAAAAATGAAGGACAAATAACAACACTCATACTTTACCTGTTTCAGAAAAAAAAAAATCATCAGTCTGGAACCCAGCCTGCCTTAAGAACCATTCTCAAAAACTGACACATCTTATAACCTCATTTATTCATAGAATATCAAAGCTAATCATGTATTAGCATAATAAAAGAACCAATGTTAATTTTGGTAGGGATTTTAAAACTATAGAATATATGTAGACAGAAATGGAAGAGATCTTAAATTCACAGCAGGCTATAATCAGCAGATTGTTAGATTCTGTCATAGGATACAGGTTTGAATTCTGCTTTAGACACTTAACTAGCTTCATGGTCATCCTTTAAGAACTTCAGTTTCCTTAACTCTAAACCACAGATAATATATAATACCTACACTATTTACCTTATTGGTTGGTGGCAAAGAAAGTGCTCATCTAGCATAAAAGTGCTATGAAATTTGGGTCATCACAGAGTGTTAGGCCTTGAGGGGCATTCTACATTGTCATGTCTGTCACTCATGCTTATTTTGGAGATGAAAAAAGTGTTAATCCCAAAATGACTTTTATTCTAAAACTCTTAACATATCACAATACGTCCAGACTACAAATATCTTGGGCATACAATATTTATATCATTCAAGTTTAGTACTCCCCTCTCTCTACCCCTTGATGAAAAGAGAGTGAATAAAGGCATCACTCAGTGCTCCCCATCATGGATTCTGTACACCCATCCCCTTCTACACTACTATTAGTGAAGCCAACCAAGGTCCCTTTCCTTCTTCTTTCCTCAATGGAATATTGCAATCTTTACAAAGATGAGTAGGCCAGATACCAGATCAGATCTAATATATTCCTGCAACATAAACCACTCAAGGTATGCGAGTTTCACTGGTTTAAGTCTTCTGACATAGTTTGATATGTTTTCACAGCTAACAGTAACAGCTAACATTTATATAGCATTTCCTATGTGCCAGGAACTATGCTAATGGCTTTACAGTGACTATTATATTTGATCATCACAATAACCCTGGAAGGTAGGTGCTATTATTATCCTTATTTCATAGATTAAAAAAAAAAAAACTGAGGCAAACAGAGGTTAAGAACCTTTCCCAGGGTCACAGAGGTAGTGAACACTTGATGCTGGATTTGAATTCAGGTTGTTCTGACTCCAAGCATGGTGCCCTATCCACTGAGCAACCTGGTTACCCCTGCTTCTGTTTTAAAATGGGACTGCTAAACTAGTAAAGGAAAAAATGATGTAGATATGGTTTACCTAGATTTTAATAAAGATTTTGATTAAGTCATCTCACACTCTTGTGGACAGGATGGAGAAATGTAGCCTAGAAAATAATAGAATTAAATTAATACAGAATTGGCTGTATGAGCAGACTTTAAAAAAATTGTTTATAGTTTAATGTCAATGTGGCTGGTTTCCAATGGGGGAACCCAAAGACTTTTGCTTGGGATCTGCTGTTTAACATTTCTTTTTTTTTTTTTTAATAAATCAATCATTGTTCTAAAGACAAATGTAGACTTGATGTAAGGGACAAATTTATAATATTTAGAGATTCTCAATATTCAAATTAGTTGACTGCCTCTCTTTGGAGGTTGTCAAGCAGAAGCTGGATGGTCCCTTGTCAGATATGTTATAATGGAGATTCTTTTCAGGTTCATACCTAAAAAGATGGACTATGAGGCCACTGTTGGCCCTCCCAATACTGTGATTCTGTGACTTCAGACCAACATCTTCAAAGAATGAAAATAAAACTTGGGAACCAAAATTATACCCATTGGGATTGCTTCTGTAGAAATAATTTAGAATTCCTTTTCATGCCCTATTAAATAATTAAAATGTTTCTTTTTTGCATTCACTATTCGTTATCGAAATCTTAGTCCTAAGCTTTATTAGGAAACTTATTAATACAGAAAATTCTTTGGTTATAAGTATAAGCTCTTCACTTTTGTATATTTAAAGGATATGTAACTGATGCTAAGTAAAAAATAGAACCATGAAGTGCCAAAGTTATATATAACCTTTGAGGCTATCTAATACAAACTCTTGATTTTTCAAATGAAAAAAAATTTATAGTCAAGTGAAGAGAAGAGACCTGCCCAATAAAATGAGGATGATTAGAATCAGAAATTGAATTCAAGTCTACTGACTCCTAATTCATGACACTTTCTAATTCAATAGCCTGAATCCTCTTTTTAATATTATCGCAACACATACCAGCATGTTGTCTGGCTAATGTCCATCAATGAGTAGGAAAGACTGTTTATGCCTTTGTGTTGAAATAATTCAATTTACTAGTTTGTTTATTTAACTAATGGTTTCCATATTAACTGAGGAGCCATTTCCTCATCAAAATAGTGGATAGCCTAGTGAAAGTAAGTTACATACATTTACTATGCTTTGCCTACTCATACAAGTAGTGCTAGTCTCATATCCCTCTAAGTAATAGGAGAGTGAAATAGTAAGCATTCACCCATGGTTTCACTGAACCCTCTGGGCAGTCTCTCCATTGGTTGTTTGTTTTGCTATGTACCCAAGTACAAAAGGAAAGGAAAGACAAGGTCATCCCATATAGTAGTGCAGATAGATAGATAATAGATAGATAGAGATATTTTCCTTTCAAAGAGATTCCATTTTATGGTGGAGGCCTACACTCAAAGAACACCTATATTATGGCTGACATGACATTTAAATATGTTACTAGGCTCTGAGAATGTTGTCCATAGTGACTACTAAGCATTCTGAACTTTTGGCAATTTGTCATTTCTACTAAAATAAACATTTGGGTCTTATTTCTTCTTTTCTTCCTTTCTCCTTCCCTTCCTTTCTCTTTCCCTTCTTTTCTTCCTTTCTCTCACTTCTTTCTTCCCTTCCTTTTTCCTGAATGATCACTCAAGAAGACTTGGTACAAAGAGTTCTGGAGTAGGAGTTAGAATACACCTATATTCAAAACCAGATTCCAGACACTAGTTACATGACCTCAGGCAAGTGACTTTACATTTCTAAACCATAGTTTTCTCATGTGCAAATTAGCGATACTTATTCTAAGTACTTCATATTTTTAAATAAAGTACTTTGTAAATCTCAAAGCATGACATAAATGTATTTGTTTTAGTCACTCATCCATTAAATGCAATAGGACATTTTCAAATTGAGAAGAAACAAATATTAAATTAGATATGATTTCTGTCTTCATGGGACTTGTATTTTATTTGGGTGATAAAATACGAATTTAGATACTACTATGAAGTAAAAATAGCTCACATATACTATTTTAAGTATATACTGATTTACTGTAAGGAATTTTACAGATAATGTCTAATCTGATCCTCTCAATAACCATGTTATGATTATCTCTATTTTACAAATAAGGAAAGTGGGGTTAAGGGACATTTAAGTGGTTAGCAGAGGGCTACATAGCTAGTAAGGGTCTGAGGCAGGATTTGAACTCAGTTCTTCCCTACATAAACCTCACACTGTACTTACCTAGAAATTCTGTATTAGAAATTATGCATGAAGACTGAGAGGAGATGTAATACTTGTCAAAGGGGATGTAGTGAAAATTTCCTAAAGGACAGAGAAAAGGAGTGTACAAATAATAAAGTCAGTTGATTCTTAGGCTGTAAGGTATTTTCCATCTCTGACATTCCATGATCTAAATATCTAATGTATTGGAGGTTTTCTTTTTTACTACCTTGGAGATGTCTGCAATGAGAGGATTGTCTTCATGTCTTGACTTTTTTCCCCTGTGCTTCCTGGTGGCAGTCTGTGCTCTATTTACCTCTTAATCCTGTCTACTCTCCTCTGGAAGGATCTTCCCACAGACTGCCAATCTCCCCAGCTACCTAGCCACTGACCAATTCAATCAAACAAGGGGCCCTCTCAAACCCCAACTGGGTGGTCTGGCCCTTTCTAGGTCCCAAATAAAAGGCAATACCACCCTCACCTACCAATTTCTTGGTTTCCTCTTATTCCCCTTTGCTTTGGTGACAAGCATATCCTTAGGAGTCTCAGGTCTTAGGCATTGAAAGTTACTGTACCTTGAAGGAATAGAGATCACATTTCCAGAGTGTAGCCAGAGACTATAGTGTGAGATGCTGGGAAGAGGTTACCCAACTGCCTGCTCTCTGGGGACCAATTTAGGGACCACTTATTCTAGCCTTAGAGACTGAACAGGAAAGTTCAAATGCCAGCCCTAAGTGGTAAGATAACAGGAAGTAGGAAAATGGTTTGTAATAATTCTCTGTAGTGAAAAGGGCACAGAAATTAACATTGGACAATTTTGGGCTTAAGTCCAAGCTCCGTCACCAACAATGACAATGGACAAATAAATAATTTTCTATACCTCATTTTTCTTAGCAATCAAATAGGATTAATATTTGCACTACCTACCAGCAGAGATGATGAGGAGTATTATACAAATCATTAATGCTATATAGATGTAACCCATACCCCAGAAACTACACCCTTTAACTGTTTGTAGATCAATTCAATCTTGGAGACTGATCTCTAAATCACTCTTCTTTTAGTTCATTCTCCTCCAGACCAAAGCTTCCTCTGGGAAAAAATTCCAACCTCCAAATATGACTTGTATCGAAATCTCCAAAGATGTAGTAAAAAAAAGTTCTCTATATTTCATATAAGCACTCAAAGTAAAACCACATTTATTCAGTCCAGTATATCCTTGATTTAATGCAAAGAAGATGTAGAAAATATAAAGAACTCAAAGGGCTTAAAAATAAATGGAGGAACAAAAACAATAAAGGATTCAAAATAGCTTATAGACAATCAACAAACACAATTCTAATTCCCCTCTGGTACTTCCAAATCTCTACCAAGAGTGTGTCCAGAAGATGTCACTCAATATAATAAAAATACTAGAGACTACATCATACAGAGATTGATTGAAAGAATTTGATAGGAAAAACAAAACAAACAAAAAACAAAGAGGGTAGGTTAATCATCATTACATTTTTGAAGACTTGCACATAGAAGATGTATTAAGATTAGTATGCTCAGTCCCAGAAGGCAAAATGAGAAGCAATAGACAAAGATTACAGATAGTCAGATTTTGGTTCAATATAACAGAAAATTTATTAACAACTAGAGCTGTCCAAAAGGTGAATGGGCTGTTCCATAACAGAAAGAGATACAAAGATAAAAAGATGACTTTTTCTGCCCACAGAGGGCTAATATTATGTTGGAGGAATATAACATACATTTAGAAAACTAAGCATGTGTGTATGTGTGTATTTATATACACACATACATATATATACATATACACATATATGTATATATGTGTATGTATGTATATATATATATACACATGCATACACATATGGGTGTATGTGTGTATATATACACACACATAAATCTTGCCTTTTTCGGGGGAGAGCATTTCAGGATAAGTGACTTGCCCAAGGTCACACAGCTACTAAGTGTTAAGTGTCTGTGGCCTAATTTAACTCAGGTCCCCCTGACTCCAGGGCTAGTGCTCTATTCACTGTGCTACCTAACTGCCTCTAAATACATAAATTCTTTTTTTTTTTTTTTTGCTTTTTGGAGGGCAATTGGTGTTAAGTAAGTTGCCCAAGTTCACACGGCTAGTTTTTGTGTGTGTGTGTTAAGTGTTTGAGGCCATGATTCGAACTCAGGTCCTCTTGGCTCCAGGGCCAGAGCTCTACTCACTGTGCCACCTAGCCACCCCTAAATACATACATTCTTAAGGAAATATATATGATTAATTTTCTAAGTATTATATCTAGATAGATTTATATCATCTGCATATATTGATGCACATCTCTCTATATATAGATATATGGATAGATATGTATGTGGGTATAGGTGTATTTCTTGACATAGATGTAGATATGGATATGGATACAGAAAAATTTCTTCAGAGTAAGCATGGATCCAACAAAAACCATTGTCCCAGAAGGCAGAATGAAAGGAAAAATGATGTCCATCAAGGTAGGTCCTTAAGTAGAACCTGGATGAATGCTTGTTGTGTATACTATAGAGCAGGTAATTGTTCAGGGACAGATCAGAAGAGATGAGTTCTGGGGTCCCCTAAAAACAAGAGATTCTGTGATTCTGTATGTTTTGGGTTCATTTGTATGTGACCCATATAAAATGACCTAGATTGGAAACTAGAAGCTGAGAGATCAGCTAACAATTCACTATGATAACCCAGAAATCTACATGAAAAAATCTTCAGAATTAATAAGGTGGTTACCTGTATAAAATTCCCGAGTCCAGAGCAAAATATCTGAGAGTATCCATGGAAATGTGGAAAAGTTTCATATGAAGTTTCAAGAATTGTACCAAAGGGAAGGGGGGGTATAGTAAGGAAACAAGATTTTGCTTTTTACCATTGGAAAGTGACTATTAACTGAGCTGTTCTGAAGAAATGAAAAGTTCCTCTGACTATTCCTATTTTCTTCTAAAACAATACTTTTACCTAGGGATTTTTGCAGGTAATTGACATATCTCAGTCATCAGGTTTTGGTAGGAGAAAAAGGGCAACATTTATATGAAAAAAGGACTACTACTACTACTTCTAGGTCAGATACCCGGTAAACTAAGTTGAAATTTAAAAAAGTAAAACGTGCCATGGGATTACAAATCTTTCTTTCCCATCTCCACTGTCTATTTAAATTTTTGTTTTCCTTCCAGGACCACCTCAAATTTCTTCTGGGAAGCCTTCCCCAACTATCCCACCCCTCTTAATAAATCTCTCCTTTCTCTGAATACCAATAGCCTTCACCACTCATTTGACACATTCTATGTGGTAGAGTTTTTTTGCTTTGTTTTGTTTTTGTTTGTTTGTTTGTTTTTAAAGTAGGCATCTAGAGACTTGTTGACTAGTCCTGATTCTGACAATAATTAGCAATGTGGCATTGGACAAATAACTATTCTTCCCTGTGCCCCAATTTCCTTATTGGTGAAATCTTCGAATTGTACTACATGACTTTGACAATTCCTTCTGCCCCAAGTATTCTGTGTTCTGTGATTCTGAAGTTTCTTCCAGTTCTAACTAGGCTGTACTCCTTGAGACCATTATTTTCATCTTCACATATCCACAAGACCTTGCATTGAGGATAGAAGGTGCTGGGTGAATTCTGGAAGAATTGGGTGATTGGTTAATTGAATGATGGACTAGGCATCTGTCATAAGTGTTGCAGCCACATTTTCAACAGACCCAGAAAAGAAAGCCCTTGTCACCAAAATCCTTTGCACCATGAAATCCTTCAACATCAAAAACTGCATGATTCATTCATGAAAATGACATTAAAGAAGAAACATTACTATCTGTTTTGCTATTGAACTTGTAAGGAAAACAGGAACTTACCATCTGACTTGCACCTGAAACATTTTCATACATGTTGTCTCCCCCATTCAAATGTGTAATCATTGATAGCTGTTTTATTTTTTCTATTTTTATCACCAACTCTTAACATGATGTTTTTTGCACAAGGTAAATGCTTATACTAAATGGTTTCTTTCTTTATTTACTCATTCATTCATTCATTGATCAGGGTATTAGCCTAGGCTGGTACAGAAAGTCTCACAGCAAGCTGCTACAGTGATTATGTTTTTAGTCATGGTAGGTAGCAAGGATCCCCCACTAAGGTACGAGGTATTTTGTTTGATATTTGCATTGATGGAGGGAGACCCCACATTGATCAAATCCTTAATATATTACTGAAATACATATATTTGTTTTTAGAGACCCTGTAGTTCAATGGATAGGGAGACAATCTCAGAATCGATAAGAACTGGGTTGGAGTTCCATCTCTAACCTCTACTATGTGACCCTGGGTGATTCATATAACCTTGGGTAACCCAGAGAGAAATCTACTTTAGGACTATAATTGCAGATCAATTTCCAATATGGATTGGGGAAAACAGTTGGATACATCAACGAAATCACCTGTCCAGACCCCAAAAATAATTTTTAAAGTTCCTTGCTTACTATACCCAGCAGTTAGGAGGGAAATATTGGTTGATTGCTTAAAGGGTAAATGAGATAACTTGTGTGATTTCATAGGTACCCTGGTCATAGCAGTTCTTAGTCTTCAGGAAAAGGAAAGATGGAGGAAGAATTAGAATCCAACTGAACATCTTAGGGCAAACAGAGGCCAGACATTCACAGAATTCAAAGGTTGAATTCCAGAAGGAAAGAAGATAAGTAAGAATGCCACCAGTGAGCAGTTGTTAAACTCTGATCCTATTTGCTGTTCATTCTATTGCTCTGTTTCATATTTGTTCATTGAATGGGGGTTGTACTGGATATCCCATGGATATCTATGGAAAGAAGGTCAATGGCCAACCTGTAAAACCCATCCTTGCCTCAGTCAAGGAAAAATATATTGGGAGCAGCTCATCATTGTGCATGAAAAGAATGTTTCATTTCTCTGTCTCCTTCTCCATTCCTCCCAGTCTGGTATGGTAGAGAGGGGTATTGGCTTTGAAACCAGCAGACCTAGCTTTAAAGTCCAGGTGAACATGGGCATGATATTTAACTCATGGGTTCATTGCTCTCTTCTGCTGTAAAGATGGAAACAAGAATACTTGAACCCCTTTCCTTACTTCTTTGTCCTATATTGCCTCGGATTTGTTAGAGATTCACAGGTCACAGAGTGGTTTTAAAGGAAACACTTTACACAGTCTACAATAGCACAGTTAAAATGTCATTTGCTCATCATTATTTTTATTATTGTTAATATTGTTATAAAATAATGGTATAAAGTGGAGTTTAATACACTACACCCTGCTCAGTGGGAACAGGTTTTCATGTTCACAAACATGCCTACTTCACCCCAGAAGCCACAACCTTCAGGACAGAGAAGTCACCCCCACCCACTCCTCTAACTCCATAAACTCATTCTCCCAGCCTTCCTTCTCCCCTCTAACAACTGTGCCTTCATTTTAGAGCTGCCTCCTGAGTGTTCTCTCAGCAAGCCTCAGAGCAGGCAGACGGCACTGGCAGCATAAACATCATTCTCAGTCTCTGTTGGAGAGCAAGAACATTCTATCTTCAAATATCAGAAAGGATTTCTCTTTCCTTCTTTTTCCATTTAAATGGAACAGACTTTCTTATTCTTTCTCTCTGTGTCTCTCTGTAGCCCTATATTGTGGGAACACACTTTTGGTGTTTATCATGTGTGGCTTTATATTCTTATCAAATCACAGAATCTCAAGCTTGGAGAGGGTCTTAGAGGTCATCCGTTCCAAGCTGTACCTGACAAGGGATCCCCTCTTAATACATATGAAGCAAATGGTCATCCTTAACATCACAGAGTACCAGAACTGAAAGTTCATCTAGTCTAACCTCATTTTTGGAAAAGGGAACTAATGCCCAGAAAAGGAGGAAGCTCAGGGTACTCCATTTGTATTGTCTTCTTAACCTTCCTTCTGAGACTGCCTTAAATTTATCCTGTATCCATCCAGTTTGTTCATAGTGGTTTACAGGTTGTCCTGCCTGTTGAGATCCTTGAGAGCAAGAACTAGGCTTTTACTTTTTTTTTTGGGGGGGGGCGGGTTGTCTTTTTTTGTATCCACATTGCTTAGCACACTGCTTGACACAGAATATGTGCTTAACAAATATTAGTTGGGGGCAGAGTCAAGATGGCGCATTTAGAAACAGCATTTCCATGCAGCTCCAGGCCTACCACTTCCAATTTATATAAAAGGAGACTCTGAAAAAATCCTGGAGCTACAGAACCCACAAAATGACGCAGAGAAGCTAATCTCCTGCTAAGGACAGTCCAGCAGTCTGGCAGGGAGTGGCAAGCTAAACACTCTGGGAGCTGAGCCCAGGCCCACATGAGCTGAGGTTTTAGCCCCAGGGTGGTTGGACCAGCAAACAGCTGGAGGGACTCCAGAACACCAGCAGCTGTGGCATTTCCAGAATTATCAACACATAGATGCCTAGGACAAAGTGGGAGGTTAGTGCCCTATGGACTTTGGGACTAGTGGAGAGAGCATGTCTGCCTCTTTCCCTTGGGGCAAGAAGGTGCTGAGGAGCAGAGCAGCCACTGCCATGTTGCAGCTTCAGTTCCTGGCCTGTGGACTGGAGGGGTATCTGGAGACCACTCTGGGGAGGATAATTGCTGTTGCTTTAACCCTCTTGGATCTGGATTGCAGTATGGGATGGAGGTCTTGGGGTGTGTAACCAGCTTGCTAGAGCATGTGGAGGCTTCAGAGAGGGCACCCAACTAAGACCTCTGGCAGCTGAGAAAACCCCAGCATTTGGGATGGAAGTTCCCCTATCTGCTGGCAGAGTCCTACTGTGGCAACAAGCCCAAAAGTCAAGTAATTGAGTGGCAACATGCCTATTAGTTGACTTGACTTTTTAATCATTGAGAAAGCTAAACTAAGAAACCAAAAAATTAAGTGACTAACTCAGTCATAGATAAATCACAAAATAATAGAATTGGGATTTAATTTTGGGTCCCTTGACTCCCAAGTCCAGTGCATTTTCTATTAAGCCCCACTGCCTCCTATTCTTAAACAAATCCAAATGGCAGGGGACTTCTTCCTTTGCCTTTCCAGGGTTAAATTATCCTGATTATTAGGAAGGTTTTTCTTAGATTCCCTTATCCTGAATTAAAACTTTCCTTCCTGTAATTTCCATATATGTTCCTAGCTCTATTCTCTGGAGCCAAGCAGAACAAGACTAATTTTGTTCTTATTGGTTATAGACAGGTGAGGATAGCTGAGACAGAGAGAGACTGAGAGACAGAAGGATGGATATAGATATAGATGACACACCTGGTTGTGTGACCCTGCACAAATTGCCTAATTTGTCAATAAAGCAGACAATTCCCTAAGTCCTCAAATTGGAGAAAAGTTGCAGAATTGCTTTGGTAAAAATAATTTCCAACTTGGAGTCCTCTATACCTATGAAATCACTGGTCCAATTAAAAAAAAAACTCATATGGAAACAGCATAATACAATGGTTTTAGTGTTAGCCTTTGAGTCAAGAAGATAATGATACAGATATTTCCCTTGACAATTATCTGTGTGATCCTGGGCAAATGTCCCCTTCTGTCTGCCTGAGTTACCTGAGGATTCATGTAAGTCATAGATGGTTTTATATTTGCCCTACATCTGGACTTACCTGTTTGGAAAAAATCCTTTGCAAATATGCTTCCATGTCTCATCTTTCCAAGTTGATCCAAAGTTACCTATTTCTTTGTTACCTGTCCCTCACCCCTTTTGCATACAATGTCTAAGTACAATGTTTTGCACATAGTAGAGCATGATAATGTTCATAGTACCATAGCAAGTGGAAGCCATAAATATAGTCCCTTTAGCACACTGAAGTTCTGTAGCATCAAACCCAGATTTCATATTTATTTGAAGTTCATGGAACTAATCTATTTGTGCTATTACTTCTATACCTTTGTTTCTCTTGAAGCCTGGACCTGAGGTTCTTGTAAAATACCAGCCCAGCCACATGCTACCTGTGTTACTTTAGGCAAATCACTTTACCTCTCTTAGTATCAGCTTACTTGCTCATCTGTAAAATGGGTTTGGACTGGATGGGCTTTTACAATACCTTCTAATTCCAAATCTATCATCTTATACTTCTATATTTGAAGACATAAATTTCATTGTATATTTATCTGGACAATGGATTATATAATATGATCATATGAGTGAGGAGTCCATAAATAGCCCAATGAAACTGATAGATCCCAAAGTGGGAATTCCTGTTCCAAGAGTTACTATCTAATACATATAGGACTGAAGTGAATCAATAATCAATGGATATATAAATGATGAAATAAAGTTGACAGATCAATGCATATCAAAATAACAGGAATCTGTTTCATGGTGTAATGGAAATAACATTAGTTAGGAATCAGGATGGGTTATAGTTCTAGCTCTGTAAGTATTTACTTAGCTATGTGACCTTGGGTAAGTGATTTCTTCTCAATAGATCTCAGTATTCTCATCTATATCATAATGGAGCTATACTACATCATCTCTTTCAGCTTTGATTCCTTAAAGCTTTAATATTCTGTGAACACTTTGAGGTAGAATACATAGTACACTGGAATGAATTGCATTCTGGGAATTAAAAAAAATGAAGGAGAACAAGTCGCCCAGAGAATAATATGAATAATCAGAAAGATTATTCTCTCTAAACATCAGTTTCTTTATCTGAACAATGGATTGATCATATTTGTACCACCTGCCATACAGATATGTCACGATAATAACACTTTGGAAATATTTAAGCATTACAGTGATTTAACCATTAATATGAATAATGGAGAAGTAGAAGGTCCAGGGATGGGAAACTATAATATTCAAGACATTACTATGGTTTTTGAAGCTTATTTCATATACTCTAAGGTAAAGCCAAATCAAACAGTGGTAGGTATTTGAAACATGACCTGAATACTATGGCCATCGTAGCTATGCCCTTAGGGGTTGCTGGGAACACCCTCTCTCCAAATCTTTCAGATATTAAACACTTTCTTGTCATTCAAGATCCAACTCAAATGCCATCTCCTCCATGAAGTCTTTCAGAAATCCCCAGTCAGAAAAAAATTATTCTTGCCTTTGATCACATGTAGAAACTGAGAACCCTCCAAGTCAGTTTTCCTGTTTTTCTTTCTTCTATTTTAGTTGTCTCCTCAGCTAAAAATAACTCTCCTTGGTGCCAGGGAGTTTTATCCATCATTATACCTCCTCAATAGAAAGGAAACCCCTTGAGGGCAGAGACTTGTATTTTTGTATCTCAAGAACTTAACACAATATCTGACATATAATAAGTGCTTAATAAATTCTTGCTTGTCTGTTGAATTGATATTTCTTTAGGTACATTGCCCAGGGTTTTAAATAGAGTGTGTATTTATGTATGTATGTATGTATGTATGTATGTATGTATGTATACATGCATGTGTATATGTATATCTCTATATATGTGTGTGTCTGTGTATGTTTGTAGATATGTGAAATGTATAGATCTATATAAATCTATCTATCTACCTATCTATCTTCTACTCCAAAGTTTTATCATAGCACAAAGTTACACTGCCTTTGAGTTTGTTCCTGTTAACAGCTTATTTCTCTTGTCAGAAGAACAGTATAGTTGCCTATTAGATGTTCCTCACTTGTAGGCTGGTCATTAGCCTATGAATTATTTGATCATGGCTAAAGAAAAATTTAATCAAGAGTTGTACATTTTTAAGCCATCCATAACTATTAACCTAATGATGTGAATTCAAATTGAGACCAGTGGCACAGATCAGCCTAGGCAGACTCCAGGAGAGTGAATCACTGGAAGCTGCAGTGGTTTCCAGTCTTCTCAACCCATAAACATCAAAGAGGGGATAAAAGATCAAGGGGAAACTCTGGTAATTCTGCGTGAGAGAAGATAGTGGTCCAGCCACTGCCCCCAGGGTGGCAGAATCCTGCTGAGGCAGGGTTTTCTTTCTTTGCCCTGCATGGATATGGGTCAGACTCTTGGGTGGTAGTGCTGAGGTGAGGAGTGCTGACATGGCAAAACTATTTGAGGCTGTGAAGAGAAAGTCCTCCTTAAAGTTCTGAGGCAGGTGCCTGGAAGAAACTCTGACAACAACTGTACAAAACCCCAGAAATTTGGGACACAACACTCTCTACTCTGGAAACAGGATTCTACTGAACTCAAAAGTCAAATAATTGCCTGACAAGATGAGAAAATAGAGAAAAAATCCAGACTATAGAATCTTTTGTGGGGGGACAAAGAGGATCAAAACATAGAACCAGAAGACAATGAAGTCAAAACCCCTACATCAAAAACCTCCAGAAAAATATTAACTGCTTGCAGGCCATGGAGGAGGTCAAGAAGGATTTTGAAAATCAAGTAAGAGAAGTAGAGAAAAAAATTGGGAAAATAAATGAGAACGATGCAAGAAAATCATGAAAAATGAGTCAACATACCGACTGAAGAAAATACCACCTTAAAAATAGCCTAACTCAGGGTAGCTAGGTGGTGCAGTGAGTAAGAGTGCCGGCCTCGGAGTTGGGATGACTTGGGATTGAATCTGACCTCAGAAAATGAGCACCCACACATAAATAATGACTAGCTGTGTAACCTTGAGCAAGTTACTTAACTCCAATTGTTTTTTTTTTTTTGTTTTTTTTTTGGGAACTCATTTTTTTAAATTTTTTTTAAACAAATGCTTTATTAACTTCTGTTTTACATCATTCATTTCCGCCATATTTTGAGTTACAATCATTTTCCCCCCATTATTCCCCGACCCAGCCTCCCAGAATAGTAGTCCCACAAGATATCACTTCCTCCAATCTGCTCTCTCCCATACCTTCTCCCATACCCCCATCGACTTTTCCATTAGAGGAAGGTGAATCTTTGTGTCCCAATGCCTGCACATCTTATCTCCCTATTACAAGAGAAAGAGTATTACTAATAGTATTTATATATATTTGAAACATTTAATGTTACGACCTCGAATTTCAGATCCATTTCCTTCCTCCCTTGTCACCCATTCCTTCTTGGGAGATAAGCAATTCAGTATATGTTGTACATGTCTAGCTATGCAAAACATTATCATAGTAGATATATTGTACAAGGCTGCTTATAATTCCCTCCCACTCATCCCACCCCCCACCTGGTCCATTCCCTACATAATCCTGTCCCTCTTCTATAGTGGGTACTTCCAACCTCCCCTCCCCCAAGGATGCCCTCCCATCCATCATCCCTCCTCTCATCTCCCTTCCCCCTATCCTGCTGCAGGTTGAGATATCCCATTTAGTATGTATGTCATTTTCTCCCTGAACCAAATTCAATGTGAATGTGGTTTTGCCTTTTTAGCCTTCCTTATTCTCCCCCTCCTTTGCAACCACTTCCCCTTGCTTCTTCTACATGGGATAGTTTACCCTACCCTGTCTCTCCCCATCTCCTCTTGCCACTTTCCTCTCTCACCTCATAATTTCATCCCTTGAGTGTTCTCCCTTCCCAACAAATTCAACCTATGCCCTCTATCCATATAACTGTAACCATATACATACACATTCACATATGTATTTATATGATCACACCCCCTTCTTCCATTATTTTCATAGTGAGAAAGATATCATCAGTCACAGTTATTGCTTTTCCATATAGGAATGTAAATAGTTCAACTTTGATAAGTTCCTTTTGATTTCTTTTCCCTGATTACCTTCTCAGACATCTCTTCCTTCTTGTGTCTGGATGTCAAATTATCTATTCAACTCTGGTTTTTTCCTCAAGAATGCTTGAAAGTCCTCTATTCCACTGAATGACCATATTTTCCCCTGAAACAAAATACTCAGTTTTGCTGGGTAGGTGACCCTTGGGTTCATTCCAGTTCTTTTGCCCTCTGGAATATCATATTCCATGCCCTTCTCTCCCTCAGTGTAGAAGCTGCCAGGTCCTGGGCTATTCTGATTGTGTTTCCACAATATTGAAATTGTTTCTTCCTGGCTACTTGTAGTATTTTCTCCTTGATCTGGGGATTCTGGAACCTGGCTATAATATTTCTGGGAGTTTTCTTTTTGGAATCTTTTTCAGGAGGTGATCGGTAGATTCTTTCAACCTCTATTTTGCCCTCTGGATCTAAAACATCAGGGCAGTTTTCCTTGAGAATTTCTTGAAGGGTGATTTCTAGGTTCTTTCCTTGATCATGGCTTTCAGGTAGTCCAATAATTTTTAAATTGTCTCTCCTGGATCTGTTCTCCAGGTCAGTGGTTTTTCCCATGAGATATTTCACATTGCCTTCTAATCTTTCATTTGTTTGGATCTGCTTAACAGCATCTTGATTTCTCATAAAGTCATTAGCTTCCATTTGCTCCAGTCTAACTCTGAAGGAATGAATCTCCTCAGTGAACTTTTGAGATTCTTTTTCCATCTGGCAAATTCGACTTTTTAAGGCATTCTTCTCCTCATTGCCTTTTTGGGCCTCCTTTGCCATTTGAGTTAGTCTATTTTTTAAGGTGTTGTTTTCCTCAGTCAGGCTGTTGACCCTCATTTCATACTTTTCCTGCATCCTTCTCATTTCTCTTTCTAATTTTTCCTCCACTTCTCTTATTTGATTTTTAAAGTCCTTCTTAAGGTCCTCTATGGCCTGCAACCCGTTCATGTTTTCCCCTGGGGCTTTTGGAGCAGGACTTCTGACCTCACAGTCCTTTTCCCGCTCTATGCCCCCAAAATAGGAGTCTAGGGTTGCATTTTTCTGTTTCCTTTGTCTTGGCATGTTGCCACTTAATTGCTTGACTTTTGGGCTTGTTGCCACACTATGGCTTTAAGGCCAGCTAGAGGAATTTTCGTCCCGAACGTGTGGGGGGCAACTTCCATTTCTGGCAAGCTGTAAACCCACCCACAACTTCCACCCTAGATCACAATCCAGATCCAGGGAGGTTAAAGCAAGGGTGATTACCCCCCAAGACTGATCGCTGGATCTCCCCACGATTTGTAGGCTGGGAGCCGGAAATGCCTCTGAAAACTACAAAATGGCGTGTCTCCTCAGCGGCTTCTAGCCCCCAGGGGAGGGAGCTGACGCATTCCCCAAATACAGGTCCCAAAGTCCATAGGACACTAACCTCTTACTTTGTCCTAGGCATGTCTATGTTGATAATTCTGGAGTTGCCACAGCTCCTGGTGTTCTGGGGTTCCTCCAGCTGGCTGCTGGCCCTGCCGCCCTGGGGCTAAAACCTCGGCTCACGTGGACCTGGGCTCGGCTCGGCTGGGCTCCTGCGCTCTGCGCGTTGCCGGCTCCCAGACTGCTGCGCTGGTCCTTCCTGCAGGGCTGCTGGGCTGTCCTCAGCGGGAGGTTAGCTTCTCTGTGTCGTTCTGTGGGTGCTGGAGCGCCAGAAGTTGTTCACAGTCCTTTTTTACATAGTTTGTGGGGAATCTGGGGGCAGAGAGGCTTGGAAGAGCTGTTTCTACTCCGCCATCTTGGCTCCGCCCCAACTCCAATTGTTAAAAACAAAACAAAACAAAACAAACAAAACAAAACAGCCTAACTGAAATGGCAAAAGAGATCTAAAAAGCTAATGAGGAGAAGAATGCCTTTAAAAGCAGAATTGGTCAGATGGAAAAGGAGTTTCAAAAGCTCACTGAAGAAAATAACTCCTTCAAAATTATATTAAAGCAAATGGGAATTAATGACTCTATGAGAAATCAAGATACTATAAAACAAATCCAAATGATTCAAAAAATAGAAGGCAATATGCAATATCTCATTGGAAAATCCACTGACCTGGAAAACAGGGCATGGAGAGGTAATTTAAAAATTACTGAACTACCTGAAAGCCATGATAAAAAAAAAAAAAACCCAAAAAAACCTTAGACATGATCTTTCAAGACATTTTCACGGAAAATTGCCTTGACCTTCTAGAACCAGAGAACAAAATAGAAATGGAAAGAATTCATCAATTGCCAATTAGAAAAGATCACCAAAATGAAATTCTTATTGAATGTTACAGCCAAATTCCAGAGTTCCCAGGTCAAGGCGAAAATATTACAAGCAGTCAGGATGAAACAATTTGAGTGTTGTGGAAACACAATCAGGATAACACAAGATCTAGCACAGTCTACATTAAGGGACTGATAACCTTGGAATAGGATATTCCAGAGGTCAAAGGAGCTAGGATTAAAACAAAGAATCACCTACCTAGCACATGTATATTTCTATACCCAGTACAATGCTTCAGAGGAAAATATCATGATTTAATGAAATAGAGGACTTTCAAGCATTCTTCATGAACAAACCAGAGCTGAAAAGAAAATTTGACTTTCAAATGCAAGAAGCAAGAGAAGCATGAAAAGGGAAACAGGAAAAAGAAATTATAAGGAGCTTATTAAAGTCATTAAACTATTTACATTCCTACATGGAAAGACAAAATTTTTAACTCAAGAGTTTTCTGGGTGTGATTATAGTTGAAGGGATTATATATGTGTGTGTATGTACACACATACATATATATATATGCATATGTATGTGGTTGTATGTGTGTATGTATATATGTGTTTATGTGTTTAAATGTATACATAGACAGAGGGCACAGGGTGAGTTGAATGTAAAGGGATGGTATAAAAAAAAAGGAAAAGTAAGAGGTGAGAAAGAAATATATTGGGAGGAGAGGGGGAGAGATAAAATGGGGTGGATTATCTCAAATAAAGGAGGAAGGAGAAGGCTGTTATAATGGAGGGGAAGAACAGGAAGGGGAAAGTGAATGAGTCAATCTTTTTCACATTGGATTTGACTTAAAGAGGGAATAACATGTACACTCAATTGGGTATCTTACCCTACAGGAAAGTAGGGGAGAAGAGGATAAGGGAAGAGATGATAGAATGGAGGGCAAATTGGGGGAGAGGGTAAAAAGAAGCAAACACTTTTGAAAAGGGACATGGTCAAAAGAGAAAATGTAATAAATGGGGGGGTGGGATAGGATGGAGGGAAATATAGTTAGTCTTTCCTAATTTGACTGCTAGGGAAATATTTTGCATTACTACATACATATAACCTATATTGAATGGCTTGTCTTCTAAGTAAGGGAGGATAAGTAGGGGAGAAGGGAAAGAACCTGGAACTCAAGGTTTTAAAAAACGATTTTAAATGTTTTTTTTTTTACATATAACTAGGATATAATATATACAAGCAATGGGGTATAGAAGTGCATCTTGCCATACAAGAAAGTAAGGGGGAAGGATTGGGGAGGGGCATAAGAGAGGGTGGATTGGGGGAAGGGGTATTCAGTATGCTTACAGTCTTGGGGTGGCATGTAAGGGAGAGATGGGAAGAAAATCTGTAACTAGAAATCTTTGGGAAATGAGTGTTGAAAACTAAAAATAAATTAAAAAAAAAAAAAGAAAGCAGGTAGCCTGGTCACAGGTCCATGACCTATAGGTGCCTTAGAGCTCCCCTCCCCTTAGGCAGGGGAAAGAGGAACTTGGCAGTAGTTTCCAGGCTAAGAAGAGTAGTAGTGCTTATGGCTGCAGGGGAACATGGTCCCTTCTTAACTAAAGACCAGAACACAGGAAAGGAGAGCAATTATCACACATTTCCCTGGATCACATCACCTTGAAAGCATGAAAACCTTGCAGAATCCCAGAAATAGATCTGAAAACATTAACACAAAAAAGCTTGAAGATTAGCACAGCGACTCCACAACCACTGGAGAGCAGAACCCAACTTTAACATAAAGTTCAAAGTCAAGAAATAGCAAACAACATGAAAAAAAAAGACAACCACAAAAACCTATTATGGTGGCAGGGATGATGAAGACACAAATGCTGAAGTTGACAATAATGAGAAAATAGGAACAACCAAAGCCTCAATAAAAAAATGTTAACTAGACCCACAAGAATTCTTGGAAGAGTTGAACACAGTAATAAGAGTGGGAAAGGAAAAATTGGGAAAAGAAATGAGAGTGATGCAAGAAAATCATTAAAAGAGAATTAAGGGATTGCAAAAAAAATACTCAATTCACTAAAGGAAAAAATAAAACTCCTTAAAAAGCCGAATGGGACAAATGGAAAATTAGAATTTGGCAAATGGAAGCTCAAAATTCCATGAAACATCCAGATACAATAAAATTAAGTCAAAAAATGAATATATAAAATATATACATATGTAACCATACACATATACACACATACACATGTTTATATATACACACATATATATATACACATGAACACAATGTACACATACATAGATGTGTACATACACACACATGCACACACACACACACACACACACACACACACACACACACACACACACACATATATATATATATATATATATATATATATGAAAATATGAACTATCTCATTGGGAAAAAAAAAAACTATTCTCGATAAAAATTATTGTAGTACCTGAAAGCCATGTTCAATAAAAGAGCCCAGGTGTCACATTTCAAAAACTTATCAAGGAAAACTGCCCTAATATCCCAGTCTTTGAGAAGATCCTGAACCCCATTTTGGTGGAGCAGGCAAATATGCCAATATCAAGATGCACCACATGCTTTAGTATACAGGAAAATGGGCAGCCTCCTATTCTGAGAACCACCATGTACTTCAGCACAGCCCAGGGAAAACAAGCATTTTCTAGCAGCCAGATCTCCATGTGTGTCATTGTAGCCCATAGAAATGCAAAAACACCCTCAATGGGCCTCAGCACATTCCAGACACCACCCCTAGGAGCCCAAGTGAGGACCAGCTAAGCTGCCAGACCTCTACAACCACTGGTGAAGTAAAGGATGAAAGAAGAGAGAGGACAAATAGGAGGAAGAATAGAATGTAGGAAAATACACAGTTAGTAATAATAACTGTGAAGGTGAATGGAATGAATTCTCCTATTTTCTAAAATATGTTGATTACAAGAAAAATACTTGAAGCATACAGACACATAAAGGTAAGGGAATGGAGTAGAAACTACTATGCTTCAGCTGAAGTAAAAAAAAAAATAAAAGCAAAAATAGACAGGAAACTACATCTTGATAAAAGGTACCATAGACTATGAAGCAATATCAATACCAACCATATATGATCCAAGTAGTATAGCTTCCAGATACTTAAAGAAGTGAGTTACAGGAAGAAACAGACAATAAAACTTGACTAGTGGGGGACCTCAACTGTTCCAATAAATTCAACAATAACAAACAAAACAAAACAAGAAAGGAACTAAGAAAGAAAATAGAATATTAGAAAAGCTAGATATGACAGACCTTTGGAGAAAACTGAATGGGAACAGAAAGGATTATACCTTTTCTTTCAGTAGCACATGGCAACAACACAAAAATTAATGATGTAATAGAGTATAAAAGCTCAAAATTAAATGTAAAAAGGAAGAAATATAAAATGTACTCTTTTCAGATCATAATGTAATGAAAATTACATTCAACAAAATGCAATGGAAATATGGATTAAAAATAAAACTAATTGGAAACCAAATAATTTAATCCTAAAGAATGAGTCAAAAGTAAATCATAGAAACCATCAACAATTTCATTAAAAAGAATGAAAACAATGAGAAAACAAAACAAAATTTATGGGATTCAGCCAAAGCTGTACTTAAGGGAAAATTTATTTATTTAAATTCTTATATCAAAAATTTGGGGGAGTAGAAACAGCACTTCCAAGGCACTCCAGCCCACACCACTTCCAAACCATGTAAAAGGTTGACTCTGAACAACTTCTGGAGCTCCAGCACCCACAGAACGACACAGAGAAGCTAATCTCCTGCTGAGTACAGCCTGTGCACTGGGAACCGACAGCAAAGGACTGTGGGAGCCGAACCCAGGCCCACCTGAGTCGCAGTTTTAGCCCTAGGGTGGCCAGGCCAGCAGCTGGCTGGAGGGACCCCAGAACACCAGCAGCTGTGGTGATTCCAGAATCAGCAACACAGATATGCCTATGACAAAGTGAGAGGTTAATGCCCTATGGACTTTGGGACCAGTATTTGGAGACTATATCGACTTTTTCCCCTGGGGAAGAGAAGCAGCTGAGGAGACATGGCACAGATGCCATTTTGTAGTTTCAGTGGCAGCTACATCTCCTGGCCTGTGAAGTGTAGGGAGATCCAGCAATCAGTCGGGGGGGGGGGGTAATCACTCTTGCTTTAACCTCCATGGATTTGGATTGTGTCTGGGGTGGAGGTCCTCGGCTGGGTATCCAGCTTGCCAGAGCGTGTGGAGACTTCAAAGAGGCCACCCAACTAATACCTCTGGAAGTTGTGAAGACCCTAATGTTTGGGATGGAAGGTCCCCTGTATGATGGCAGAGTCCTACTGTGGCAACAAGCCCCAAAGTCAAGTAATTAAGTGGCAACATGCCTAGGGAAAGGAAACAAAATAAACAGAAAAATGCAATATTAGTTTCTTATTTGGGGGGCAAAGAGGATCGAAGCATGGAACAGGAGGAGAAGTGTGAGGTCAGAAATCCTGCACAAAAAGCCCCAATGAAAATATGAGTGGATTACAGGCCATAGAGGACCTTAAGAAGGATTTCAAAAACCAAATAAGAGAACTGGAGGAAAAATTGGGAAGATAAATGAGAAAGATGCAGGAAAAGTATGAAATGAGAGTCAACAGCCTGACTGAGGAAAATAGCACCTTAAAAATAGACTAACTCAAATGGCAAAGGAGGCCCAAAAAGCATATGAATACATATTTGAATGTGTGTATATATGTTTAGAGGTATACATGGATAGAAGGCACAAGTTCAATTTGGTGGGAAGGGATGATACTTAAAGGGTGAAGTTAAGAGGTGAGAGAGGAATGTGGCAAGAGGAGATGGGGAGAGACAGGGTAGGGTTAACTATCTCATGTAGAAGAGGCAAGGGTAAGTGGTTGCAGAGGAGGGGAAGAACAGGAAGGCAAAAAGGCAAAACCATATTCTCATTGAATTTGGCTCAGGGAGAGAATGACATACATACTAAATGGGATCTCTCACCCTGCAGGAGAGTAGGGGTAAGGGGGATTAGAGGGGGGATAATGGAGGGGAGGGCATTCTGGGGGTGAGGGGAGATTGGAAGTACCCACTTTCAAAGAGGGACAGGATCAAAGTAGGGAATGGACCAGGTGGGGGGTGGGATGGGTGGGAGGTTAAATATAAGCAGTCTTTTACAATATATCTACTATGGTAATGTTTTGCTTAGCTATATATGTACAATATATACTGAATTGCTTATCTTCCCAGAGGGAGTGGGTGACAAGGGAGGAAGGGAATGCATCTGAAATTCAAAGTTTTAAAATTAAATGTTTCAAATATAAAAATAAAATAAAATAAAATGAGCTGGAAAAATTTTGGATAAAAAATCAGATCAGTGAATTGACATGCAACTAAGGGGAAAAACACTAGACAAACTAGAAAAAGAACAAATTAAAAATATCCAGTTGAGCACCAAATAAGAAATCCTACAAGTCAAAGATTGAAAGTTAAATAAAATCTATTGAGCTTGTTTGCCAATAAATCTGACAATATGAACAAAATTGCTGAATATTTACAAAAATATAAATTTCCTAGACTAACAGATTTGGAAATAGAATGCTTTAATAACCCTCTCTTAAAAAAGAAATTGAACAAGACATTAATGAACTCCCTAGAACAAAATCCCTAGGACCAGGTGGGTCCACAAGTAAATTCTACCAAACTTTTAAAGAACAATTGATTCCAGTATTATATAAACTATTTGAAAAAAATAGGTGAAGAAAGAGTCCTACCAAATTCCTCGTATTACATAAATGTGGTGTTGATATCTAAATCAGGAAGAGACAGAGAAAGAAAATTATAGACCAAATTATAGACCCAAATGAATACCAATGTAGAACTTTTAAACAAAATACAACCAAGGTGATTATAGCAATATATCACAAGGATTATACATTATGACTAGGTGGGATTTATACCAGGAATGCCTGGCTGGTTAAATATTAGCAAAAAAAAAAAAAAAAACTATTAGCAAATTGACCATATCAATTAAAAAAACCTAAAAGAAATATTATGATTATCTCAACAAGTGCAGAAAAAGCTTATGACAAAATACAGTACCCATTCCAATTAAAACACTATAGAGCATAGGAGTTTTTCTTAAAATGATAAGTAGTATCCATCTAAAACCATCAGCAAATATTTTCTATGATTGGGATAAAATAGAAGTCTTCCCAATAAGATCAGGGGTGAAGAATATATGACCATTGTCACCACTATTATTGAATATTATACTAGAATTATTAGCTTTAGCAATATGAGAAGAAAAAATTGAAGGATATAGAATATGCAATTAGGAAACAAAATCATCACTCTTAGCATATAATGTTGGTATACTTAGGGAATCCTAGAGCATTAACTAAAAATAAATTACTTGAAGTAATTATCAACTTTAGCAAAGTTGCAGGATATAAAATAAATCCACATAAATTATCAGCAATTATTCATATGACCAACAAAGGCCTGCAGCAAGAGACAGAGAAATTCCATTTTTAAAATTACTGTAGACAAACTAAGATACTTAGCAGTCTACTTGCCAAGACAAATCCAGGAACTATACAATTAGAAAACACTTTTCACACAAATAAAGTCAGATCTAAACAAATAGAAAAATAGTAATTGCTCATGGGTAGGCTGAACCAATATAATAAAAATTACAATTCAGCCTAAACCAATTTACTTATTCAGTTCTATACCAATCAATCTACCAAAAAATTTTATAGAGCTCGAAAAAAATAACAACAACATTCATCTGGAAGAAAAACAAGATCAAGAATATCAAAGGAATTAGTGGAAAACATACAAAAGAAGGTTGCCTAAGAATATTAGATCTCAAACAATATTATAAAGAGTAATCCTCAAAACCATGTGGTACTGACTAAGAAACAGAGTAGTGGATAAGTGAAATAGAATAAGTACAGAAGACACAGTAGGGACTGACTAAAGTAACCTGTTGTTTGATAAACCCAAAGACCCCCAGCTTTTGGGATAAGAGCTCAGTGTTTGACAAAAACTGCTGGGATAACTAGAAAACAATAGGACACAACCTAGGTATAGACCAACACCTCATACTGTTTACCAAGATAAGGTCAAAATGGGTACATAATTTAGACCTAAAGGGTGACATTATATCCAAATCAGAAGAGCAAGTAATAGTCTACATGTCAGATCTCGGGGGAGGGTAAGAATACATGACCAAATACGGGGTAGAGAGCATTATAAAATGTAAAATAGATAATTTTGTTGATATTAAATGAAAAGACTTTTGTACAAACAAAATCAATGCTACCAAGGTTAGAAGAAAAGCAAAAAGCTGGGAAACAATCTTTATAGCAAGTGTCAAATACATAGAGAATGGAATAAAATTTATAAGAATACAAACCATTCCCCAAATGATAAATGGTCAAAGGATATGCATAGGCAGCTTTTAGATGAAGAAATCAAAGCCATCTATAGGCATGTGAAGAAGAGCTCTAAATCACTTTTGATTGGAGAAATGCACATTAAAACAACTCTGAGAACTACCCAACCCTATCAGATTGGCTAATATGACAAAAAGTGAAAATGCTGGATTTTCAAGGGGATGTGGGAAAATTGAGATACTGATGTGCTGTTGTGGAGTTGTGAATTGATTGAACCATTCTGGAAAGTGATTTGGAACTATGGACAAAGGGCAAACAAAAAAATGCTTACCATTTGATCCAGCAATTTGGCATGTATTCCAAAGAGAAAATAAAAAAGGAGAAGAACCAACATGTGTGAAAACATTTAGAACAGCCTTTTTTGTGGTAGCAAAATATTGGAAATTGAGGGGATGCCCATCAATTGGGGAATGGTTGAACAAGGTTTGGTAGATGAATATAATGCAATACTATTGTGGAATAAAAAATGATGAGCAGTTAGACTTCAGGAAATGCTAGATAAAACTTGTATGAACTGATCCAAATAGTAAATAGGAGAACCAGAAGGAAAAGAACAAAAACAAACAAACAAAAAAAAATCATTGTGCATAGTATCAGCAACATTGCACAATGGTCAGCTATGAATGACTCAGCTCTTCTTAGCAACACAATGATCCAAGACAAGTACAAAGGACTCACAAAGGAAAATGCTATCCATATCTAGATAAAAATTTGATGAACTCTGAATGCATATTGAAGCATATTTGTTTTCTTTACTTCATTCTTTTTCTGCTTTTTTTTTGTCTTAACCTGTTCCTTATTTTTCAACTGTGACTAATATGGAAATATTGTTTTTATATGATAGCACATGTATAAAGTATATGAAACAATCTACCATTTTCAGAAGAGGGGAGGGGCAGAGGAGAGGGAGAAAAAAACTTTGAAAGTCATTATCTTATAAAAATGAATGCTAAAAATATCCTTGATTTACTGGGGGGGAGGGGGAATAAAGTACCATTAAACTGTAAAAAATATTGTTTTTGAGATGTAAAGCAGAGTTGCTATTATTGTTTAATGGTTTTCAATTCAAGATGTCCAATAGGAGAGACAAGGTCAGAAGAGAGGTTACTTTTGGATAAGTAGATTGGAAAATCATAAGCATAAAAATGATAACTGGATAAATAGTGTAGATTACTAAGCAGAAAAAAGTCCTGAGGGACCCAAATATTAGTGGGCATGACCTGGATAAAGAGACAATAAAAGAATTTTTTCACTGTGATTGCAGTTTAGGATATTTTTCCATGTTCCTAATATCCTCTAAAGATGCTAGTACAATGACTTTTACCTATTGAAAGGCAAGAATGCTGCCAAAGCATATGATCTCAACCTATGGACGTGTGACCTAAAAAAAGTGATTGCCTCTCTCTCAAATTCATTTTTTCTCCTCGGTAATTGCACCAGTTGTATTAGATAACTTTCTCCATTTATTTAAATCCAAGCTTGCAAGCTGTGTGTGCCTTATTTTCTTCCTCTGTAAAAATGAGAATAATAACCCTTTTACCAATTACTTAATGGCCTTATTATGAGAGAAACATTATTTTAAGCCTTAAACTTATATAGAAATGTGAATTATTGCTACTATTTTTCTCGTCATTATTATTTTAAGTAGGTTATCACAATATGTTTTTGGTCTTGGTGTTGGTGACCTGTCATTTAGTCATAGGATCAAAAATTTTAGCTAGAAGACTATCTAGTCTAATACCCTAATTTTACACATTAGGGAAATGAAGACCAGAAAGTTTAAGTAACTTTTACTAGGTCACACAGATAGTAAGTGTCTGTGGTAGAATTTGAACCCAGTTCTTCTCATTCCAGGGCCAATGCACATTCCTTATCAGACCCTAAATTACATAGACATAGTCTGGGTAGGTAGGCCATTCTCTACATTCCCCCTGTTTTCGAGCCCTTTTTTGAAAGCAAAGGAAACATTCTGGCTTATGTCTGCTGAGTGTGGGGGTAACTACCTTTTCCTAAAATATAGAAAATATCTTTCATATCAGGGTAATTTATTATAATCTTTTAGAGTACTTTGAATTCTTACGGTGAGCAATATTAATACAAGGTACTAGGGATGTTGAACTGTCCTATATGTCATAATAGTCCTCAAGACTAGTTAACATTTATCTTCCTGTTGATAATGGAGTAAAAATGAGGCACATTAGCACTGATGATTGCCCCTCAAGATCAACACCTGCACTATGCCCTTGAGAGGTAAGTGTCTAGCTTAAACATAAGGATTATTTAATCTGAAACAATCCTCCCTGATTTCTTTCTAAGCTTCTATTGAAATTATAGAGTGATTTATAATAACATTATACTATCAATAAAATCAACTTTGGGACAGCTTCCAGACCCCACCCAGCAATAATGTGGAAGGTACAGGATCCAGTAGGGAATTAGAAATAGTTTTCAAAGACATTTAGAGAAATTTCATGGGATCGTTTAAGAAGTCCAAACTCAAGTAGAGTTTGTTTATGTGGGTGAAATGGAAAGAATTTTGGATTTGGAAACAAATGATGTGAGATTGAGTCTTGACTCTGATATTTATAACCTGGGTGACCTTAGGTAAATAATTTAACTTTTGGATCTTCCTTTCCTCAACTAAAATATGAGGATATCCCACAGATTCTTTCCACCTTTAATGTGCTATGAAAGCAACTGTTTGACCATTGTTGACTCTGAAATTCAATTCAATTAAACAAATGGTTCAAAATTTACTATATGAAAAGGGCCTTGCTAGGGCCTGGGAATATAGCGTCAAAAGCAAAGCAATCTGTGATCTCAATTTACTGAGGGAATCCAACCTACATACATAGTATGATGTACATACAAAATAATATAAAATAATTTCAAGTAAGTCTGACAGTTGGAGCATCATGAAAGACTATGTATAGTATGGAACACCTAAGTTATATTTCAGGGATTCTGGAAGGTGGTGGTGAAGAAAAATTTCTTTCTAGATCCGAGTTTCATCTGTTCAAAGAATTGAGATAGGAGATTAAAATATCATTCACAAAGACCATTCCATTACTATTAGAGATATATGAAAGAGAACAATATGAAACAAGGCTAATATATATTTTTGTCTGCCAGGCTAAAGATTTTGTATTTTATCCTAGAGATAATAGGGAGACGTTGAAGATTTTTGAGTTGTTGAGTGACATGGTCAAATCTTTATGAGAGGGACTTCTGCAGAGATTTTCTAATAATGTACTTCTGAAGGATATAGAAATATAAGTAACTGGAAGGAAGGCCCTTTTGTTGTTGTTTTTGCTTATTCATTTCAGTCCTATCTGATTCTTTGTGGTCCCATCTGGAGTATTCTTGGCAAAGATATTAAAGTGGTTTGCCATTTCCTTCTCCAGCTCAGTTTCCTAATGAGGAAACTGAAGCAAAAAGGGTTAAGTGACTTGTCCAACGTCACACAGATAGTAAGTGTCTGAGGCCAGATTTCTATGTAGGGAAATGAATATTCCTGACTCCAGGCCCAGCACTCTATCCACAATGTCTAGGAGTATTTTAAAATGAGGTAATAGTTTTTCTAAAGGATGTGTTCTGGAGAAAAAGGCAATATATTAGTGTAAAATTTGTTATTCAAGCCCTAGTTGTAGTTCTATGTAGCTGTATGACTGTGCAAATTAGCTTACCTCTGTGCCTCAACTTCCTCATCTGTATAAAAGAGATAATGATACTTGCATTGCCTCCCACCCAGGTTTTCAGGGAGAAAATAATTTTATAAGCTGTAAATAGCTATAGAAATGTGTTATTATCTAGTGCCTCTCTCTAAAATACGATGCCACTAATCCTTCAATGCCTTCAGCCAGCACATGTGTTTTGGGGGTCTGATTGCAAAGAAGATTTCTCATGCAAATTTCCCTCTTCTGAAAAGAGGAAATATAAAGGCACTTGGAGCGGAGCTCTGGTCCCACCAACTATCAGCCAGGATTGGGAGCTCTGAGGAGAAAGGTTCCCGTGGTTAAGGGCTATTATTCTGTGGCCAGAAGCCCATACTGATCCCATCATTTGTGGCTGTTTTTAAAAAGGGATTCATAAGAGGTCTGGCATCAGCCTTATCATTGTGGTTTTGTGGTCACATGGACCAGCTGAAGCCGAAGCCAGAACTTAATATGCACTCCCTGTTACCTCCAGTGTGCATTCACAGGAACTGTGAAGATCAGGCTGGGAACATGTAAGCGGTTATCAGTCCCTGGATCTTTTAGAGGTACCTGGCAATAAGAAGCATAGATTTTAAATACACTTTAAAAATTTTCCATTAAGAAAAATGAATATCAACATTTCCCCAATACTGACTCATGCTACTGTTGTGCAAAGGCACTGTTGACAAATTCATGGGTAATTTTTCCACCCACCCTCAGCATCATCCAAAATCACGAGTGGGGATTTCAGAGATATGATTCAACAGAACCTACAACAGTTGAGTGATGTGTCTAAAGAAACTGCAACAGATCTACTAAGAGCAACTGTGTAGCCAAAAGTGTTTTGGCTAATGAAAGGTCTTCAACCAATTAATGTCCATCAATGCTCAGTTTGCTGTTTTCTCATCCAGGGCTTTTTCTACCTCCATGGTAAATTTTAAAGAATTCTGGACATAAAATTCAGAAGACATAGGTTTCAGCACCAGCTTTGCTCACAAATAGTTGGTTCTATGGCTGTGACAAGATTCTTAAATTTCCTGAGCCTGAATTGTATTCTTTAGGCATAATTCTGTTATGTTTTTTGTTACTTTGTTTTGTTACTTGACTCCCTACATTGTTGTAAGAAAAGTTCTTTGTGAATTATATATTTCTATAGAAATAAAAAAAGCCCAGGAACTCTTTCTTGGAAATAGACTTTGGTCATTTAATGGATGACTGTTGACTTCAATTAGACAATATCCTACCTGTCAAAAAAAAAAGTGACAAATTGTACATGTAATTATTCTTTTTCCCTGAGACAAGAGTGCTTTGTTGGGTGAATGTGGAACATGAATTATTTGATGAAGGTGCACTGAAGAGAAGGGAAGAGAATTCTAGAATTAAGTTGGGACCAAAAATATATTAACATATAGTCAATTGGGCAATAACATAGCATAGCTACCACACATTTAACCAATTTTTATGGACTGGAAACCTGAAATAATGTTTTCTAAGAACTTCCCTGTTGCATCTGTGAAATGGTTACTGGCTCTTCAGCAACAAACTAAATACATACTCAGATGAAATGATATTTTTTAATTTTTATTTTGCCCAATTCATACCCCAAGAATAGCATATTCACATTTAATGGGTCTAAAAATGACCAGATCATTTTTTAAATCAGATCTATCTTCATGTGCCACAAAAGAGCATTCTTCTCAAACCAACCCAAAGACAAAAAAAAAAGTTGAGTTTCTCAATTCAAACCAAGCAGTGGGGTTGGAGTTGGGGAATAACATTCCATCCTGTATATTAAGTTCAACCCAGTGACCTTCTTGCTAGAGCACCACATTCTTCAAAAACAGCCCTCTAGAAATAAGGAGGAAAAATTTAGAATTTACTAAAATTTACATATGTGTAAATTTATATTTACATAATTACACTCACCTGCAATATAGTATGGAGGAAAACACCTTGGAATTTGTATGGATATTCCAAGGATGAACATTGTTTATTTCATTAAGTAGTAAAAATACGGTAACCAAAAGCAGTATTTCTGGTACATCACTTTAGCTAACAACACTCTCAGGTTACTGTCTTCCAAGGCCCTGAATCTAAGATGGAGCAGGCAGTATAATGAGCACCACACAATCATAAAAACAATGATGTTTGTTTTGGAATGGATTTATGAGATCTAAGGCTTTCTTACAATTTAGTCATTTAGTTGTCTACCATTCTTTTTTTTTTAAGCAATTGGGGTTAAGTAACTTGCTCAAGGTTACACGGGTAGTCATTTTTTATGTGTGGGTGCTCATTTTCTGAGGCCAGATTCGATCTCGGGTCATCCCAACTCCGAGGCCGGCGCTCTTACTCACTGTGCCACCTAGCTGCCCCTTGTCTACCATTCTTCATGGCCTTATCTGGAGTTTTCTTGGCAAAGAAATTGGAGTGGTTCGCCATTTCCATCTCCATTTCATTTTACAGTTGAGGAAACTGAGGCAGAGTTAAGTGAATTGCCCAGAGTCACACAGCTAGGAAGTGTCTAAGGCCAGATTTGAACTCGGGAAGATGAGTCTTCCTGACTCCAGACCCAGCACTCTGTCCACCAAGGCACCCGTCAACACAATTCCAGGCTAGTATTGTTCAGTTGCAGATTCCCTCTTTGTATTTATCAGGTTTTCATCAACAAACACCTCTTCTCCCTTGTATCATCGGGGGGGGGGGGGAATGAAAAAAAACCAATAATCACTTTCCACATTGATATCAAAAAGTGAAAAAAAAAACCTCTGATAAAAAAAATCAGTAAGAACACCAACAAGATCCGACAACAACCGAAAACTTTCAACTACAGATAGGTCGAGTAAGCACTTGCATGACTAAAGAAAAGAGATGATGACAGAGGAGAGAGATAGAAGGAAAAAGATGAAGTAGATTCTTCATGTGTTATTTTTCAACTCTTAGCAAACAATTAATTTCAGAGCCTTGATGCCATATTACTAAACTCACAGGTACCAGTGATATCAAGGCACAATTTAATGAAAGTTAAATGAGTTGCTACATATTCTAACTTGCTCTTCTAACAAAATGAGATGTTTGAATATTTCATTAAGTGAATTTTCTTACAAATACAATTAAATATTGAGAGAAAAGGTGATCTATGTGGCACAAAGGAATTATTTTAAAAAAACTGGGAAATTGATCATCATACTTTACTTGCTGAGAAATGACAACAGACGCCAGTATGTACTTTGACTCTACATAATATACTTGGAAACACAAGACCTGTATTCCTTTCCAGCTCTTGAGAGATTGGGCAAATAACATTCTTTCTTTCGACTTCTGTTTCCTCATCTGTAAAATGAGGACATTGGGATACATGATTTCTAATGTCCTTCTAGTTTCAGATATTAAGATAATTGAAATGTCAAAAACATGGTTCGATTCAACCAATAAATGTTGATAAAGTATCTCTGGTGTATCTGCCAATAGTAAGCAATTTTTATTGAAAGAAGCATCATATCATGAAAAAAAGAAAAGAAATAGGTTTCAGAGTCCAGTGTCTAGAACTAGAATCTGACACTTAGGATACCTTTCCCAATCTTTCTTAACCATCCCCAAAGATGATCTTCAATTTTCCTCCTTTAAGATTTCTTGAAATTTAATCCCCAAATGCTTTGTTGTCAGTTTCAGCATAAGTTGCCTACATGTTTTATTTGGCCCAATCTATCTGACATCATCTTACCAAACCAATTTTCGTGGCATCATCTTACCAAACACCTTTTTTTTTTATTTCCTGGGGATCAGCAATATGGTGCAGTGGATAGAGTGCTGAGTCTAGAGTCAGGAAGAGTTTAAATCTCAGACACTTATTGGCACATCTGATCCATTTCATTTCTTTTTTGCTGTCATCCTTCTAGTTTTCTCTAGAAATTCTCTTGAAGTGATCTGGCTTTTTGGAGAGGAAATCATGCCAAGCTCTGCATGCTCATTTTTCCCAGAATGACTTTTGCTGTTAGGTGAAATGGAAGTATTTGATTATCTCACCATCCTATTTTGTTACATTTTGCAAATGAGCTTGTATTCTAAGCTAGCTTTCCCCTTGACTGAAAGTTTTCTACTAGTTGGTAGGAAGATCAAGTGTTTGTTGAATTCTCTTGACCTTTTGTGTTGACTTTTTGACAGCATTGTAACAAAATGGCAATACTCAGTGACTTTCCTTTCATCTATTTCTCATTTTTCAGAGTTAATCTGTACCACCTAGGTCATCACATTCCATTATCAATCAGCTCTGAGCTTTAGAAAAGTCTTCCTTCTGTTGATCTAAAACCTGCTTCCCTATAACTTCCAAATCTAAGTTCTGGATAATAAATAATAAATAATAAAAAATAAAGAATAATAAAAATAAAGAATAAAAAATAAAGAATAATAAAAAAAAAACATGAAACACTCTCCCAAATGACAGCCATTCAAATATTTGGCTATCTCATAATTCTTTAGTTATATAACACATAAAAAACTTTTCTTACAACATTGTGAGGAAGGCACCACAACATTAATATACATTATTATACAGCTGAACAAGTAATCAATTAAAAATAATTCATCAAGTTCCTACTATGTGCCAAGCAATGTGATCCCACCAATTTTGGGGAATACAAAAGAAGGCAAAGATAATCTTTTCTCCCAAGAAGATTATCTAATGAAAAACACAATGTGCAAGAATTATGAATTCTTTGCTATGAACATTGTTATGAATAAGCAAGATATGTACAGGAAAATTGAAGATTATATTGTGGGATGGTTAAGAAAGATTGGGCACCCACTTTTGAAAAGGGACAGGATCAAAGTAGGGAACGTACCAGCTGAGGGGGTGGAAGTCTTTTACAATATATCTACTATGGTAATGTTTTGCATAGCTATACATGTACAACACATACTGGATTACTTATCTTCTCAGAGGGAGTGGGTGACAAGGGAGGAAGGGAATGGATCTGGAATTCAAAGTTTTAAAACTAAATGTTTCAAATATTTAAAAAAATTAAAAAAAAGAAAGATTGGGTAAGGTATCTTGCAGAAGGTAGGATTTTAGTTGAAACTTAAAGTCAGGTAGTCATTAAGTGAAGTTAAGGAGGGAGACAACAAACAATCTGAGAGACACTGACTCAATCAAAGTCATACACCTAGTTCAGTATCAGATTCTAGTTCTAGACACTGGACTCTTAAACCTATTTGTTTTCTTTTTTTCATGATACGATGCTTCTTTCAATAAAAAACGCTTACTATTGGCAGATACACCACAGATACTTTATCAACATTTATCCTTATCATGTCCTCTAACCATGGGTGCAAGCCTCTTTCCTGGGCTCTCTTCTCTTCTCTCTGTGATACCTTACTTTGAGATCTCAGTAGCTCCCATGGGTACAGTTATCATAGTAGTAGTAGTAGTAGTAGTAGTAGTAGTAGTAGTAGTAGTAGTAGTAAGAGGAGGAGGAAGAGGAGTAGTAGTTTTGGTGGTGATGGTGGTAGTAGCCAAAGTAGTAGTAGTAGCAGTAGTAGCAGTAGCAGCAGCAGCAGCAGCAGCAGCAGCAGTAGTAGTAGTAGTAGTAGTAGTCATAGTAGCAGCAGTATTTTATAGGACTTTAAGGCCTGCAAAACATTTTAAAAATATATTTTCATCCTCAAAACATACCTGCAAGGTAGGTGCTATTATCATCACTATTTTATAGATGAGGAAACTGAGCATACAGTGTTAAACAATTTGCCCAGGGTCACATAGCTAGCAAGAGTGTGAGGCTGGATTTGAATGGAGACCACCCTCACACCAGCTCTAAAACTCTATCTACACTGTATCACCTGGCTGCATCTCTATGCACATGATTCCCAAATCTCTGTATCTTTCCCAATCCTCTCTTAAGCTCCAATATTGAATCACTAATTGCATTTTAGACCAGAAGTATCAGAAATATCTAAAAAATTCAAATTGTCAATAATGGAACTCATCTCTACACACACATACATACATAATTTTTCTTTTCTTTCTAATTTTCCTATACTTATGAGGGTACTACCATCATCCCAATCACTCAGGATCACAACTTTAGTGTCATCCTAGACTTATCCCTAACATGTATCCCATATATACAATCTATTATCAAATCTTGATGTTTCTACCATCACATCCTCTTTAATATATATCCTTCTCCCCATTCCACAGTTCACAACCCTAACTGAGGCCCTCATGATTTCTCATCTGGACAAAACTGTCCAAAATATTCTCCCTGTTTTTAGTCTTCTCCATTGCGATTAACCCTATACTCAGTTGCAAAGTGATTTTCCTAAATTTAAGTTTGACTATATCACTCCACTACTCAATAAACACTAATGTTTCCCTATTACCTCAAGAATCAAAATTTCTGTGGCAGAGCCAAGATGGTGTAGTAGAAAAAGAACTTCTGCATGGCTCCAGCTTCTACCTCCTATAATTCATGTAAAAATGACTCTGAACAAACTTTGGAGCCACAGAACCCACAAAATGACAGAGAGAAGCAAATCTCCCACTGAAGACAGTCTGACAGGCTGGCAGGAAGGGGCTAACACAGCGCTTTGGGAGCCGAGCCCAGCCCTGCTTGAGCAGGATGTTTTAGCCTCTGGGTTGGCCACAACCAGCCACTGGCTGGAGGGATTTCAGATCACAAGCAGCTGTGGCAGTTTCCAGGATTATCAACCTATAGATGCTAAGGACAAAGTTAGAGGTCAGTGCAGTGTGGGCTTTTGGAACTGGGAGTCTGGGAGTGTGGTCCAGCCTTTCCCCCTGGAGGGAGAAGCAGCTGAGGCACCATGGCTGTGCAGCTGCCACTACATGGCTGTTTCAAATCTCATGGCCTTTAGATTGAAGGGGGGCCAAGAAACCAGTCTGAAGGGTAATTGCTCTTGCTTTAACCTATTTGGATCTGGATCGCTATCTAAGGTGGAGGTCCTTGGGTGTGTGACCAGTTTGCCAGAGCTTGTGGAGGCTTCAGAGAGGGCAGTCGAATAATAGCTCTGGCAGCTGAGAAAACCACAGAAATTGGGACAAAGCTCCCCACTCTAGTAGTGGAGTTCTACTGTGGCAAAAAGCTCAAAAGTCAAGTAATTGAATGGCAACATGAGCAAGCAAAGGAAGCAAAGCAAGCACAGCAATTGATTTACACTCCTATATTGGTGACAACAAAGGATCAAAGCATGGAACAGGAAGAAGATAGCAAAGTCAGAACTCCTGGACCAAAAGCTTCCAAGAAAAATAAAAGCTGGTTACGGGCCATAGAGGGCTGTAAGAAGGATTTTGAAAACCAAATAAGAGAAGTGGAGGAAAAATTGGGAAGAGAAATGAGAATGATGCAAGAACATTATGAAATGAGAGTCAACAATATGACTGAAGATAACAACACCGTAAAAATAGACAAACTCAAATGGCAAAAGAGGCTCAAAAAGTCAATGAGGAGAAGAATGCCTTAAAAATCAGAATTTGACAGATGGAAAAAGAATCGCAAAAGCTCACTGAAGAGAATCATGCCTTCAGAATTAGATTGGAGCAAATGAAACCTAGTGACTTTTTGAGAAATCAAGATGCTGTTAAGCAGATCCAAACAAGTGAAAAAATAGAAGGCAATGTGAAATATCTCATTGGAAAAACCACTGACCTGAAAAATAGATTCAGGAGAGAGAACTTAAGAATTATTGGACTACCTGAAAGCCATAATCAAAAATGAACCTAGAAATCATCCTTCAAGAAATTCTCAAGGAAAATTGCCCTGATGTTTTAGAATCAGAGGGCAAAATAGAGGTTGAAAGAATACACTGATCATCTCCTGATAAAGATTCCCAAAAGAAAACTCATAGGAATAATATACCAGGTTCTGGAATTCCCAGGTTAAGGAGAAAATATTACAAACAGCCAGGAAGAAACAATTTGAATATTGTAGAAACATAATCAAGATAACACAGGATCTGGCAACTTATATGTTGAGGGATCAAAAGGCTTGGAATATGATAATCCATAGGTTAAAGGAGCTGGGATTAAAACCAAGAATCACCTACCCAGCAAAATGAAGTAACATGTTTCAGTGGAAAATATGATCATTCAATGGAATTGGGGACTTTCAAGTATTCATGATGAAAAAAATAGAGTTGAATAGAAAATTTGACATTCAGATTCACAAAGTAAGAGAAACATGAGAAGGTAAACAGGGGAAAAGAAATCATAAGGAACTTATCAAATTGAACTATTTACCTTCCTACAAAGAAAAATGATAATTATAACTTATGAAATTTTTCTCAGTATGAGAAGAGTTGAAGGGAATAGAAATGCATAAATATGTATATATCTATCTATACATGTATATATACATACATATATATGTCTATATAGGAGGGTATATGGGTGCATGAATACATATGTGAGTATGTGTATGTATGCATGCAGGTATACACAGAGAGCACAGGACCAATTAAATAGGAAGCGATGATACTTAAAAGGTGAAATTGAGAAGTGAGGGGGGAATATGAGAGGAGATGGGAAGAGAAAGAATGGGGTAAATTATCTCATATAAAGGAGGCAAGGGAAAACAATTACAATGGAGTAGAAGAGCAGGAAGGCAAAAGGGAATGAGTCAACCTTACTCTCATTGAATTTGTCTTAAGGAGGGAATGAAATACACACTAAATAGGGTATCTCACCCTACCAAAGAGTAAGGGGGAGGGGACTTACTAGAAATCAAATTTAAATATCTTCCCTGCCCCTAGGTCCTTTGATGGACTTAAGAGACTCTGAGAACCTTCCTTGATTTGAAAATATACTCTGCCTCCTAATAGGCTGAATGTGGTCACATGGAGCCTGTGGCAGGAGGCTTGGTTTTCAGGAATGCCTACACCTTGATGCTGTGTGATTGGGCAGTGGGTCAAGAGGGTGGTTATATTCTCTGACCCAGGAGAAGGCTATATAATCCCTGATGTGAGGCTTTGCTTTGGGGCTCACTTTGAGAAGTGTTGTGTGACTTGACCAGATGAGACTCTGGGCAGCCTTTGAGAGCCCCCCAGCTTTGAAAACCCAAATGCTGATGCTTCCCTCTCTGTTAAATCTGATGTGGTATTAATGTTATGGTTGGGCAGTTTGGAAGCCTGTCTGCTTGATGTGTTTGTTTCTCTGTCTTGTAAGTTCTGTCTGTATACTTTGAAGTTTGGGGTGCTGACCTTTTCCCCCTGAATTAGATAAACAATCTATGTTTGATTGATTAAAGTAAGCTTGTTAACTGATTTTGAGTTGCTTTCCTTTAGAAAAGCAGATCTAAGAACGTGTGTTGGCAGCCACCCTGGAGATGTTGGGAGGCTTGCTGCTACAGGGTATGAGAGAAGAGATGATGAAAGAGAGGGTAGGCTGGTAGGGAGGGAAGTTGGAAGCACCCACTTTTGAAAAGTGACAGGGTCAAAGTAGATAATAGAGCAAGTGGGGGTTGGGATAGGATGGAGGGAAATATAGTCAATCTTTTACAATATATCTACCATGGAGATGTTTTGCAAAGCTACACATGTACTGCCTACACTGAATTGCTTATCTTCCCAGTAAGGGTGGGTCACAAGGGAGTAAGGGAAAGAATCTGGAATTCAAAGTTTTAAAATCAAGTGTTTAAAATATGTCATTATTATTATTATTATTATTATTATTATTATTTTACATGCAACTAGGAAATTAGATATACAGGTACTGGGTCATAGAGATCCACTGTGCCCTACTGGAAAGTCAGAAGGGGAATGGGGGAAGATATAGGAGAGAGCAGTTTGGGGCAGGGGATATTCAGTGGGATCATTGTTTTGTGGCGGTTGGTAGGGGAAAAATGGGGAGAAAATTTGTAACTCAAAATCTTGTGGAAATGAATGGTGTAAACTAAAAATAAACATAAAATTTATTTCAAAAAAAGAATCAAAAGTTCTCTTTGATATTTAAGGTTCTTCATATGTCCTCTTTCAAGTCTTTTTATACCATACTCCACTCCATGAATTTTGTTATGCAACAAATCCAAGTCAAAATCCAATTATCTAATGATCTATAGCTATCTAATTTTACCTGATTACTGATCTCCAGTCATTTCTTTCCACCTACAAGAAGATCAGGGCCTCTCCCTCTACTAGAGGGAATGGAAGGCTTTATTTATTTAGTAAATATTAACAAAGAAAGCATAAAAAGACAAGGCCTAAAGATAAATATCTCCTGTTTCTCCCATGACATGTGTTCCAGGCTGCTCACTATCCTGGTTACTCTCCTCTAAATTTATTTCTATTTATAAATGTCCTTTCTAAAATTTAATTCTTTCCAATTATGAAGCATGCTACTTTTTTTTCCTAATGGAGGGGTGGTAGATAAATATGTGTCATATATTTGGGGTTTTTGGACATGACCGATATGGAAATTTGTTTTGCTTAAAGATCGATTTGTTACAAGGGACTAGATTGTGAGTTTTTAAGGTAGGGAAACAAGAGGGAAAAGAAAAAAATATATATTATTTTGAACTGAAAAAAAAAAACTAGAAAGTAAACTAAATTGTGACTTCTTGAACTAACAAAATCCTTTATATGAGATCTGATCAGAAAAGAGAAGAGTCCTTTACTCCTGTTATTCAGGTTTCTATGCCTTTGTTAACTCAGATCAAGATGATATCAATGATTTAAACTGCCATGTCACATTGTGATCTCATGTGTAACTGGAGGGATACTCCAACTTGAAGTCTTTTTCATATGAGCTGCCATCGAATAATGCCACAGCCAATTTCTGTCCTGTATTTGTACAACTGAGATTTTGAACCCAGGTATAAGATTTTGAAACCCTATTAAATTCATTGTTAGATTCAACCCTTTATTCTGATCTAGATCCTTTAGGACTCTGACTCCATTAGGCAATGTGTTAGCTATTGCTCCTAGATTTGTGTCACTGGCAAATCTGATGAACTTGCCATCTATGCTTTCATCTGAGCCATCAGTAAAATTGGCAGTAATATTCTTTAAAAGTTTGAGGTAGAGAAACTTTTTTTTAAAGCAATTGGGGTTAAGTAACTTGCTCAAGGTTACATGGCTAGTCATTATTTATGTGCGGGTGCTCATTTTCTGAGGCCGGATCTGATCTCGGGTCATCCCAACTCTGAGGCCGGTGCTCTTACTCACTGTGCCACCTAGCTGCCCCTTTAGGGCAATTGGGGTTAAGTAACTTGCCCAAGGTTACACGGATAGGTTTTTGTTTCTGTGGATTAAGTGTCAGAGGCCAGCTCCGAACTCAGGTCCTTCTGACTCCAGGGCCGCCCCGAGAAACTTTTTTCTTATATTTTAAAATTAGTTTATTTTATTTTTAATATTTTATTTTAAATTTTGAGTTCCAGATTCTCTTCTTCCCTCTCTCTCTCCTATTCTCTGTTGAGCAAGCAAGCAACATGATATCAATTATACATGTGAAATCATGTAAGGTGTATTTACATATTAACCATTTCAGAAAAAGCAATGTGTGTGTGTGTGTGTGTGTGTGTGTGTGTGTGTGTGTGTATAAAAGCAAGACAATATACTTCAATTTGCAATCAGAATTCATCAGTTTTCACCCTGTATGTGAATAGTATTTTTTTTTCAATATGAGCCTTATGGATCATTGTATTGATCAGAGTAGCCAAGTCTTTCACAATTGATCATTATTAAAACATTGATGTTACTGTGCATAACAATATCCCAGTTCTCATTTTGTTTTGTATCAGCTCACATGCATGGGTCTTTCTTTCTTTCTTTTTTTGAAACCAATCCCCTTGACATTTCTTTTAGAACAAAAGTACTCTGTCACAATTATATGCCACAACTTGTTCAGTCATTACCCAGTGGATGAACATCCCCTTAATTTCCAATTCTTTGGCACCATAGAACTGCTATAAATATTTTTGTATGTATAGGTTCTTCTCTTTTTTCTTTGATCTCTTTGGCAGTACAGACATAGTAGTGGTATTTCTGGATCAAAGGGTATGCATAGTTTTATAGCCTTTTGGACATAATTCCAAATTGTTCTCTAGAATGGTTGGTCTAGTTCAAAACTCCAACAATTCATTAGTGTACCCATTTTTCCTTAATTCTCTCCAGAATTTGTCATTTCTAATAGATTTGAGGTGGTACTTTCTAGTTGTTTTGATTTATATTTCTCTAACCAATAGTGATTTGGAGCATTTTTTCACATGACTATAGATAGTATTGATTTCTTTTTCTGAAAACTGCTTGTTCATATCCCCTGACCAGGTATCAATTGGTGGTTCATTCTTATTTTTATAAATTTGACTTAGTTTCCTATATATTTGAGAAATGGAGTCTTTATAAGAAAACTTGCTGTAAAATGTTTTTAGGTTACTTCATGATTTATAGTAGCTTTCAGCAAAATGCAATTTCCCTGACAATTTTTCTTAATTATGCTTGGTTTTGCTTTTGCTGTGTGTAAAAACATGATTGTTAATATCTGCCTTTTTAAATTAACCTGAAACAATCAATTCTGCTCTAGTTCTTTATTTTAACTCAATGTATGTCTTTCTGTTTCAATTGTATCTCTTGTAAGCAACATATCATTGAATTCTGGTTTCTAATCCATTTTTCTATCTGTTTCTCTTTTATGGGTAAACTCATCCACCTCACATTCACAGTTATGATTACTGTATATTTTCTTCCATCCTATTCTCATCTGTTTATCCTTCTTCCTCATTTTATCTTGTTCCTCTTCAAAAGTCTCTTTTACTTCTGGCTGCTGCCTCCCTCAATTCACCCTCTTTTTTATCAGCCCTGCCCCAAACTCCTTATTCCCTTCTCTTATTATTTCCCTATTAAGTAAGATAGATTTTTATAACCAGCTCAATTCGCACACACACACACATATATATGTATATATTTATGTGTGCAATGTATATATATATATATATATATATATATATATATATATGTGTATACACACACACACACACACACACACACCCGCATACATACAAATATACATCCCTTTTTGAACCAATTCAATAAAAATGAGGTTCAAGCATTGCCCACCCCACCCCCATTTTCTTCATTATAAAAGTTCTTCCTTATGCACCTCCTTAATGTGAGAAAAATTTCCCTGTTCTTCCTCTCTCTCTTTCTCCCAGGGAATCCTTTTGCACCCCTTCATTTTTGGGGGAGAGGAGAGGGAATCACCCCATCATAATCAACTTACACTTTTGCTATAAATATAAACTCCTTCTAACTGCATTACTAATGTTCAAGTTCTTAAGAGTTAAATATATCATCCTACAATATAGAAATGTAAACAGTTTAAATTTCTTAAGTCCATTATGTTTACTCTTTGATGTTTACATTGTTTATGCACCTCTTGTATCTTATGTTAGAACACCAACTTTTCTATTCATAGTTCAGTCTTTTCATCAATAATCCCTGAAAGTCCTCTATTTCATATCATTTTTTCCCTTAAAGAATTGTACTATTGGGGGTGGAGCCAAGATGGCTGAGTAGAAACAGCTCATCCAAGCCACTCTGCCCCCAGATTCCCCCCAAACTATGTAAAAGGGGACTCTGAACAACTTCTGGAGCCCCAGAACCCACAGAACGACAAAGAGAAGCTAACCTCCTGCTGAGGACAGCCCAGCAGCCCTGCAGGAAGGACCAGCGCAGCGGTCTGGAAGCCGGCAGCACGCAACTCGCAGAGCGCAGGAAGCAGAGCCGAGCAGAGCCCAGGTCTGAGTGAGCTGAGGTTTTAGCCCCAGGGCGGCAGGGCCAGCAGCCGGCTGGAGGAACCCCAGAACACCAGCAGCCATGGAGACTCCAGAATTATCAACATAGACATGCCTAGGACAAAGTAAGAGGTTAGTGTCCTATGGACTTTGGGACCTGTTTTTGGGGGAATGCGTCGGCTCCCTCCCCTGGGGGCTAGAAGCCTCTGAGGAGACATGCCATTTTGTAGTTTCAGAGGGAGCTCCAGCTCTTGGCCTGCAATTAATTGTAGGGAGATCCAGCGATCAGTCTTGGGGGGTAATTGCTCTTGCTTTAACCTCCCTGGATCTGGATCGTGATCTAGGATGGAAGTCGTGGGTGGGTTTACAGCTTGCCAGAAACGGAAGTTGGCCCCCACACATTCAGGACGAAAATTCCTCTAGCTGGCCTTAAAGCCATAGTGTGGCAACAAGCCCAAAAGTGGAGTAATTAAGTGGCAACATGCCAAGGCAAAGGAAACAGAAAAATGCAACCCTAGACTCCTATTTTGGGGGCATAGAGCAGGAAAAGGACTGTGAGGTCAGAAGTCCTGCTCCAAAAGCCCCAGGGGAAAACATGAGCGGGTTGCAGGCCATAGAGGACCTTAAGAAGGACTTTAAAATCAAATAAGAGAAGTGGAGGAAAAATTGGAAAGAGAAATGAGAAGGATGCAGGAAAAGTATGAAATGAGGTTCAACAGCCTGACTGAGGAAAACAATACCTTAAAAAATAGACTAACTCAAATGGCAAAGGAGGCCCAAAAGGGCAATGAGGAGAAGAATGCCTTAAAAAGTCGAATTTGCCAGATGGAAAAAGAATCTCAAAAGTTCACTGAGGAGATTCATTCCTTCAGAGTTAGACTGGAGCAAATGGAAGCTAATGACTTTATGAGAAATCAAGATGCTGTTAAGCAGATCCAAACAAATGAAAGATTAGAAGGCAATGTGAAATATCTCGTGGAAAAAACCACTGAGCTGGAAAAAAAATCCAGGAGAGACGATTTAAAAATTACTGGACTACCTGAAAGCCATGATCAAAGAAAGAACCTAGAAATCACCCTTCAAGAAATTCTCAAGGAAAACTGCCCTGATGTTTTAGATCCAGAGGGCAAAATAGAGGTTGAAAGAATCCACCGATCACCTCCTGAAAAAGATCCCAAAAACAAAACTCCCAGGAATATTACAGCCAGGTTCTAGAATCCCCAGATCAAGGAGAAAATACTCCAAGCAGCCAGGAAGAAACAATTTCAATATTGTGGAAACACAATCAGAATAGCCCAGGACCTGGCAGCTTCTACACTGAGGGATCAAAGGGCATGGAATATGATATTCCAGAAGGCAAAAGAACTGAGAATGAACCCAACGGTCACCTACCCAGCAAACCTGAATATTTTGTTTCAGGGGAAAATATGGTCATTCAGTGGAAATGAGTACTTTCAAGCATTCTTGAGGAAAAAGCCAGAATTGAATAGAAAATTTGACATCCAGACACAAGAAGCAAGAGATGCCTGAGAATGTAATCAGGGAAAAGAAATCAAAAGGAACTTATCAAAGTTGAACTATTTACATTCCTATATGGAAAAACAATAACTATGAGTGATGATATCTTTCTCACTATGAAAACAATGGAAGAAGGGTGTGTCGTCATATGAATACATATGTGATTGTGTGTGTATATGGACAGAGGGCATAGGTTGAATTTGTTGGGAAGGGAGAATACTCAAGGGATGAAATTATGAGGTGAGAGAGGAAAGTGGCAAGAGGAGATGGGGAAAGACAGGGTAGGGTAAACTATCTCATGTAGAAGAAGCAAGGGGAAGTGGTTGCAAGGGAGGGGGAGACTAGGAAGGGTAAAAAATGTCAAATCCACATTCTCATTGAATTTGGTCAGGGAGAGAATGACATACATACTAAATGGGATATCTCAACCTGCAGCAGAATAGGGGGAAGGGGGATGAGAGGAGGGATGATGGATGGGAGGGCATCCTTGGGGGGTGGGGGGGTTGGAAGTACCCAGTATAGAAGAGGGACAGGATCATGTAGGGAATGTACCAGGTGGGGCGTGCGATGAGTGGGAGGGAATTATAAGCAGCCTTGCACAATATATCTACTATGATAATGTTTTGCATAGCTAGACATGTACAACATATACTGAATTACTTATCTCCCCAGAGGGAATGGGTGACAAGGAAGGAAGGAAATGGATCTGAAATTCGAGGTCTTAAGATTAAATGTTTCAAATATATATATAAATACTATTATTAATACTCTTTTGCTTATAATTGGGAGATAATGTGTGCAGGCATTGGGACACAAAGATTCACCTTCCTCTAATGGAAAAGTCGTAGGGGGTATGGGAGAAGGTATGGGAGAGAACAGATTGGAGGAAGCGATATCTTGAGGGACTGCTATTCTGGGAGGTTAGGTAGGGGAATAACTGGTTGAAAATGATTGTAACACAAAATCTGGCGGTAAGGAATGATGTAAAACAGAAGTTAATAAAGCATTTATTTTTTAAAAAATCGCTATCAAACCCCAGTTTCACTGATCAGGAACTTTGTTACTATGGAGAGTTCTAGTTGGACTCAGTAAAGGCAATTGGGGTTTGGTAATGATTTTTCAAGCATCAATAAAGCCCTTACTAAAATAAAAAAAAAAGAATTATACTATTTTGTTGACTAGGTTATTCTTGATTTTAATCCTAGCTCCTTTGCTTTCTAGAATATTATATCTCAAGCCCTCCACTCCTTTAATGTAGAAGTTGCTAAATTTTGTATGATGCTGATACCAATTCCATGATGTTTGAGTTATCTCTTTCTAGGTGCTTGCAATATTTTCTACTTGATATGGGACCTCTGAAATTTGGTTGAAATATTCATTGGAATTTTCCTTTTGGGACTCTTTCAGAAAGTGTTGTCTGGATTCTTTCAATTTCTATTTTACCCATTAGTTCTTGAAACAGTATGTCTAAAACCTTTTTTTTTTTGGTCATGACTTTCAGATAGTACAATAGTTCTTAAATTACCTGTCTCCAATCTATATTCCAGGTAAGTTCTTTTTTATGATATATTTTACATTTTCATCTGCTTTTCATCCTTTTGACTTTGATTATTTCTTGCTACCTCATTAAGTCATTAGCTTCAATTTGTCCAATTTTAATTTTTAAGGAATTATTTTTTCAGTGAGCTTTTGTACCTTTTTTTTTCTATTTGGCCTATTCTTTTTTAAGGAGTTCTTTTTCTTTCCTCAATGAATTTTTGTGCCTCTTTTACCATTATGCCAATTCTATTTTTAAAGAGTTATTTTCTTCCATATTTTTGTGCCTCTTTTTATAAAGCTTTTATTTTTAAGTAATTTTCTTGTGCCACTCTCATTTCTTTTCTTTTTGTTGTTGCTTTTTGGAGGGTGGAAGGCAGGGCAATTGGGGTTAAGTGGTTAGTAAGTATTAAGTGTCTGAGGTAGGATTTGAACTCTGGTCCTTCTGACTCCAGACCTGGTGCTCTATTCACTTTGCCACCTAGCCACCCCTCGCATTTTTTTTTTCGAATTTTTTTTTCTCTTCCACTTGTTCGATTGGGTCCAAGTAGCATTTTCTTTGAGGCTTTGTTGTAGCTATTTTCACATTGTTGTTTCACACTTCTGAGATTGTGTCTTGGTCATCCCTGACTAAATAGTAGTTTTTATGCACATGTACTTTTTTTTTCATGTTTGTTCATTTTCAACCTATTTCTTGACTTTGAACTTTATATTAAAGTTGGATTCTTCTCACCAATGAGGAAGTACTTTGACAATCTTCAAGCTTATTTGTGCTGTTATTTTCTTTTTTTTATTATTAAACAAATGCTTTATTAATTTCTGTTTTACATCATTCATTTCTGCCAGATTTTGAGTTACAATTATCCCCCCCCCTGTTTTTCCCCTACCCACCCTCCCAGAATAGCAGTCCCACAAGATATCACTTACTCCAATCTGCTCTCTCCCCTATCTTCTCCCGTACCCCCTTCAACGTTTCCATTAGAGGAAGGTGAATCTTTGTGTGCCAATGCCTGCACATCTTACCTCCCAATTACAAGCAAAAGAGTATTAATAATATGATTTATATATATATATTTGAAACATTTAGCCTTAAAACCTCGAATTTCAGATCCATTTCCTTCCTCCCTTGTCACCCATTCCCTCTGGGAAGATAAGTAATTCAGTATATGTCGTACATGTATAGCTATGCAAAATATTACAATAGTATATATATTGTGCAAGGCAGCTTATAATTCCCTCCCACTCATCCCAGCCCCCCACCTGGTCCATTCCCTACTTGATCCTGTCCCTATTCTATAGTGGGTACTTCCAACCTCCCCTCCCCCCAAGGATGCCCTCCCATCCATCAGCCCTCCTCTCATCCCCCTTCCCCCTATATCTCAGGTTGAGATATCCCATTTAGTATGTATGTCATTCTCTCCCTGAACCAAATTCAATGAGAAAGTGGTTTTGCCTTTTTGCCTTCCTATTCTTCCCCTCCCCTGCAGCCACTTCCCCTTGCTTCTACTACATGAGATAGTTTACCCTACCCTGTCTCTCCCCATCTCCTCTTGCGACATTCCTCTCTTACCTCATAATTTCACCCCTTAAACATCATTCCTTCACAACAAATTCAACCTATGCCCTCTTTCCATGTATAATTGTAAACACATATACACACATTCACATATGTATTCAGATGACCATACACCCTTCTTCCATTATTTTCATATTGAGAAATGTTTCATCAGTCACAGTTATTGTTTTTCCATATAGGAATGTAAATAGTTCGACTTTGATAAGTTCCCTTTGTTTTCTTTTCCTTGTTTACCTTCTCAGGCATCTCTTGCTTCTTGTGTCTGGATGTCAAATTTTCTATTCAACTCTGGTTTTTTCCTCAAGAATGCTTGAAAGTCCTCTATTCCATTGAATGACCATATTTTCCCCTGAAACAAAATACTCAGTTTTGCTGGGTAGGTGACCCTTGGTTTCATTCCCAGCTCTTTTGCCCTCTGGAATATCGTATTCCATGCCCTTTATCCCTCAGTGTAGAAGCTGCCAGGTCCTGTGCTATTCTGATTGCGTTTCCACAACATTGAAATTGTTTTTTCCTGGCTGCTTGTAGTATTTTCTCCTTAA